>OZ026622.1:42601669-43152885 GCA_964020975.1 Hermodice carunculata
TATACTTTAAACGCACCACGCAACCGTGTGCTGAGGAAAGCAGTGGACTATATCCCCAGAAGGTTGAAAATAAAGCATGGTTTCCGTAACTTGTGCGTATGGACATGCCCCATTACAAGCGCGTCCCTCTGTCCATGTTGACCACCCATGCTACAAAGTTTCCATGTACCCAATCTACATGTACTTGCTACAAGACATACTGCTTTTATTGTTCAAAATAACTGTCTCAGGGAAGAAACTCCACGGGCAACCAATATACAAGTGTATACAAAATGTGCACAAAAGATAACAGGCACAGACCCTTACGCATATGTATGTATGTATGTATGTATGTATGTATGTATGTATGTATATATATATATATATATATATATATATATATATATATATATATATATATGTGTGTGTGTGTGTGTGTGTGTGTGTGTGTGTGTGTGTGTGTGTGTGTGCATACATGCTGTTGTCGGAGTCTGATACTGGTCTACGACAGTGCCTGACTATGATTACTGTGACACGTGGCAACTAAATATTAACCCCTGCAAAACTAAGGTCACAGTTTTTAACAAAGGAGGCAGATTAAGCAATTCCCCTGTCTTCCACTGTGGTACCAGTATTATTGAAATGACACATAGATACTGTTACCTTGAATTCTGTGTTTCGGGAGTTTTTACCTATGCTATTAAAAAATTGAAAGACCAGGCCAATAAGGCACTCTTCAAACTGCGGCAATATCCATTTAACATAATGTCAATTTAGCCCTGAAACTGTTCAGAACACTTGTTAGATATATATTTGCATATAGTAGTGAAGTCTGGAGTATGTTTCTACTGAAAGAACTGAATACTAATGAGTTCAATCAGTTATGTGATAAGGCTGTACCAGAAGAGCTACAACACAAATTCTGCAAATTTGTGCTGGGTGTGCACTGAAAGGCCTCAAATGCAGCACTTAAAGCTGAACTTGGTCGCTTTCCTATTTTAATTGAATGATTGTGTGGGGCAGTGAAATATTGCTTATATCTCCAAGACGATGTACAAGATACATTCAAGTATAGATGTCTCATGAAAAACTACAACTTATGTAGACAGGATAACTACTGTTGGCTGGAACATGCAAAAATAAATCCTAATATGTACTATGGGCTTCATTATATTTGGTCAAATTTAGATGGTACAGCACCTAATTCTGTGATAATTAGATGGAGACAACATTTGGAAAACAAACACATAACTCATTGGCTGGAGCAAATTAGCGGAAACACCAATTTTGTTTCGCACAAACTGCGGACATATTGTAAATTCAAAAATTCTATTGAAATTGAAAATTGTCTGAAGAAGAATATTCCTGTCAGCAGGAGGAAAAATGTAAGTAAGTTGAGATTTTGTGCACACGCTCTTCTTCAAATTGAAGCAGGAAGATAAAACTAAAAAAAAAAAAAAAAAAAAAAAAAAAAAAAAAAAATTTTATTATGACAATGAGATATGGCAAGGCAGCTGCACATAAACCAATATTGACATTTGTAAATTATGCATTTGAAATTCGACATGAGTTCATGGGTCACTGAAACAGCAGTGACAGGAGCACCCGTACAGCTTCAGTAGTGAGTAGATATATTTGTAATACATGTATACCCCATGGTAGGGGACTATTCTGTTTAATTATTGGTACGAGTTTTATTTTGTCTTTGTTATGCTTTTGTATGTCTTTTGACGACACCGTGAAAATGGTATATGATAATAAAGTTATTTCCATATTGCTTTTGTGCTTTGGCAAAGGGGCACTCCTGGTGGCACAGAGAAAGTTTCCCGCAAGTAGACTTGATGGGAACACTCATGTAGCTTCTCCGTACCTGTTAAACGAATCTACAGGAAGAATCACAGTTTCTTTAATGAGGATTTATATGTCGGCGCTGATAACGAAATCCTCCAGAACAGGATATATGCGGTAAGTATCCACGGCCTTCAACACTTATAAATACAAAGTGCATTTTTGGGAGCTATAGCGTGGATGGTAAAATCGTTGAACATCATTTTGGAAATCGATAGGGCTCACGGGCTGAAGGTGCACTCCTGTCTGTCAGGGTCGGTCTCTGGTGTGGCCATGGTTTCAAAATGTATATTGAAATCACAGAGGTACTTCACAAGTGTGTGTCTGTTTTTAAAAAAAGTTCTAAGAAAACGAAACCATATACTTGAATACTGCATCCGTCCGATTCACTTGAAGATGGAATTATTACAGAGTTACACAAATCATTTACCATTGTCTTTTTCAAGGCTATTTGAACAGCCCTGAAACAGACAATAAAATGAAAGTTTCATATATTTCAATTTTTATCTGGGGTTTTGCGAAGCAACTTGTTTATTAAAAAACCCAGAGCTGTTCCATTTTGCACTGGAGACCCATATGACCCTGCCCCCCCCCTCGTTCCCCGCAGTAACCCCAGGGTTTATTTCTCCATAATATAAAATACGTCTTGGGCGGTGACACAGAAACAAATATCCTTTATTAGTCATCATGTGACCTGGGAAACTAAGGCCAAGACACCTGTTAATCTCAAGTGAGGTCTCATTAAAATGCGTGGTCTGATAAGCTTATATCAATTGTAATCAAATTCCTCTGGAGTGATATCGCTGAAATATATTTACACAGTGACATTAAGTGTGAAGCCAAAGTTAGTCATCTGCGTCCAATAGCCGTCTTACTAGCATGTATTACCTAAGTTTGATCAACTTCAATCAAATCAAATCCTTTGTGCCTTATTGCATGGAAACGAGTTTCCTTTAATTGATCCCTTGACTTTCATACGTAAACGGATTTACTTCAATGTGGCCTAACTACGCCCCACCAGAATCAATCATCTGTCGCGTTTTCAGCCTCTGAAAATGAAAACTACTCACATAGAGTCAAGAAAGGTCTTGATCATGAAATCATAGAAAAGAATATGTAACTATCACCCACTCATTACAACTGCTGTATTTCAGTTTTTTTCCAGAAAATATGTGATATGGACACTGATAATAACTTCCCAGGGCTCCCACAAATCGTGAACTGTTTTTACAGAATATGCGACTACAATGGTCCCACAGATTATAGTGTCGCTTGTTTTGAAAGTCCGGAAGACTAAACACCCCGAACCCACTCTGTATTATGACAATTATGAAGTATTTTGAATGATAAAAAAGTAAACAAGTGTATATTGGATGCATTTTCAGTTACATATGTAGCCCGTATTGCTGTGTACACATTGGCAATTTGGACAAAACCATGAAGAGTTTGTTTCCATATCTGTGTACCGGATTCACATTTTAATTTCGGATAAAATAAATGGTGCTTTACGCAACAAGCATAATCAAATTATAACCATTTAATGCCTGTTCTAAAAACCTGTGCATCTTGATATATCCATAAACGTAAACTTTGCACATGTCTATACTTCCCTTGAATGAACCTAATGGGTCAGTGGCTAATTTTGCCAGGACAAGGGCATAGTTTGACCAGCGAAACAAGCCTCGCCACCTTGAATTGGAAAGCCACGTCGCCAATCTAGAATCATAAGCCAGGTATGAAAACGGATTATTTGACCAGTTTGACTTTTTTAAACAGCGTTTATGATCAAGAGATGGAACCACAAGCACATGGGAACTTGTTGCATGACACATCACTTCTTGATGGCAACGACTGGCCAATCAGAGGATCTAGGTTTGTGTAACCACCTGCCTCCATCCTTTCGTGGCTCCACGTGAACTTGTAGGTTATTTGGTTGAAGTGCACTAGTGGCTTTATCTTTGATATACGCTTTAGTTTCTCCTTGTCACTGCATAGAAGTAGAACCACAAGCACATGGGAACTTGTTGCATGACACATCACTTCTTGATGGCAACGACTGGCCAATCAGAGGATCTAGGTTTGTGTAACCACCTGCCTCCATCCTTTCGTGGCTCCACGTGAACTTGTAGGTTATTTGGTTGAAGTGCACTAGTGGCTTTATCTTTGATATACGCTTTAGTTTCTCCTTGTCACTGCATAGAAGTAGAACCACAAGCACATGGGAACTTGTTGCATGACACATCACTTCTTGATGGCAACGACTGGCCAATCAGAGGATCTAGGTTTGTGTAACCACCTGCCTCCATCCTTTCGTGGCTCCACGTGAACTTGTAGGTTATTTGGTTGAAGTGCACTAGTGGCTTTATCTTTGATATACGCTTTAGTTTCTCCTTGTCACTGCATAGAAGTAAAAGCGTTGAAAAAGGAGCAGGGGAAACGACACAACGAAACATCTGTCCGGGGTTTACAATTCCAGACAGTAAGCTATCTCTTGTAATTGCCGAACTCATCAGGGTTGACCGGCAATGTGCAGTATGTATTGTATGCCTATACAAACGCAAACTGGTCCACAGCCGATCTCTCAAATTGTTAAAACTATGTCGACGGTGCACTTTGGCATAATATCCTCGTAACACCGTAGCAAACTAGTCAGTTAGCTCAGCCAGACATTCCAGTATCTGCAATTACATTGGAGGGTGAATGATGGCTGTATCAACGCAAACTCAACGGCCAAATGAGTCAGCTAAGGAGGCATAAAAACGACACAAACATAAATTAAAACTATACTGTCTCGCCTGTTTCGCCGTGCAAAGCCACATCTATAGCTGCTTACATGAAAAGGTTTGTTATGAAAACGTGCAACATCTAGTGAAGATGCAGTTTGGCATGTATGGATGGGTCAAATTTATCTGTTACATGAGTTTATGACTGGCGTTTCCAACAGCACACAAGGTAATAATTTGGAATCGCAAATCTAGGAACAATTGATTAACTCGCATGCATGGTTAGCAACCAAGCAAAGATACGATTTCCAAGTGATGATGTGTTATCGTTTGCTGAATTTGGTAAAAGCAAACTTCTGCTTCAAAAATACGAATTAGGAAAAAAAATGTTCACATTTAATTCCTGCCTTACAGCTTCGGACATTATTTTATGTCTCATTTAATTGACGTAAATATTGTACAATCCATATTTAGCTCAAGGAAGAATTCATTTTGATTCAGTGAAGATACAAGCCCTTAACAGGAAAAGCAAATAATTATACTTTTTACATACAAAGATTAACTGGAATCCCGTGAATTTGCATAACACGATTACATTTGGACCAACCCGTGATATATTACCCAACCCTTGCAGGAGTACCTGGCGCTTAATTACTTACTGTGTGGTACTGTTACGGGCTCCTTAAAATATATTATAAACACAGTGAATATTCCGCTTAAATAACCCTGATTCAGTAGATTTATAACGCAGACATTTCATTTTCGACGGTGATGCATGTTAATATTAGCGTTATCTTTGAATGTATTGGTCAGCTGACATCCCGTTATGGTATAATCCAATCCTCGCTCTTTTTCATGAAAACCACATAAAATTTTCAGCTGTTTGCGAAATTCACTTCCAGCTATACAATATAAGAGAAAGTTGACAGCATAATTTGTATTGTTTAAAATGGCAAAAATATGAATAGCAAAGGCTAATTTAAGGTCCGTTTCTTGGGTAATGTGATGCCAAATATTTTTCTTAAACTGGATTAGGAGACTTACAGAATAATAAGGTAATTTAAAAATAATGAAGGCAAATACCACACTCAAACGGATATTTGCCATTTGTCTTTCTTTTGAATCCATTACCCTTACCTCACCGGAGGACACAAGATTATGCCTGTTCGACATAATCTTCTTGAATTGAAAGATAATTAGGGCGGTAAATGTTACTATAATGAGGGAAGGTATGATCATGCCACCAATCGCAGCGACAATCAAAACCCACAACTTGTACTCGTTCCCTTCAACCGGTACACATTCCGGTCCGTAAGGCATCGTTTTGATTTCCAGGAACCAAAGGGGAACTAGACTACAAATAACCAGTAACAGAGCTTCGGTCAAAATAATCATCGTTGCTGTTTTTCCTGTTTTGAAGACTCCTATTTTAAGCGGAAAAGCGACGGAAAAGTAACGTGCAATAGTTATCGTCACAGTCAGGTAACAAGACATCAACATCCCAAAGTACCTCAGAAACGACTCCAGCCGACATCCGTGAAGATTTTTGCTTGGTGTTACACTTTGAAGGTGTTCATAATCCTGTAATATGGCACTGGTAGTTCTCAGCGTTTCACCCATCAAGTATATGTTGTCTGCTGTTGCCAAAGCTATAAGATAATGCCCACACGATGTATTCCTCATAGTTGACTTGACTAACACCACAGTGGCCAGCGTGTTGCAAACAAGGCCAATAACTATGATGACCACTGTTGCGTACTGACGTGCGGTTCTCAAAAAAACTACTTGTAATAAAAGTTGTTGTACATAATCTTCGGGTAGATTAGTCGTGAGAGCTGTCGTCCCGTCATGTATTGGGTCATCGTTGTGCAGGAGAGTAAATGGCATATCAGATATCTGCAAGGTTGTTTTGGAAGTTGATACCATTGGTGACAAATCTCCCTCAGGTGAATAAATACGCTTGTTAACTATTGTACCAACAAAAGTAAAATTCACCTGAAAAATATCAACAAATCATTGGTGACATACCTCCGATAGGTTAATATGTATTGTTTTGAAATATTATACCCATAATAGTCATAATTTGTCCTGACGAATATCAGCAAATAGAAAAAGCGTACTACACTATTCATACGTCCAATACATCCATGTTACAATTTCAAGCTCTTCACTGATAGGTTAATAAAATATGTCAAGCCCTTCCTATTTCAAATCAACCCAAAGCGCCCGGATATAAATTGTTTGCTTTATTGTTTTGTCTTAAATTTGATATTAATGGAGAACACTTTTACCTCAGATTTGTAGACGGAACATATCATGATGGCACGATCCAGATCAATAGATTTCCTTGGCGCTGGTCGCACGCAATACACCAAACCACACCAAGGAAAGCTGTTGACTCAGTATCATTCTGACCAGTACGGCGTTAAACCAAGCATTTTGGAAACATAAGTTAATCATCATTTTTTAACGTTGTCAGAGAAGCAAAGACGTTATCATGAGTTGTCAGACGAAACTCCATTAGTTAAACCAGTCGGTCTCGGGGGGAGAACACATGGATGTGCTGACAACCTTGCCACTCTATTAAATAAACAAATGGCCAACTGTATGATATTTACTCAACTTTTTGCGGAACAGTTACATGAAATATAAGATAGGTTACAAGACTTACAGCTCAAAATGCAACAAAATTTGTGTGGTCTGTATGTTTTTGTGCGTAATGATTTCCAGAATATTCCCAGCAGATCTAGCCGAGAGCAAACTTGAATACTTTGTTTTATAACTGAAAAACATCAATTTACCAGCTGAATTTAGAAATTAAATGGCAAGGTTGTAGTATTTTGAGAATTCCTCCAAAATATGTTGTATTGAACGCAGCGGTTTGCACCATGAACATTTGGTAGAACATATTGCATAACATTTAAGAGTATAAGAAATTTTAGGAAACCCTTAAACGGAAGTGATCTTCAGTTTTGAAGATGAGAATATCAAATTAATATTCCTTAATTTGGAAAATTTTAACGATCTCAAGTTAGTTGACTCTAACCAACTATATGCTTTTCCATGTGTACTCTTATTCAGTGGAATACTCTTTTGCTGAAATATTCTGAAAATAAACTTTGGATTTCAGGTTATATTGAAAAAACAAGGCACCATGGGACCTTGTTTTTCTTCCCGAAAAGCTACCTGAAAAGAAATGTCTACGTTGCGTATACAGGTGGCAGTGTGATAGTCTATGAGATTTTGCGTTTGTACTGTGAGTGAAAATATGTTACAAACATGATGGTTTATAAAATACTTGCAACCTTGATTGTGATATATCCTATGCCATACTAATGTGCACTTTTGATCTAATGAGTGCTAGAATTGCATACATTATGCGTTTTCCCTGACAATTTGCAAACGTCGAGTTTTATGGAAGCTAAATTCTGTTAAGAATAAACACAACACGTCGTAAAGAAGTAAAATTGGTACGTTTGGCAAGCGAGGGATGTAGCCAGCATAACCAATGGCGTATAGTCGTATACCTACAAAGCCTGGTGCCATTATGGTTATAGATATATGCTTAAAGTATATATAAAACGTTTGCCAGCTGATATCAGACAGTCTCAAACCCGATGTGACCTCCGACCTGCCAATTATACCGTTCAGGACGGGAAAATAATATATACCGCCTTGAATCTTGTAGGGACAGTGTTCCCTGTCATGGTGTCTAGACAGATCCCTCAAACAAGATACAACCCTCTACCCGGATCGCGCTGTCCTAAAGCCTTGTCTATCCATATGACTTTACGTGATCTGTCTGGAAAGATCATTTTGTGCGTAATGGGAGCAGTTATCATAGAGTCACTGTAACAGCCAATCAAACTTTAACCCATGGACGAATATGAATTATTTTGGCTTCACGTAGGTACGAAAAAACACTTGATCTGAACCAGATTTAAAAGGCTATAGACACCCTCATTTAAAATAGCATAGTCTGTAATAATAAAGCACATTAAAATACAAGAACGATCAGCTTACCTCCCTCAATTGTGGTTCCCAACAGTGAAAATTGCTTCAACTTTCCGCAGTCAGAGCCGCTTCTCTTTAAGTTGTACCCATCAGTTTACCTGATAAAACGATCGCGTGTGGTGTATGTCATTACTTCCCGCTGGCTGGAGCTACCATACAATTTACTAATGGAAGCGGTGAAAAAAATCACTTAAATCAATAAATCACGGGCACCTGATAGGAACCGTTTAGATAAGCAAGTGTAAGACGCAATGGAATTCCCCAGCAGAGCCTCGTTGCTTTTATAACAGAGGTGTTTATAAGGCTATATTGAGCATATAACATGTTTTACAATAAATGATGATGATGATGATGATGATGATGATGATGATGATGATGATGATGATGATGATGATGATGATGATGATGATGATGATGATGATGATGATGATGATGATGAACTTTGAGCGGACACGTGGATCGATTTTTTTCTCAACCCTTGTTTGGGGTAGAACCACATTACCTTTGATTAAGACGGAGTCAACCACAATTCTTGACGAGGGCTGGGAACAATAAATGACCAACCCGCGTCAGGAAGTTGTTGACCCAGGAACGCTATGCTGTTTGTTCTCATTTGCATTTTTTTCTACACACGATGGATTTGAGTAAAATCACAGAAGCAGACAAATTTTAGACATCCGGGCGCTTTAAGCTGTTCTGAGGTCCAGAGGATTGGCCAATTTCGGTTTTGATAAATTTATACATTCCTGATTTCTTTTCTGCTATTTCTCTCCATTTCTAAGACACACAACAAATTGCAGCACTTAATTCACAATGGCTTTACCAAATATTAATAAACGTTGAATAGAGGCAATATTGGCTCACTGGAAATTCGAAACAGAACGCTCGGGCAGTGAAATGTCAACATCCTGTCATCCCACTTGGTCATGTCCCGTCGTAGCGTTTTGTCTGTTTTTTGCTTGCAATTTTACCATTGCTAAACCGCTGGGTTAAAACGGAAAAGGGCGATGCATGCACGCTAAATATAAAACTTCAACATGAACTAGGAAAGATGATTTGCTGCATAGCAAATCAGTGTGTGTGTCTTCAAAGCATATTGGTATGGCAATGTACAACAGTTCCATAACACAGGAGTAGAAGTTGGAATGGCATCTCTGTCTATTATAGCTTTGAAGTTATTCAAGATTTAAAATTTCTAATGGTGCTTTTTTACATAATTTAAATTGCTACAACTTTTATTTTTAATTCATTAGGTGATTAGGTGCCAATGGTCAACAACCCCCTAGTAGAAGTTGGAATGACATCTCTATTATACGGTTGAAGATATTCAAGTTTGAAAATTTCAAATTCAGAAAGAAAAAAAGAAAGAAAGAAAGGAAGAAAGAAAGAAAGAAAGACAGACAGACAGACAGACAGACAGACAGAAAGAAAGAAAGAAAGTGTGTGTTGACACACACACACACACTTTAATGATGGAATGCATGAGCAGGGATCTTGAGAATTTCCTGGACTGTGTAATTGTATATAAATAATGTAGCCCAAAATGTTTTCTTTAAGAGCCACTGAACTGACTGGTGTCCAGAAAGAAAACATTAACTTATAATTAAATTACCAAACAGACATAGCCATTCAATCAATGCAGCCAATGTTTATATGACAAAATTAACTCATTCAGTGATGAACCCAAAGGATATGCTCTTTGCTAATTCTTTCAAATTTGCATTGCTAATACAATGTGTGAAACAAATAAAAAAGGTCAGAATATCACAAATCATGAGCAGATATTCTATTCTATTATGATTGCCAGATATTTCAAATCAGAACCCCCTCATTTAAAAGGTAAGAATACTCAGTACATCCCTTTGATACAAATTTTACTGACAGTAAATGAAGACTTCTGTCCTGAATGAGTCAAGGGATGCCTCATTTTCAAAGGGTCATTTTGATGTCACATCTTGTAAAATATATACCAGGATTATGGCTTGTTTGCAGTTTAATTGAGATGTGACACCCTGTAAAAATGTCCCACAGGTCTTACGGTGTTGATAAAGGCTGTGGATTATGAGTGAAATCTATTGGGGGTAATAAAATACACATAAACGTAAGGAGGAAAGGGTAGGGTTTATTTAGATGTGGTTACACTTGCCAGGACTTTGGAATAAGCTGGCCATTTGATACCAATCATTCACTGTCACTGCTCATGTGTTTGGTGGGGTGGCAGACAC
The DNA here is from genome assembly GCA_964020975.1 of Hermodice carunculata. Taxonomy (NCBI): domain Eukaryota; kingdom Metazoa; phylum Annelida; class Polychaeta; order Eunicida; family Amphinomidae; genus Hermodice; species Hermodice carunculata. The sequence continues at coordinate 42,612,459 of OZ026622.1, forward strand.
ATAGCAGGGCCAGCTCCACAGTAAAACGATGTCCCTTTAGCCGGATAATTTTGTAAAAAATCCAATTATTTGAGGCTACAAAAGTGAAAATAAAACCCATATAAATGTCTACAGCAGCACCCATGTGGACCTGTTGACAAACACCACTAATTATAGCAGCCGGGTTGAGTGGCAGGGCAAAGAGGCCAGTGATAGGCTGTTCGGCCCACCAGTACTGTGGTCACAACTAATGAGACGGCCCCCAGAGCTCAAGTTAGGTGGAGTGCACTGTATAGTATATAACATATTGAAGATTTAAAACTTAAATTAGCCCGCATTTGCATAATTTTGAAAAAGCATGATCTCTCATTACAAAAAGGCCAGACTTTATCCATAGAAGTATTATTGTGCCAAGTTTGGAGTTTCTACGTGTAATACTTTTCATATGAAATGTCGGACAAATTTGCCTGTAAAGAAAGAAAGAAAGAAAGAAGAAAGGAAAGAAAGAAAGAAAGAAACTAGGAAAGATGATTTGCTGCATGGCAAATCAGTGTGTGTGTCTTCAAAGCATATCGGTATGGCAATGTACAACTATTCCAGAAAACAGGAGTAGAAGTTGGAATGGCATCTCCATCTATTATAGCTTTGAAGTAATTCAAGATTTAAAATTTCTAATGGTGCTTTTTAACATAATTTGAATTGCTACAACTTTCATTTTTAATTCATTAGGTGATCAGGTGCCAATGGTCAACAACCCCCTAGTAGAAGTTGGAATGACATCTCTATTATACGGTTGAAGATATTCAAGATTGAAATTTTCAAATTCAGAAAGAAAGAAAGAAAGAAAGAAAGAAAGAAAGAAAGAAAGAAAAGTGTGTGTTGACACACACACACTTTAATGATAGACTGCATGAGCAGGGATCTTGAGAATTTCCTGGACTGTGTAATTATATATATATAATGTAGCCCAATATATGTTTTCTTTAAGTGCCACTGAAGTGACTGGTGTCCAGAAAGAAAACTTTAACTTATAATTAAATTACCAAACAGACATAGCTATTCAATCAATGCAGCCAATGTTTAAATGACAAAATTAACTCATTCAGTGATGAACCCAAAGGATATGCTCTTTGCTAATTCTTTCAAATTTGCATTGCTAATACAATGTGTGAAACAAATAAAAAAGGTCAGAATATCACAAATCATGAGCAGATATTCTATTCTATTATGATTGTGAGAAATTTTAAATCAGAACCCCCTAATTTAAAAGATATGAATACTCAGTATATCCCTTTGATACAAATTTTACTGACAGTAAATAAAGACTTCTGTCCTGAATGAGTCAAGGGATGCCTCATTTTCAAAGGGTCATTTTGATGTCACATCTTGTAAAATATATACCAGGATTATGGCTTGTTTGCAGTTTAATTGAGATGTGACACCCCTGTAAAAATTTAGCAACGCATTTGTTACCCCAAACTATATATATGGAACATTTTGAGATCCCTGCCATTGCCTTATGAGACCTAGACAGGTCGAAACGCGTGGCACAGTTTCCAGCTGCCTCTTCTCGGCTACTTGCTTTGTCTTAATCACCCCTGTAAAAATGTCCCACAGGTCTTACAATGTTGATAAAGGCTGTGGATTATGAGTGAAATGTATTGGGGTAATAAAATACACATAAACTTAAGGCTGATAGGGTAGGGTTTATTTTGATGTGGTTACACTTGCCAGGACTTTGGAATAAGCTGGTCATTTGATACCAATCATTCATTGTCACTGGTCATGTGTGTTTGGTGGGGTGGCAGACAAACAGTAGGGCCAGCTCCACAGTAAAACGGTGTCCCTTTAGCCGGATAATTTTGTAAAAAATCCAATTATTTGAGGCTACAAAAGTGAAAATAAAACCCATATAAATGTCTACAGCAGCACCCATGTGGACCTGTTGACAAACACCACTAATTATAGCAGCCGGGTTGAGTGGCAGGGCAAAGAGGCCAGTGATAGGCTGTTTGGGCCACCAGCACTGTGGTCACAACTAATGAGACGGCCCCCAGAGCTCAAGTTGGAATGCACTGTATAGTATATAACATATTGAAGATTTAAAACTTTAATTAGCCTTCATTTGCATAATTTTGAAAAGCATGACCTCTCATCATAAAAAGGCCAGACTTTATCAATAGAAGTATAATTGTGCCAAGTTTGGAGTTTCTACGTGTTATACTTTTCAATTGAAATGTCGGACAAATTTGCCTGTAAAGAAAAAAAGAAAGAAAGAGAGAAAGAAAGAAATAAAGAATTCCTGGAAAAACAGAAAAGTGTGCACTGACACACACACTTTAATAAAGAATTCCTAGAAAAACAGAAAAGTGTGTGCTGACACACACACTTTAATGAATGTGTTTTCTTCCATGTTCCGTTGTCCTGAAGAGATACTGCTGCTCAATTAAATATTTCTGGTAAAGTCTTAGACGCTATTACGCGACATGATGGGAGTTAGCAATTGAATAGTACATAATGTTACGCGGTCGTGTTACAGTTATAGTAAAATTGATCTTGGTGAACACTGTTTAAAGGTTGATTCACGTAAAATTGCAAATGTTCGACGAAATTCCAGGTTGTGTAAGATGTGTGTCTTGTTAAGAATTTAGAACATTTCCTTCTGTATTAATCGCAATATAAGCATATCAAACACAGGCTAGTGGAGAAAACGTCATTTAATACTCAGGTCACAAGTCACTACATACAACTCTCAGGCATCTGACATGGAACTATATAGTAGGCAAGCTTCAAATTACGAGAATTGCTCTGGATATGAGGTCAATCGGGTCGATGCTGACCTGGGTTTAATGAGATGCGAGATTTGGGGTCAAATCAGCAGCCTTGTTCTCAGTTGCATAGCTGGGCAGTGCCTAGGTAAACAAAGACGCCAGGCCATATCTTAGTCTCTGCTATTTAGGAGTGTTGAGGTGTTATCATCTCAAAATGGATGTATGTTTACCCAAACATATCATGTTTAGTATTTCTCTGTGGTAACAACGTTGAATAACATTTTCTGATGTGCTTACCAATGAAATGAGAGATATACAATGAAAAAATATGGCACAATTTTATTTCTCATGACCCTGCCAAATCCTGGTTCCATGATTTCTATCCTAATTCAAAATGTATTGTATGCTGTTCCATCATTCTTTGTAAAATGATGCAAAACTGGATGAAATACTGGCTCAGCATCCAGCAAAGGTGAACGCTTGTTTCTTGTTACCATGGGGATTGCAGCCATCTTGAGTAAACTGTCAATCACAGAGCCCTTGTGCCCATGCCACCAGACAAAATGACCAGCCCTCTGTTTATTCATCTGTCAGCTTCAGATCACATGAGAGGGGTGTGATAAGTGATTTACCACTGATATAACAGTCGGTGCATTTATTGGGTTACGATTAATGGTCATTTTACGAGCATCCTGTCACCCAACACCCCACTGAAGATACAAGAGATGCCTGTTTGTAACACCCACGAACCAGATACTTATTTGGTATTTTAATTTAAAACAGATCCATGACCCTTTCACGCTGTAACTTGACCAACAAGTGTTCATGCTTTTCAAGAGGGTATAAATTTGGGCTGGGTTGGGTTAATTTTTCAAGATACAAGTGGTCCAATTTGAATAACAGAACAGTCCATTTTATCAGAAGTAATGGGTGTTTAGAACAACTGATAAAATAAAACATTTTCTGTAATAACATACTTAAGGCCAAGTTTCATACTTATTGATGTTTCAAGTTGTGAAAACAATATTTTTGAGCATTCTAGGGTAAATTGTACAGATTTGATCAAAATTCAAATGGCCCTACCCCCTTAATATAGAATTTTGGGGTTCCTTCCTTTTTGGCTGAAAGGTGGACACAGGGTTGTTACTATCCCACCACCCCCATTGGATTATGGATCTGTATGCTTTGGCAGTGCATTCTAGGTGCAAAGTGCCGGGAATAGACCTCATGTTACAAAAGTGGAGCTTTGTAGAAAACGTGGACTTTTTTGGAAAATGGCGGATTTTGGAGGTTGAAATTCAAAGTCAGGGCACGAGATTATTTCTTTCTAATTTGGACCTACATCTTCCTGTTCGCATTAGGAAAGTAGTTTTTCAGTAGATGGCAAAATATTTTGTCATCACATTGCTTGTACGAAATCTAATTAAAATACATTTACATGGTTTCTGGATATTTGGATCAGCAATAGCTGACAGGTCAGAATTGAAATGGACATTTTGGATTACCATGGCCTTATTATTAGACTGGAAAGAAACCATAATGTCGATTTATATCTGCAGAAAGGGGACATATAAAAGTAAGAGATCATAACACATCTTTTGTACCACTTTTGAAAAATTCTTATTTGTATCTGATACCAGTTTAAAACATGGCCGTCATGTTGGAATTTGTGTATTTTGGTGACGTCACAGCCTAAGGCTTAACTTGGAACCGTGGCTTGCTGGTAGCCAATCAATCTCGTTCATGTCTCAGCATTTCGACTGCTTGGCTTACTCAGAGTGTTGCTGGTGTTTGTTAGTATCAATAGGCGGTGCTGTATTTTTTTTTCTTGAACTGGTCCAGTAAGGTGATCACAATCTGGTTACCAGCGTAACGCAGGAAGTGAAACGGAGAAAGGTCATTTCCTGCGATGAACTTTAACCTATCGGAGATGGGGGACCCGGCTTACTGTACACTTCACAGCTGAGTTACAAAACAAGTATACAATAAACTTGAAACTACGTATTTTTCCTTTTTTGAGTAGCGGTAGCTAAGAATTTTGTGCAGCATCACAACGGCTAGACGTCAAAGACTCTCTATTTTTTATATTCACCCATCTATTCTGGTAATTACTTGTAAAACTTTACTCGTTTCGAACTTGCTTCAAGCACCAGTTGTTTTTCCTGTCTTAAAAATTCCTTCAGTAATTGTGATGTAATATTTGGCTTTGGTCCATGTGGCTAAGACGATTCCACGCTTCTGTGCTGAATTGTGCTTCTAGTGAGTATATTTTGCATTTGCCTTCCAAGCAGACCAAAAGTTTTGTGTCATCTGTACTATTCTCGACTGGAGTGGAAAAAGCACAAACAGGCAAGCTATATACTAGTGTCCTTAGTAAATTTTCCAACGTTTGTAAATATACGCATGTAATATTAACATCTGTTGTTCACAAATGTTACAGCTACTTCTCATTGGTGGAACATAAGAATGAAGCCTAACAAAAAAAAAAAAAACCAAAAAAACCCCCCCAAAAAACCCCAAAACAATACAAAACAAAAAACCCCCCCCCAAAAAAACAAAAAAAAAAAACAAAACAAAACCAGAAAACAAACACAAAAAACAAAACAAAACAAAACAAAACAAAAATAATAAAAACAAACAAACAAACAAAAAACCCTTAGTTTTGCATAATGTGTAATAGTTAATGCTTGTGCAGTTTGCCTATAAACGACGAATTTTTGACAGAGATGTACTGTACCGAGGTATAGCAACAACTTTTCAAGAAGATACACTTCACAAATGTTACAGCAGACACCACTTCATTTGCAATATTTTAGATTTTATTTCGGCCCATATGGCTGTTGTTTTTAACTATTTTCCCCCCAAAGGTTATTGTTTCTCCATTGCCCTGTTTTAAAACTGTAAAATATAATCAATAATTACTTTCAAGCTGCCAATGATGAGTTTTACTTGTTTGAAAAAAAAATATGCAAATATTTTCGTGTCTTTGTTGTATATCGAAATGTATGAAAACTATTTAAAATTAGCAGTGAGGATAATGCATCGTATAGTTGCCTTTGGTCGCATTTCATGCGTTTCCTGGGAAACGCATCATGGGTTTGGTATATCACTTTGGTTTACATTTATCTAATCTGATATTTTACTAAATATAATATTAGTGTGTCAGAACTGGTGTTTGCAACCGAACAAAAGCGTCTGTCAACAACAAATGGGGCCACCAGTACGCGAGGGAATTAGTGCATGGCACACCACTTCCCCTCGGCAACGACTGACCAATCAGAAAAGCTAGGTTTGCTTGTCACCCAAGTGGCCTTACTTGCTCTTGCTGGTGACTTGGTGGAAGTGCACTAGTGGTATCATCTTTCGTAAATATACGGTATTAAATATATTTTGAATTTTGGCAACGACAAGAGAAAACGAAATAGGATAGAATAGAACACATAATAGTTTAAGCATGCTTTAATGTTGGATAACTCTTTTATCACGTACTTCACACGTCAACTAGCCTGTCGGCAACATCTTTGGTCTACACCATTGTGTTTATTTATGTTAACTAATCTGATAAGGAAAATCATTTTCGCAGTTGGGAGCCTTTTGTTGCTGTGCCACATACGGTGCACAATCAAAATGCGATGTTTAGCTTAGATTGTGGTCATCATATGTCTCATTGCTTTGAATATTTATCACTGATATGAGGCTCCAAGGGAGAGTTAACTATTGCATATAAAAATTCACAGTTGTTATTCAAATTTTAACTCTTTTAGTGCCAAGCTTTGAACTGATTCAACAGCTTTCCTGGGCGCGCTTTGGATACAATGCGCCCAGGGCGCGCCGAGAAAAAATGTTGAGCCTGACCATAATATTCTCTGACACTATAGGCATGCTGGCACTTGAATGAGAAGTCTTTTCCCCGGATATAGGAATCTAGCATACTTATTATGATTGAGAGCTGTTCGTGTTAAGTACTTTGACTTTAGTTGCAGTTGATACTGAAAGAGTTCAAGGGATGTCAGCATCATGGGTTTTTTTATTATGAAAACATAGAAGCAAGCATTGCTTAAGTATAATGTGAGCAAAAATACAATGATTGATTTGCTGTGTCTTGTGGATAATTCACAACATTTTTGTACATCAATTTATACAATTAATGCTATAAGTATATGTTATTTGATGGTCAAAAAAGATTAAAAAATGATTTCAAACGAATTGATATTCGAAAGTACTATTTTTTATCATACGTACATATATGTTTTTTTTTTTTATATATGTTCCGGGAATATGAGAGGCTAACAATTTTGAACCGGGAAAAAAAGAACTTTTCTTTAAGTTGCTTCCCCTGAAAACATATCCTCCATGCAATGATACAGTGCCTGATCTCCGTTTCCTGTCTATAAATCTTGACATATTCCAGAAGGACTGTACTTGCGACAATAGATCCCATCTTATAATGCATTATGGCTGGAAGCGTTGTTATACATTATTGCATAATTTTGTGTCTGATATTTCAAAGCTTGTATTGTTTCAGGTCATCTGGCGGAACGCAAGTGCCAGACAAAATCGACGAAGTAGACTGTGCAAATACATACATGCTGTTCTCGCAAACATAATGACTCTTACCTTTTTATTGACCACAATTAAATCTCAATGATACCATCTGGACTGTCTGTCTTGAGTTGGTTCACGAGTCTTCCAAAGTGCCGGAAATTGCCCAGCCTCAATAATAGGCAAAAACCCTGAGTTTACGAAATGGTTGGCCAAAGACACTTTTCACCTTCATCATTTTGCATCCATGCTTAATTTTCTGATGCTGTTATTAACGCTAGCCACTCATTCAAGCAGAAATATTAATAATCTCAGCCACTTGCAGTGACAAATCACAGGCAAAAAGCGCTGCCTGGATGCAATGAAGGAAAAATAATTTTGATAGACACTTTTGCACACAAGAAACATGCCATTCCAAAGTTCCCCTAAACCTTTATTCAGATTTAGATTTAATCTTTTTCACTGTTTATACTGGCTCTGATACAGATAATATTGACAGTTTAATATGTTTGGCAGCTACTGTTTTGAGAAATTCAAAATATGAGTCATTGGAGGTTCGGTTTTATTCACGACAGCCTCGTAGGTCACCATTTTGCTTTGATAGAGCTGCATGAAACAAGCCATTTTGTTTGGATGGAGTCACTTAAAACAAAAAGTGAGGTCAAGGTTCCTAGGGTGGCAAACAGCTATCACGAAAGAACAGCGTATGTGGCCAATTTTAAACTATTCTAAACGACATATTATTCTGGTTTGCAACAAAGACTGATTTTTACTGGCGTGTTTTGGTGACATTACAAAAGAGGACCCACACACATAATATGGTGATTTACAAATTTCAAGAGATGCAAGCCGTTTATATCAAGAGAAATGTTCAACAACTTACATTTTGTTTGACAAGAAACAATAGATAAAATATCTGATTGGTTCCCTGTTCAATTTTGCAACGTAAGACAAACTTGGATTATGTGACCAATTTAGCATCCCTTGACAGCCAAGTGCGGAGTGCTTTGTCTGTCAGTAAAATGTTCTCATTTTCGTGAATTTTCTGCACGAGACCCGCATGAATATATATTTAGGGCTCAAAATACATGAGAGAAGCATACAGATCAACATGAAAAACATTGTGAAAACACAAAAGACAAACAAAAACAAAACAAAACAAAACACACACAAAAAATAGAATAAAAAGAAAGAAAAAAAAGAAAAAAAGAAGAAAAAAAAAACTAAATAAAACAAAACAAAACAAAACCATGCAACATAATTAGACAGTGTCATTACCATATCCAAACCGTAGTCCTAACGAAATAAATCCAAGTCAATTCCGACCAAAGGCAATGTTCCCTGGTATGTATAGCTGAAACATAAATTTATAGTTCGTATTAACCCAAAAGAGACCGAAACGGAAGTGCAAAGGTCCATAGGGGGAAAAAAACCTTATCTAGTTTTCACATGACAGAATGCAAAAAGTTTTGTTTGAAATTATAGGCTTATTTCAGTAAATTGGCTTGAACAGTTGCATCATCCATGCACATACAGGACCATACAATTTATGAAAAGGGACCAAAGTTTGCAGCACATCAGAGAATTTGTAAGCGGAGGTTCTTAACTTGTTGAAAATGTCAATAAAATTCAGTATTTAAAAAGGTACTACTTGCAACCACCATCTCAACAATGATCATCATCCATACAAGTCCACAAAGCGACACCAACACCAACATCAATCCATCAGAAAAGCCCTCTAGGCCTATAATGACCGTCAATAAGAATCTAAACAACATGATTATATAATTCGATGTGTTTTAGGCATGTAGTTAAAGACATGATGTTGTTTTAAAGGAGATAACCTAAGAGTATTTCAAAAAGAAAAGTGTTTGAATTTCCAAATATAGTAAGTACATTGGTTCAAATGTTAAACATCAGCCAGAAGTAAGTGACATTAGGCCTCAAATCATTAAAACGTAGTAAAAAATGCATTACAATAGTCAAAATTTGTAAGGATAGGAGTCACATTTCAAGTTGGTTTCCAGAAGTATTTTTGAAAGGACATTTAAATGTTCAAGAAAGCATATAATCCCACAAATCATCTAATAAGTCAATTATTAGGGTAATAATTTAGAATTCCAAAAATGTAGTATGTCATTGTAAGTCATCTGTAAAGGATATATCCATCAAAAGCAATGATCAATCCTACAGCAGACTAGATTCAACCGGAAGTGACGTCAAACCTCAAATGTGTACGAGAAGACCTTATGTAGAGACAAGCCTCGGTGTATGGTCATTTGGTAGGATGTATTTTAATAAAATTTTAGAAAACACAAGGGAGGCAAAATAGATTTACTTAGGAGAACTGATGCATGCACAAAACTGTTCAAAATCGGACCAACAAGCTGCATCTTTCAATCAAGTCGACTCTTGCCTATGACACCATAAACCACTGAAATATTACATGAGAAACAACGCCCGAACCGAAGGAAAGCCTACCGCAGCATCTCCTACCACCCACAATCGTGAAAAGTTTGTCAAATGTCCGTAACGGATACATTTGAAACAACACAACATAATCAACTGCTTACACGTAAGACGCCTTTGATGAAGGCCTTAAGTCTGCAGAGATTAGGTTCGCGGAATACTTGACGTAAATCACACGGAGCCCTCCCCTTTTTCTCCAGGCCCAAACTTAATTTGTTCATGGCACATTGTTGAGAAAGCAAAACTGTCATTCAGTATCTCATGCTAATTGTAGATAGATTATGCTCCATTTATTCGCTACTGCACTGCGAACTGGAGTGTGAAGAAAAACACAGTCCTCAGTCTGTATGGCACAATTTAAATGAGCAGAAAACACATGTACACATTCATGTACAGGGGAAGCTTTGGGTCTCACACAGAGTTACGAAACTGTACATGAAGTTGTCATTCGGAGGCGGCGCCTAAACAGAAGATGAGGGCAAAGTGTTAAAATGTACAACTTGTACCCTAGTTGCAGGAAGTCTCAGATTCTGTAGTTTTGCTTCCAGCTACTGATGTATATGTCCATGGGATACTATGATGTTGAAAGCTACACATGCTAATTACAACAAAACCTGGGCACACAGGAAGCACTACATGTATAATGATTTCGTTTTCAAGTGTCTCCTGAAAAGATCCTTCACTCGGGTAACCAGCATGCCTCTATTTTCAGACAAGAAAGGATGGTCCAGTTCACAGGTCTAACTCGGTGCACTCCGGGAGCAATGTCCCCAAAACGCGCCGAGAAAAACTATCGACTCAGTCTCAAGCTAGCACTGAAGGGGTTGATAAAACAAGCGCAAGTTTACACAGGCACCACTCTCTCCAAGATAACCACATGTACATGTCATGCAAGTTGACAAAGAAAACGGTCTGTCTTAAAGGCCATATGTACACTGTGGTGATAACAATGATGATTGAGTTCTGTATGCCGCCTGCAAATAAATAACCTTAATCACAGCACCTGGAGTCTCTATCTTCAGTCAGTTACCACAGTTTCCCTAAAGGCACAAAAAATGTTCGCTTGTTATGAAAAAGTTTACAAAGAAAATTCAAAAAATTATTTTCATGACAAGCTTTAAGAGAACAATAGCAGCGAATACGTAAAAGTTATCCAATAGGGAACAATTTGCAGACTCTCCACCCTTCTCCAGAATTATCGTTTCTGCGGGGTTGGGTCTTCTGAAACGATTTTTGCGGTTTTGCTGTCTTTGTTACTGATGCCTAATCTGCTGTTCGCACATTTTTCACGGAGGCTCACATGTGGTCAGTGTCATATTGTTTAAAATAAACAACAATTCGTCAAAGTAATGTGCCAGGAATATTGAAGAAATATGGGTTAGTCAATTATAACAGACAAATATGAGTTGATTCCAACAGATTTGCGTCCGCATTAGTTGACTTTTTCAGCATAAGGTGCACAATTTTCCTCAAAAATGAAAATTTCCTAAGCAGGCAAACCGTATGGGAAAAAGGATTTATATTCCACCAAGAAGCCATAAATCATTGGTTTTATATTTTTGCAAAGTATGCTGAATATCTAAAACTTTCGCAGATGAAAACTCCACTGCCTTTCGAATTGTGTTTTAAGCACCATCATTAACGTTTGCACGACTTTTCCTGGCATTTATGGCTTCACATCCTTCATATTTCTATTGGCTGGGCAAATCAGAAAATAATACTAGTTTAAACAATCGACCGGTTAAATACGTAGAGCAGATTTACAGCTCGGTTACATTGGCACAGTAGCAGGATAAGAAAAAAAAACTTTATATGAATATGTGACTTTACATTACAGTTCCACCACAATCCATGTGTTTTGAAGTCACATCAATCCACTGCCTGGCTTGGGATTTTTAATTCAACAAACTGCTAACATACAAACATGTAGCTCACATACAAAACAATGAGTTCGGCAAAAACATACAAAAGAATAAGTTCGGCAAAAACAGTTATGCGTCTTCAACAATCGTCTGTATGACAAACAAATTGCTAATCAGTGCTCTCTTTGTTTTGTTGTTTCTTGTCCATTTACCGGTGCTCATAACATATATGGCATGGTAGTTTTATGTACTTGACAAAGATCGGCAGATTGTAGGGTTACGGTATGGTAATTTTTATCTGTACGGTTGAATTGGGAATGTTTTTTGTACTGTTGGGGACACGCGTATCGCGGACAGCTTTAAAAGTTTAACTTGAACGTCATTGACTATTTATGTCTCCTTTGAATTAAAGCTGATTAGATCAACACTTCATTGGCATGGACAATTTGTTGACCCAGGAAATGTTATCTTATAGTGGGTCTCACCTACAATTCTCACACAGTTTGTCATTACTGTCGAAATTGGTAAGAAAAAAAATGAAGCAGACGACATTTGCCGAGCAGCTGGTTTTGGCTGAAGACGGAAAGGGTTTACGGACAGAGATGAAGAAAGAAACATTTATGGGTGTAGAGAATGCTAAAAGTAAATGAGCAGTGTATACCCGATGGACAGAATATTGCATGTGGTTTTCAAGCACAACGTAAAATAAGAAATGCGTAAAAATCCATTAATCAGGAGCAATATCAGCTCCATGACATATGAAACCATTTCACATATTTAAAACACACTACCTTGTGCCTTATATTATAAAGCCGCATGCATTTTACAGCAGTACCGTGCAACATGTAAGAACACTGCCATTTGCAGGCTTGCAAATCGATGTATTGATTCTGAGAAAATATATGCACATAATGTATAAATTTCCGTTGATTATATTTTTTGTTTCAGACAACATCATAAGCAGCTTGAATTACATAATGATTTTCTTATCATTTTCCGTTGAGGATGCTGATCAGAATTAAAAGTTCTGATAATATTTGTGTGTTCACAGCCAGTTTGCCTTTATATCCATCATTGTACATGGCTGGCTGAGGTACAGATTTGTTTTGTCTCCTTCAATAAAGACTTTTGACGCTTAAAAAAATTGAATATAAAGTAATTTTTCATGAGTGAAGAATTCTTATCTTTCTAACAACAATACATTGATCTCCTGCATTGACAGACTCCCCACGATGAAGCTCGAAGAATTGCAGGCACCACCTCTAGTCATTTATATCCGGACAGGTGCGCCATCTGGCGGCTGCCAGAATAAGGATCATATTGCTCGCAATCCAGATTATTGCACAAATTTTAACTAACTTAGGATGAGAATACGTGTGATAACACACATTTTCTGTGTTGCTGTAATTTTCTTCAAATGTCAAATATAAGGTCGAGCTTTCAAAAGATTCTTAAACAAGCTTTGTCATATAGGTTTCAACACAGGGCTATTAAATAGGTCAGAAAAAAACGTTACCGATATTCATAAATTTTAATCCAAGAATGACAGCAAAGAGATTCAAGAGTTACCAACACATCAACATTCACCTTCCAACGGCAATGTGAAGAAACAAATTGCAAACCTGATTTGAGACAAGCAGTCACCCATTGAAGGCAACTGGTGGTTTTAAACTGGTCCTCTCAACCTTTGACTATTCTTTATTTACTACAAACTTCAGTGTTTCCAAATCATACAGACCTAACCCCTTTTGAACCCAAAATTTATCGCTTGTGCAAAAGATGAAAAAGAGACATGGTAGACCTGTCATTTTTTGTTCCCCTCATTTGTCAGCCAGTGTTTCAAACAGAAAACCAATATTTAAAATTTAATTAAGCTTTTTTCCCCTCAAAGGGTGGTAAACAAGCCAAATAGAGTGTTTCTTTCCAAAGAAACCGTTAGCATTGTATGAGGCTCTAAGTGAAGGGAAATGTATGCAAAATCTATAGATCTGTTTTGTGCATGAGATTGTTTTATTTCCTGTAACACAAAAGTGAAGCACAGACAGAAATAAATGGAGATCGTAAAGCTGGAAAGCAGAAACTCAAAAAGTCAAATCATAGGGGGTAGGGACAATGAACAATCAAATCAACAAATCAGTGTAAATAACACAATAAATGCTGTGTGCATTATCTAACTGTTTATCATACAAATACAGACTTGTTAGGTGACAAAATAAAGATGAACTATGTCAAATAATTTATAAAGAAGAACCACATATGACAGGAATCACCGAATTGAATTCCCAAAATTCAAATGTTGAAGTTTGTGAATTACAGATAAAAGGATATAGTCTATTTGAAAACCTGGACACAGATGGTAGAGGAATATGCATGTATAAAAAAGGAAAACACAAACGCAGGTGAATGTGATTTTGACAAATACAACTTCAGTGAATCAGTGTGGACAGAAGTTAATCTTACCAAAGTTAATTAATTGATAGGATGTGAACACCACAGCCCAGACTATTTTTCTGGTAATAACAAAAACGTATTACAATTAATTAAAGCATTTGGTGAAGAGAAAACTATAGACATATTAATGGTTGGAGACTTCATTACCCGGAAATAGAGTGAAGAATATTTGTAATGATAAAGTTGAGCATTGGGCAAATGTGTTTTTAGAAGGAGTCAGAGAATTATTTCATATCAACATGTGAAATAGCCTACCTGGTATAGTCAGGTCCAGATGACAATCATTTTGGATTTAATATTTACAGCTAAAGAGGAACAGTTATTGGACATAGCAATGCTACCTCCTACTGGGAAGAGTGACCATTGTGCTCTTAAATTTTGTATGATGGGGTGCCCTGAAGTCGATTAAAAAGAAACGATCAATTGAACTATTTTAAAGGAAACTACGAAAACATGAGGACAGAAACGGAACTCAAGTGGAAAGACATATTTGAGATGAAAAGTGTCGAAGAATATTGGGCGTGCTTAAAAAACAAAATATATGACTCCTCTGAAAAAAAAAAAAATATGTGACTCCTCTCAAAAAAAAATTCCAAAGTCAAAACATGGAATGAATGCATACAAGCCAGTATGGATGAATGGTACTGCTCATAAAAGAGTTAAGAAATTACAAGGAATGGAAAAGATTTTTAGAATCAGAGTCAAAGCACGGTCCTACACATGAAGCCTTTGCTCGAGCCAGATATCAAGCCAGATGGGGCACTCAAAAAACTAAACAAGAATATGAAAGAAAATTGGCAACTGAAGTAAAGAAACATCCAAAAGCTTTTTGGAGGTGTGTCAAGTCAAAAACAGAAACACAAATTAGTATACCCACTTTAGAAAAATCTGAGAATCCTATGTAAAATTAAAATCAGATGTGGAAAAAGCAGAAGTACTTGATACTTTTTTTTCAAAGAAGTGTTCACAAGTGAAGACTGCTGAAATATGCGAAATCCTGTGCAGCGAGCATGCAATAGTAAATTAGAAAAGATTGAGTTAATACCTGATATGGTATTGACACAATTAGAAGAATTGGATCCTAAGAAGTCAGTAGGAGCTAATAAATGGCACCAAAAAGGTGCTTTTGGAATTAAGATATGTACTAGCTGAACATTTGAGCTTATTCTTTGATAAATCAATCAAAGACAAGTGTCTTGCCTACAGACTGGAAAAATGCAAATGATACATCACTGCATAAAAGGATAGTAACTACAAGGCTGCTAACTACAGGCCAGTTTTTGTCTCACATTAGTTTGTTGCAAGATTTTATATCTATTATTAGGAAAGTAGTCATGGAGCATATGAAGTGTTATAGATTTTTCTCAGCAGCCGATCACTATGGTTTTCTACCCGGTAGTTCTACAATGACCCGGTTTTTACAGAGTTTAAAAGAGTGGACAGGTATAATGGAAAATTATGAGTGCGTGGATATTCTGTACAGTGACATCCAGAAACCATTTGATAAAGTACTCCACAAACGTCTTCTAAAAAAATTTGAAAGTTATGGTATCAGTGGAGAAATGAGTGGGTGGATTAAAGACTTCTTAACAAGCAGGCAAGAAAAAGTATATGTTAGTGGAAGCCTCTCAACATGGGCAAAAGTGAGTAGCGGTGTTCCACAAGGCAGTGTGCTTACACCCTTGCTGTTTGTGATTATATATTGATGATCTTCGAGAAGTTGTGAACTATGGAAGTGAAATATATGCAGGTGATTTTAAGAATCTATGGCCCAGCAAATTGTAAGTCGGATTGTTTGCGTCTTCAGCTGAACATCAACGCAATACTTAAGTGGTATCGAGATTGGCAATTACTCTTCCATCCACCAAAAAATGCCAGTTTGCATTTAGGGAAAAAAATGGTTAATGAAACCTACATCATGGGTTTAGATGACAAAGCTGTTCAATTAGAGACATCCATGTGTGAAAAAGACTTTAGCGTGAGCATTGATCAATACTGCCTATTTGATAAACATTGCCAGAATATTTTATCTACTTAGAATAATAATAAGGACCTTCAGTCGAATTGGTTAATTAATATTTAACTAGAACAGTCTGATTTTCCAACAGAAAATCAAATGTCTACCCGTGCGCCCATACCCTGTCTTATCATGTCTGCAATAATTTTGTAGAAAATGGCTTGGTGATCTTGAAAAATAGGTCAAGGTCACTTATCTACAGTCTTAACCTAGTTCTGATACTTGTACATAATCGTACACAATTTCAACCTCATAAGTCAAATTCTCCTGGAGTTATCGCGTCTGCAATTATTGTCAAGGAAATATCTCGTGACCTTGAAAAATACGTTAAAGGTCAAACATCTGCAATCACAAGCCAGGTGTTATAAAAGTCTTGTATAGAAACATAGTCACAAACAAATTCAACCTCCTCAGTCAAATCCTTGTCAACTGTCTCTTATGATATTTTAAAAGTATTCATGTGACTTTAAAAATAGGTAAAGGTCACCCATCTACCATCGTAACCTAGTTTGTATTATGGTACATGATCATGCAAAATTTCAATCTCATAAGTCAAATCCTTGTAGAGCTATCGCGTACGAGTCAATTTTGGATGAAATACCGTGACCTTGAAAAATAGGTCAAGGTCACCGGTTTGCAATCCCATGCAAGGTATTTTATAGGAACACATTCAGAAAAAAAAATGCAAGGAAGTGCGTATGACCTTGAAAAATACGTCAAAGTCAAACATCTGCAAATCACAAGCAAGGTCTTATAAAAGTCTTATATATAAACACAATCACACAAATTTCAACCTCTTCAGTCAAATCCTTCTCAAGTGTGTATGCAATGATTTTTAAAAGTGTTCATGTGACCTTGAAAATAAGTCAAGGTCCCCATCTACAATATCAACTTAACTTCTATTATGGTGCATAATCATGCAAAATTTCAACCTCGTAAATCAAATCCTTGCTGAGTTATCGTGTTTGCGTTGATTTTAGATGAAATACCAAAGTGACCTTGAAAAATATTTGTCAAGGTCAGCAATTTCCAATCCCAAGCAAGGTCTTTTATAGGAATATATTCACAAAATATTTCAACTTCGGAAATCTTTTTTGAGTTATCACGTTCGCAAATGTGTTGAAGAATAACAATAACAAGTAGAAGCAGAAGAAGCGGACGCAAAAACAATATGTCGCCCATTGCACAGGGAGACATATTTACATATACAAAGGCCTAGTTAGACCTGTGCTGGAGAAACATAAGAAGTGTTGAGAGTGAGAAGATAGATTTGTTATCAGTGTGCCAAGTCTATTTTGGTTTATGAGGTAGCAATGGTTGTAAAAGCTGTTGACCCAATGTCAAATGACGATTCTACAACTTCTTTGCCTTAAGACCTTGAGGTGGCTTCCCTTAGGCATTGCATAGCTGCCAAATACCAAACTAAATGATAGCTGATCAGAGGCATAGAATGACTATCTGTGGAACACTTAAAATCTGTCCCTTACTCAGTCTGGTTGTTGTTCTGGAGATGTCCACAGCTTGGTTACAACCTTGTGACATTGAGGCTTTATGATGAAGGGGTTAATAAGTGTTTCCTTCCTTGATGACATCACGTTTTTGCTGAAAATCTCCATGCTACTGGTCCTGTGGCTAGCGTTGACCTTGGTTCTTTTGCGTCTGCCTTGACCCTGATATTTATTGCCAGACTTTTGCAGGCACACCTATGCTCTGACTCGCCCTTACGCTTCTCAAGGACAAAGGTTAGAATACCATCATCCATCTGATGGTACTCTATGACCAGGAAAGCGTAAAAGCCTTTCCTGTAGCCTCTCCAAAAGCCATGGGTGGTGCGAGAAGGCTAAAAGAAATGTAAGTTGCAGTTTAGACGTATGGTGGTGGACATGCTGTGCCCTTCTAAGAATTCTGAGGACTGAAATACCTGTAGGACAATTTTCAACAGTTTTCTTAAGAATTTGATCTTTCGTCATTATCATTAGTTTCTGCGTTTAAGAAAGTAGAATCCAATGCTCCTATATATCTACTCAGCTTGGAGGTAGCCAATTCTTCTGCGTCAAAAAGCTAGGGAGAGATTGTAAGCCCCTTACATCCTCCTCCAATCTGGCCAGTAAGTAACCAGAAAGAAGATTGCCAACCGTTATGTCGTTTGGGCTTCATGGAAAACTAGTACTAGATATTCATCTCACAAAGTCACACATCCTGAAATACCTCCATATCACCGATCCCAAAAATCCAGTTCTGTTATACTGATACAAAATCTTGAAGATTAAAAAATAATGCTTCCTACAAGTTACTCTGAAATCATCATATCTGTCTGAAAGATAATCACATGTTCTCAGCAGGTATCGAATGAAAGAAGGTTTGGACATGGACATACCTGAATGTGTAGCACTGATAGCAGTCCTTGTTGCTGCTTAATGCATACTAACGGCGACATATTAAAGAATATAAAAAGTTAAATATTGAAGTTGAAGCATGTGAGCAGAAGACTGAAGTTTAGCCCAACTTTGGGACTATCTTCAATTGTTTGATGCAAAATTTGTCAGCAATAAGGAGGGGCATGGGGAAGGGGAAACTACTGAGCTATGTTGAGGAACCAGAAAGCAAAGCGTGTCCACAACTTCTGTTTTTTACCTGTCAGCATACAAGAACATAACATATGCATAGATCGATGTCAAACCAAAGCTCTATTTAGGTTACAGACCACAGTTGTGATTGGCTGGTTGCGCATCCCAACGGAGATAGTCCGTAATTGTGAAAATACTGTGTTTTCAGCATGCTGTAGCTTCTGTTTAAATAAAGTTAGCTAAGTCAGGTTTGCTGCATCGCAGAGTTGCTTCATTGGTGGTCATATAGGTGCACTGTCTTCCAGGCCAGGTGGGAACTTTATGGTGGGGAAGGACAATGATGTGACCCTGGCAAGAGCACAGTTCATACACCTGTATAAAGCTGACATCCAGGTGTTGTTTCGTATTTCAATTATCACAAATTAACGAGCTGGGAATTGTATGACAAAAATCCGTCCATATTTTTCTGACATTTTTATCTGTTAAATGCCATTCACGGAATTTCAAAATACCAAAATGCTGATTTTTTAGACCGAAAAATGCTAATATGAAAAATAGAAGGATTTATAACTGTAGTCTGTGGCCTTTAGACTGCTGCCTGCATAAATTACATTTTAAAAAGATATTTTCATTGCTGGTGTATTATTTTCAACGGCTCACTAATGTGCCAAGGTAACTGAGCTAAAGTTAGGTCCTTCAAAATGCTTGACCTTCGGTGTTGTGAAGGTGCTCTCATAGTACTCATCACTGAAGGCCAAGCAAAATTTGAACCATTTATCCATAATAACAAAATTAGCCTACGATCAGTAACCTTTGATTAATGAGTATATAGCTACATGTGCACATCAGTCTCAGTCGAGAAGATAGAAACTCTGAACAACATTTAAATCCCTTGAAATTAAAATTGGGCTTAGACAAAAGTGTTAACGATATTATGTACATGTGTGTAAACTACAATTGTTACCGTCTTATTTCAATTGCTCAGTCATAGTTTTATATTGCATTGTATAAAGTCACCTGACATGTAATATTCTATTTACCCTTTGGTAAAGGCGGATGTTGGTTCATGCAAAAATCAATATAAAAGTGAAAATGCAATACCAAATGGTGGAATAATTGAAACACTTGCCTGGCTCTATCATTCTTCTTATTCAGTTAGTGTCCTCGTTTCTAGAACAGCTATAGGAAAATCAGAAAATTTGTGAAACGATTTGCAGCATTAAGCAAATTTTGCTTCAGGCCCTCGCTCGGCCACCCCAATAAAGAAGATAGGGGTCGATCAAGCTGACCTCTCAGTGGCTTAAAGGAACAGGCGTATTTTAAGAGTACGACCTTTTGCTTCAAAGGCGAAGTCAATATGCTGGTTCTCTAATCTTGAACCAAGCAAATATGAGCTTTGCCAACATTTTCTGTCCAATACAGTAAGCTTAGTTGTTTAATTTGTCAATTCAAATGTGACGTGTGTGTTCTTTTCCCCCATTTTGCACCATTATGGCGTGTTGAATGTAGATGCAAATAAAATATTTCCTCATGAACAAATGTATGGAGTTCGCAGCAATATGTATTTCATCTTTCATTCAACTTGACTTTGTTCAAGAATGGACATTGCTGTTCACTTAAGACTGTAAAGTGGAACCTCATGTTGAAAAGAGTGTTTTGGATGGTTAAACAAGGCCTACATACATTCCAAACTCAGGATTCCTCATGCTTTTTAAAAATTCCATGACAGGGTTCCTTCCTGAAAGAAAACTGCATACTTGATATTGTCCAAGTTTAGGAGCTGTAGGCCAGATTTATCTTAATGTTAATCAGGGGATGGATCTGTGAATGCAAAAGAAGGTGGGCACCACCCAAAATTTAGGGTGGGCAGGGTACCCAAAGGAAAGGTCTACGGAAACAAGGCAAGTGCAACCAAAGCAGACAAGTAAAAGAAGACTTAAATCGAGCAGCTGCATAATTTTATGAAGAACAGTTTGAGAAGTCGCATACATTGGATACAAAAGCAAGGTATTATACTAAATTACTATGAAACTTTTCAACATTTGTGTCAGTTTAATGTTCTCTTATTCTTTGAATGTTCGGGCTGAACTAGTAAGGTTCATGAATGTTTGTGGTACGGTGAATACCAAACCACTGATAAGGTACTGCGTATCCATAGTTCTTTAGTGTGTTCTTCTCCCAGCATCATGGTCTCATTGTCTTATTGAGTTCTTAGCAATATTGTATCTTGGTAAAATAGCAATCAGAATTTTCAGTTTGATTACTACAATATCTCTAAACAAAGATATAGCAATTTACTTTTTATTACCCTCTCTAAGAACCAAGGTTTTATTCTTATGTATATGCAATGAATACCTTGATACTGTGATTTTCATCATTTACATGCACGTGTTATCTTTCAGTTCATGCTTTTTGCACAAGAACAGTAGGACTTTTACGTGCCTAGCTGACCAATTACGTTTACTTTTCTTAGTGAATTTACGTGAGTCTCAATGTCGGCCCAATATTCCTGCAAAACCTGTTGTTGTATAGGGCGCGTAATTCACATAATTTTTCATTGATTTTATTCACGTATCCCTGATGGCTTTACCGCTTGATGTGTGTTTATGTATACTGTGTGACCAACTCACAGAGGTTATGCTTATTTTCTTTGTTATAGAACTATTTACTTGTCATTTTTAGACTCGTGTTGTGTTGCTGAGCGAATTTATTGTGTATACCACTCTTTGTACAACTGTATGGTTAATTAGGATGGTTACAAGCGGGTATTTCCATTGCACGTGTGCTGCCATCATACCCGTGAATATAGATCTCATCACGTAGGACCCACCATGCTTCTTACTTCACTTTGCATTTATTCACCTATCTGTTGAGCGGTTGCTTTGTTGTACGAGCAACATATCCATGCAGACTAAGATTACGACTTTTCATGTATTGTATTTTTACTGTTAATGCTTACAAATGTGTCAATCATTTAAGGGAATATCTGCTAGGAGGTCTTCCAGTGTTACTATTTTTATCGTGAAATGTTCACTGGAGCCCCCCGTGACCTTTGTGACGTCACACGTTTGCATCTTAATAGTTGGAGCTTAAATTCAGATAAAATGAGATCCCTGAAAACGATACTGCGCCTGACTTCGAATTTATTACAGGTAATCGTTTATTTCACAAAGCACGTCCATGAGCAATCTTAGAATCTTTAAAGAGTCTTTAAACCAAGCTAACTAAGATGCCTATTTTAGTTCAGAAAATTTTGGTGCTTGTTGCGATAACTGGACTAAACAATTCATTCAAGTTGCAGTGGAGACGATCCCAGGTAAATCTATCTCAGTACGTCTGCTGGACTTACCGTAGTTCAATTCATCTCTCGGTACTGCAAGATGACAAGTTCACCGTGCATACAAGAAAGCCAAGGATAAAAATAGACATACATTGGTGGAACAAGAACAGTTAAAGTTAGCTGAAGAAAATTTTTATAAAAATTAGGGGCTTCATCTAAAGAGTAAAGCATGATGGTGTACTGTCTAATATTTTCTAAACCGGTATCAGTCCTATTACTAATAATCTCTCCAATGCTGGAAAAGAGTTTTTCTCGATCAGAGCAATATCGACAATCCCATGGTACCTGTACTGCCAGCCATAATCAATAAGATGTGCTTCTTAGTCCAATTTTGAGTAATGGTGAATTGAAATTTTCGATATTTGAAAAAAATCTAGATGTCACAAATGCCCCCGGCACTGACCGTGTCAGAGCTATTTTATTGCAAGAAGGGGCACAATATATTTGCGACTCACAAACAAGGCTGTTCAATTGTCTTTGCGCCAGGACGTTTTCCCTTGTTCATCGAAACAGGTTAATGTCACACCTCTGCATGAGAAGGGTGATACAAAGCTACGTACAACTAAGTACCCACCTCCCTGTTAAATTGCGTTGAAAAAATGAAGGAAAATGTATTCTTCAATATGTCTTTCATTTTTTTCACACAAATTCCACTTAAATCTGATGCTGCGTGCACCTCAGCTACCAAGCAAGTAGAATGTTTTACCTACATTTCTCTTTTCCCTACTCAAGTCCAACATTCTTTGAAGCCAGGCGCTGATCACAGCGTACAGAATCTCAGCCAGCTTGTTTGTCACTTTCTTTTGATATCATGGATATACTATTTATAGAACAGCTGCCGCTAGTCCAGTTTCCTTTGTTTCATAGTACAAAACAGATGTACAAGTTCACTTTCTGTCAGCCAATTTTTATGATCAATGTGTCAGTTCAACATCGCATTTTCTGAAAATTAACATGAGTACCACATTTTTGTTTAAATTTGAAAAGAAAAGTTACTTGATAAAGCTAACTGGAGTCCCTAATCTATTGACTAAAGTGTTATCTCACTAATTACATAATAGCAATTAGGTTGTGTTACTAGGTGTTGTTTCAAGTTCAGATCAAGTCGGACTCCTGCAGCCAAGGCTTGCAAAGAGAAATGGGGGTGAATACCACCCTACCAAATGGCTTGACGTCGCATATCTTTAGCTGAGGTGTACACAGCATGTTCTAAGCAATCTGGGTTCATGCCTGGAGATTCAACTGTTCATCAACTTTTATCCCTTTATCATACTCTTTCTCTATTTGTTGATCTCCAAAAATGTGTTCAGGTAGATTTTTGGACATATTAAAGCGTTGTGCCAAGTTTGGCACCAAAGCTTGCTATTCAAACTCTAGCATGGCAGAATTTCAAAGTCCATGCTTAAATTGTTTAAAAACTATCCTTTACTGGCCAACAAGGAATCGTTATCACTTTAAAGCTTTTGCTTGGGGTACTATCAATGCTGGCGTACGTCAAGGTTCTGCAGCTGGCCCCTTCTTATTTCTTATGTTTATTGAAGATATCGTGGATATCGCCCTCTCCAAAATTAAATTTTTTGCTGCTGACCAATCTTTATATCTTACTGTTGATAGACCTAACCTAACTTCAGCTAATTTAAATAAAGACCTGTCCTCCATTGATTCCTGGTCTTCTGGTTGGATGGTAACATTCAACCCCTTGAAACAGATACCATGCTAGTGTCTCAGAAGAGAAATCGAGTCTATAACCTTCCCTTAATTTTCCTCAGTCATCAAAGTAGAGCACGTCCACCAACGTAAACACTAAGGAATATTGCTACTCCTAGATTAGATGGCATGATCACATTGATCTACATGTAATTGAATTTGTGTCTTTTTGTCCAGAACCACTTCTTAGCAGTAAGTACCCTATTCCGCAGTCCGAACCCGGATTAGCTAACCTGTCACTGTCTAACCTATACACATATGTGAGTACTATTGGCCATATTGCACACAATCTTCTGTGAAATTTTAACATAGGCTGTATAAGCCCAAATAAATTAAAGGATCTTCAGCGGATAATTACTCAGAACATGTTCTAGAGCCTTTACCCATACATGTCTCTCTGAGTAGCGGCTCCTTGTCTAAACTTAATATTCAGCAGAGACAGCCCACATAATAATGAATAAATATGAATTTGGCAAATGATCAATAAGCTAAATACGTGAAGTTTTGCTTATAAATGCATAACTTCATTATGCAAGAAGAAAACTCGTCATGCAAAACAAAATTACTAAACTTGTAAAGTACAGGTTCAGATCAGAAAAATTTGACTTAACCCTGAACCACTATGTACCCTTTCTAGCTGGATAGCTTATCCTAGTTAAACCACCTGCCAGTGTATAACAGAAGTAGAAACAAACTGGGACATTATATTCAGTCCCAGTGGTTGTAAAACAAACAGTTGCAGCTAGATCACTTGTACAATCCAAGGAAAATCCTTACAAATGCTGCAACAATGGACATCTTTCACAAGAAATGTGAAACAAACCCCATGATGACAACTACTCCTCACTTTGAAAGTTTCCAAACAATTAAGCTCTATTTCAATGCCAATCCCGAGTCAATGTATTATCGTAATGTGTCAGGTTTGTGACATTTGAGAAAATACTGTCATTTTTTTTTTATAATATTGAGTAAATGTGCATTTGGGCATGTCAGAAAAGAATGAAAGTCATTAGCATTGATGTCAAAAACATGTAATTTTTCGTAAAACGATTTTAAGTATAATTAGGCAAACTGGTAATTGTCGTCGGCCGCTGCTGGCTACCAATAGCCTCTGGGGGATTTAACCTGACAGAAAACATGTAAGCCTAAAATGTCTGAAAGTGAATATTAAAACAGAGTGATGCCAAAAGATAGAATTAAGTAGCAAAAAGGGCAAGTCTGAAAACTGTAAAATTATTGAAGCCAAACTTTCTTATAATCTTTGGATATATATTCAGCAAAATTTGTAGGGCAAGTCAGAAAAGATAGAAAGTAATTTATATTTAAGTCAAGAGAAT
Organism: Hermodice carunculata; assembly: GCA_964020975.1. Lineage (NCBI taxonomy): Eukaryota > Metazoa > Annelida > Polychaeta > Eunicida > Amphinomidae > Hermodice > Hermodice carunculata. Next base: position 42,637,501 of record OZ026622.1, read on the forward strand.
GCAATCAAAATATAATATTTCTTAACTAGATATCAAGTACAATTACGCAAGCTTGTAACTGTCGTGGATAAATTGTTGCTACCTATAGCCCCTGGGGGCTTGATCTAACAAGCTAGTCTTAAATGTCTAAAAGGTGAATATTAAATCTTTTGACGGAAATTGTAACTGTCTATTCTGCAAGTCAAATTTCATGAAGAACAAAGAATTTCACAGTAATGTTACTAACAAAAAATTCAAATTAAGAAACCCCTGATCGGAAAATTTGGTATTTTCTTGTGAATCTTCCAATATCATTTATTTGATATCCTGCATCAAGTGTAAATCACAATATGTGGGCCTAACTACTCAATCAGTTAAAAAAAAGTTAAACAGAGATTTAGTGGTCATAAAACTACAATTAAAAATCACAAGTTAAACACTTTTTGTGCAACCATTTCAGTTCTGCAGAACATTCACATTTGGATTGCCGGATACAAATTATTGATTACGTAGAGCCAAATTTGTTAGACCAAGACAGTTAAGTTAACACAAGGAAATTATTACAAATGGACAATTTTTGGATCAAAACACTTAATTCAGCTTTTCCTAATGGACTCAATGACAGAATTTTAGGCTTCGGTGATGTTAGGAATTTGGACTTTGCTACTCTTGACAGCAGTCACACACCTTTTCATAATAATCAGTCTGGTATTCAAAGAAGAAGGAGAAGTCACGGACAAAGAAAATCACAGAAAAACAGGAAATGTGGACATGTGGATACTAAAGACCTTGTCCAAAATTTACTACAGGCTTTCTCCAATGGCATTGATCAATTATATACAGCTGTTAAAGCACTATCATTTCGAGACATAACAAGAATCAATGAACATTTGAGTCTTACTGATTCAGAAAACACATTTCCGCAATTTTTGGTGAAATTGTGTACGTTTACACAACAACTATTCGGAAACCAGATTCTAATCAGAAAAAATTAGATCAAATGTTTTGCAGCATTCCATTCAAACACAAAATTATTGATTCACTAAACATTCAGCCCCTTTTCAAATTGAAATTTGTTCGTAACATGATTCCCAAGGAGTGTAAAATAAAAGATCCCGCCATCATTTCCTATAAATATGGCAATAATATTGGACAAAGTATCATGAATTACAAGAAATGTGTGGCTTCAAGTACTCTAGAGGATATCGCAGCGAATCAAAATTGTGACTTTATGTCTGACAGTAAATATTCTAAGTTTGTTGACATATACCACAAACATGTATTTACAGGTAATTTGGATACAATACCAAATTCAGGTTTAAAAGAAATGATGAAAAAGGTACAAAATTATGGATATGTCCCAAGTTGTACATTGACAATATTTTTAGGATACATGTGATGCACTTGATTCGTACTGAATGAAATGGGCAAAGAAAGAAGAAATGGAATTTCAGAAATTTGAAGGATGGTTATCAAACTTGAAAAGAGTCTGTAGAAATAGAATTTATCGCTACAAATCACACATTAAGAATTTCAATTCGGTTAATCTTAAACAGCCTAAAGTTTCTAAAGCAGTCAAAGAACTACAAGAAGGATTTGTAGTTACTAACATAGATAAGGCAGGTAACAATTTTAGGATTATCTGCAAAAAAATATCATCTAGATGTTTTGAAAAAGGAACTTGGTATAAACAATATTTCAGACATAAGAGGAAATGTCGTATATAAATTACACAAACAATCCATTGTTAATTTGATAGATACACATAAACCTGAGATGAAAAGGAATTTTAATATCAAAATTTCTGAAGAGGACTCCTCTATTTCACTTTTGTTCTGGATACCCAAATTACATAAAAACCCTTTTAAATCTTGATTCATAGCCGGTTCTTCAAAATGTACAACAGAACAATTATCAAAGGAAGTAACGTTGTGCCTGACTGCAGTTAGGAATCATTTCCGTGAATACTGTAATGCAATTTCTAGAAACTGTGAAATAAATTGTTTTTGGAGTATTAGCAATTCTTCCGAGTTTGTATCTAACAGCAGATGTAAAAGCAAAAAATATCAAATATTTTGATTTTTCTTCACTGTACACAAATCTACCCATAGATGAAGTCAAAAGTTCACTTTCAGAATTAATGAGCAAAATGTTTAAACATAATGGTAAACCTTACATAAATATTAACTCATACACAAAGAAAGCATATTGGTCACACAATAAATATTCAAAAAGAAACGTAAAATCTTACACTGTTGAAACTTTGATAGGTGGTATAAAATTTCGTTTAGATGATACTTTTGTTCAATGCGGACCATCGGTTTTTCAGCAAATAAAAGGCATTCCAATGGGTAACAACTGCTCCCCTTTACTGGCAGATTTATATTTAACCTGGCTTGAATATAAGTATATGGAGAAATTGATGAAAAGGACTTTCAAATGGTTACAACATTATCAAACAACACAAGATATATTGATGACATTGCTTGCGTAAATGTACAAAAGTTCAGTGAAATTTACCCAAAAGATATTCCTTTGGAGGGTAACAATTCAGATGGTTTCAGAGCTGTGTTTTTGGACTTGGATATTCAGGTCACTAATGACAGGTTTGGTGTTAAAGTCTATCAGAAAATAGATGAGTTTAACTTTGAAATAGTTAATTATCCTTTCCCCGACAGTAATATGTCGGAAACTATTGGATATGATACGTTTTTGTCACAGATTTTGAGATTTGGTCGTATTTGTTCTAAATTTCAGGACTTTGCATCAGGAACCAAATTTAGTTACAATAGACTTAAGTCCAGAGGTTTCAAAGATGTACTTTTGATCAAATAATTCTATAAATTGTGCTGTAAATATCCTCAGATGTTTAGAAAATTTGGCTCAAATAATTTTAGAGGTTTTAGACTTGCCTGTTTTGCTACTTAACTTTATCTTTTGGCATCATTCTCTTTTAATGTTCACCTTTCAGACATTTTAGGCTAGCTTTTTTTCTGTTAGGTCAACCCCCAGGGGCTATGGGTAGCAAGCAGCTACTGACGACAGTTACACGCTTACCTAATTGCACTTGATATCTGGCTCAGAAATATTATATTTTCATTGCATTCTCTTGACTTAAATACAAATGACTTTCATTCTTTTCAGAGTTGCCCTATAATTTTGCTGTTAATATCCAAAGATTATTAGAAAGTTTGTCTACACTCATTTACAGTTTTAGACTTGTCTGTTTTGCTGCTTAACTTTATCTTTTGGTAATTATGGTTTGTTTGACAAGTATTCTTCTTTCATAATGAAGCTCTGCATTTATAAGCAAAACTTCACTTATTTAGCTAATTGATCATTTGCCAAATTCATATTTATTTATTATTATGTTGTTTGTCTTTGCTGAATATTTAGCTTAGACAAGGAGCCGCTACTCAGAGAGACATGTACGGGTAAAAGGCTCCGAAGAATGTTTTGAGTAGTTACCCGCTGAAGACCCTTCACTTTATTTGGGCTAATTCAGCTTATGTCAAAATTTTATAGTGGAACGTGTGCAATATGGACAATAGTATTTTTGTATGTATATAGGTTAGACAGGGACAGGTTAGCTTATGGAGAGTAAAGGGTTCGGACTGCGGAATAGGAAAATGACTACTAGGAAGTGGTTCTGGGCTTAAAGACACAAATACAACAGGATGACGCAAAAAGATAAAATTAAGTAGCAAAACAGGCAAGTCTAAAATTATTGAAGCCAAACTTTCTAACCATATATAGATATAGATAAGAGAACGTTTGGCTTCATCTATGGATAGATTTGTGTACTGTGTAGAAAAATTGAAATAGTTGTTATTTTTTGCCTTGAAATGTTTGATTTTAGGTGCAAACTTGGAAGAATTGCTAATACTCCAAAAACAATTTATTTCACAGTTTCTAGAGATTGCATTACAGTACTTACGGAAATGATTCCTAATTGCAGTCAGGCACAATGTTACTTTCTTCTGTTGTACAGTTTGAAGCACCTAATATGAATCAAGATTTAAAAGGGTTTTTATGTAATTTGGGTATCCAGAACAAAAGTGAAATAGAGGAGTCCTCTTCAGAAATTTTGATGTTAAAATTCTTTTTCATCTCATCTTTATGTGTATCTATCAATTTATCAATGGATTGTTTGTATAATATATATACGTCATTCCCCCTCATGTCTGGTATTGTTGATATTAAGTATATTTTTCAAACATCCAAATAACATTTTTTGCCGATGATCCACAAATTGTTACCTGCCTTATCAGTCTTAGTGATTACAATCTTTCTTGTAATTTTTTGACTGCCCTTGAATCTTTAAACTGTTTAAGATTAACCGAGTTGAAATTCTTAATGTGTGATTTGTAGCGATAAATTCTATTTGTAAAGACTCTTTTCAAGTTTGATAACCATCCTTCAAATTTCTGAAATTCCAATTTTTCTTTCATGGCCCATTTCATACAGTAGGAATCAAATGCATCACATGTATCCTAAAAATACTGTCAATGTTCAACTTGGTACATATCCGAAATTTTGTACCTTTTTTCATCAATTCTTTTGAAACTTAATTTTGTATTATATCCAAATTACCCGTAAATACATATTTGTGATATGCATAAAAAATTAGAATATAACTGTTAGACATATGGTCACAATAAAGATTCGCTGCGATATCCTCAAGAGTAATGGAAACCATAAATTTCTTGTAATTCATGATACTTTGTCCAATAATGATGCCATATTTATAGCAAATAATGGGGGGGGGGGGATCTTTTATTTGGCATTCCTTGGGAATCATGTTGCGAAAAAAATTTCAATTTGAAAAGGGACTGGATGTTCAGTGATTTAAAAAGTTTGCGTTTGAAATTGGTAAGTTTTGCTAGACCTTCCAAACAACTTAATATGAAAATTCTACAGTACCTTTTAGATGGACAAGCTCTAGAAAAATAATATACAAATCTTTCATTTGATCTTTAATGGCCTATGGTAATGAGGTCTTTGATGGCTGGATACAGGGTGACTCAGAAAGATTTGAAACCGTTCAAGTGACTGCTGCACGTGTTACTCCGGTTCCTTGGTTACTACATCTAATGATTAATTATACGAAGAAATGGGTCTCCAAACATTGGCTAAATGCAGAGAAGTAAACAAGTCAATCCCAATGTACAAATCTACTGGTTATATAAGTGACATGATTTATTCCAATCAGAACCAGGTTGGAGATAATACAAGGCAAGCTGACAACCATCCATATTTAAGAGATAGCTTCATGTGCCAAATCATTTTTCCTAGTACAACTCCCGCTCTATATGTGGAACTGCAACTGTCTTAAAAGTATAGGAGACACGGGGCCTCGAAAGTCTCTCATGCACCTGACGAAATTAAATTGTACTCTGTTGTTAGAAATATCTACTTGTTATTCAAGCAAGGTAGAGGATGGGCCGCAGCTAGTTGAATCTACACTTACATGGTATTGATTTATGTGAATCTCCAAAATGTCGCTGGTGGCAAGGTGCAGAAGATACTTGGCATTACTTTTTTCCATTTCATACAATTCGGAGGGCTAATTTACACACATCTGTTTCACATTTGGTCCTTTTACCCCACAAACAGTTATATTTAGATCACCGAATGGTTCGTTTAAAGGTAATATATGGTGATATCTTAACTCTTCCAGCAGGGTGCCGTTACATGAGTTGTTTCTAAAACTAAAGTACAACAGTGACCATAGATTATATATTAAGTTACTTGCAGCGCTTCTGTCTGTCCTTTTAAACTGTTGTGTCTTCCTAAATTTGTTGACTCGGTGCACCACTTTGCTCAAATCAAGACTGCAGAATACATTTTAAGTCATGGCGTCGAGCTGCGGGATGTCTTGTCTGTCTTGTTTTTTCGTGCATTCTCTGCAAGATGTGTTAATATAGAGCAAAGCCATCGTCCCCAATTGTGTTATTGGATAAATTTTGTTTGTGTATCCTCCATTGTTGTGGAATAAACATGTTTAATTCAAAATTTGTAAACGATATAAAGGAGGGGGTGGCTAAATGTCATTAGCAATAAGGGTAAAATGTACGGTCTCAGAGGGAACTAGAAACTAAAACCTGGCTTTTGCATGTTTGAGATCTACAAGAGTGGCTAAAGGTGGTCTTTCTGACAGAGCCTATATTAGCAAGATACCGTGATTGATTGCTCTCCCCTCCCACTCCTCCTCAGCTGACAATACACACTGCTGCTTCCTTATTTTACTGTACCACATCCAGGCTAAAAAGTGTACTATATAACTGTAAAAAACCTAACTTAGATCAGTTTTCTCCTAAAGGAAACAGTGCTTACAAAAGCATATTAGCTGTGTGTCGTTGGCCAGATACACTTCAAACTTGGTAGGCATCTCTCTCGGGTAGGTCTCTGCCATGTTTGTTCAATTGCTCATGGTCTAATGATTTTTTTGACTTTTTTTGAACTCTTGTTCATTTTTCGGCAAAATCTTGAAAAAATATTCTAATTTGTTCAATTATGGCACTGTTATTTTTTCTTATTTTTGATTCTTTGTGTGTTAAAGCTATTTTCGAACTCTTCTCTTAAACCATCCTCAGATTGTGCTGTAACTGGTAGAAATGTGTCTTGTTGTCGTTAAAAACAAGAAATCTAAATCACCCAGCCAGTCACAGCCCAGTAACGACACACCAAGTGACCCATGCATGGCAGCTAGTGGTGATGAATCCCCTACCCCGAGTTCTGAACAATTCACAAAATGCTTGCTTCATGCTTTGGGAGAAAATTGTATACACTTTGACAAATCGTCTAGAAACAGTCATTAAAAAACACATCCAGCCAAATGATAACAAAATACGTGATCTTGAGAAAACAAAAGTGGAAAAAACTTAAGGCGGCTTTAGGCAACCAAAACAGTATAACGACCGCAACAGCCTGCAGAATACTAATAACTGGCAGAGGAAAAAGTTGTAAATACTGACCATTTACTACTGGACCCTTTAGGAACGTGATAAAAGTTGACATATCAGAAAAAGACATTGACCACAGTCACAGGGCGGGAAGGAAAACTGATGGTGAACCCAGACAGATCATTGTAAAGTTTACCAGCTACAGAACATGTCGAACCGTGTAGAAGTCAAGAACGTACATACGTTCTGTGGATCAGAAATGGAAGGAAACATATGTGATCAAAGACTTAACAAAACGAAAATCAAACTTAGCATATCCGGTCAGACAACAGAAAAAAATGAAAATCAATGACTAATGGACATCGGATGGTCCCATTTTTGTAAAGGTAGGAAACAATAAAGTTGTTTATGGTTAACTCGTAAAACAACTGCAAGATATTATTGAGGACAAAGAGCCCTATGGGTCCTGGTAAAATGCAGAATGGAACCGCTGGTTCTGGCAGTTTCAACCTGATGTACGGTGGAACAGGCTCTCCCTTGTCCCTTACGCTTTTCCTGGATTCTTTTAGCTCTCCCACACCTAACTTACCGTTTTGTCTTTCTTGTCTGTTAAACTAGAAGGCTTAAAATGAAATGTGTGTTAAAAGAAATGAACAAAGTAAATGACTGCCGGAGCAGTAGGTCCGCCATATTGGATGACTACACAGAAAACGACAAAACCAGAGGATTGGTCGATGGATCGTTGATAAATACGCACTCTTTGAATAGTTTCACTGGCAACTTTATAATTAAATCTCCATTTCTCTCGGAGCAGGAACTTGTTTTCAACATTTCAAATGTATAACTGTTTAGTTCCGCCTCAACATGTCATTGTGCGTCAAGCAAGGATTTCTTATCAACATCAAAATTGGCGGGGTTCACGTTCTGACGATCCATAGGTGTGTGGTTACCCATGTATGTTTAATCTAATATATATCTTATGCTGACCATATTGTCATGATTATAAGGCAAGAAAGATAAAAGTATTAGGCAGGTTTGGGAGGGACACAAGAAGCTATGGAAAAGTGCGTGCAACAAAGGAAATCTGGCTCTGGCATATATGCCAGAACTTGGCTCTGTTCCACATTTTACCAGGGATCCAGCCCAACACCCCTACACAAACATCCAGGGTGACACGTTCAACATCTCAGCCTGTTGGTTGACAGCTTGCCTTAATCGGCACTCGTGTAAATGAAACTACTTACTCTTCGACAATGTCTATTCGGCCATTTAGGTCGGGATGATTACAGCACAGAACCTTGTTTTAACATGTTGCAGGTTTTGTCAATACAGTTCTCCGTTTTTTGTTTGTTTGTTTGTGTGTTTGTTTGTTTGTTTGTTTTTTTTTTTTGGTACTTACCCACGTTTGTTTCCAGTTGCATTATTTACAATCAAGTTTTTCACAGAGCATTTCTTTGTAATGCACATGTACACAATGCCACAGCCAAAGGGGGCAAACAGTGTTGCCACAGCCAAAGCGGGCACACAGTGTTCCCCAATCAACTCGCACTTAGATTTTATGCTCGAACATTTTAGACTTTTGCCATCAACAAATGGGGTTTCCAGTTTTCATTCACAGCTAGCAGTATGGCTTTTGGTGGCTGGGCTACGTACATGACCTTAGCATTCTACCGCGACCCAATCTGTGTCCCATGCTGTTATTTTTTAAAGAACCTGCACAAAATAATTTGTTCATTGCCATTCTCACAAATGAAACTTATAAGCCATTTTGCCACAGTTTCACTTCATTGTAAAAACTTTAATTTTACGATACTGGAATTCTGACTTACTTCCATGTTATTCTTCACTCACAATCAGACTCAGAGTAGTACTTCTACTTTATTGTCTCACATTTTGTACATGAAACACATGAAGTAACGTCATGCTTAATATGTATTACATTTCAACCTAGTGGAATGCATTACCTTCTGTACAGATCTTGCTGTGGACTGATATCACATAGTTTTTATATCAAGACGTTCCGCATGGCTAGTAACGTGTATGTAGTTACAAAACTTAGTGGTCGACAGTTTATGTTCATCTTTGTCGTGATCAGTAAATTTTCTATGTTTTCACATAAATATTTTGCATCATTTTATCAAACTGTATCAACTACGTCCCTTTCTTAGTAGAGATATAGAGTCCAATCCAGGTCCCAACACTTTCAACTCTAGTAAGAGTGATACCAACATTACCTTGACCTCTAGAAACCCTGAGGATAAAAATTGCTCATTGCTGCATTTAAATTTCGAAAGCTTGAATAACGAAATTGAAAATCTAGAAATGGAAGCACTTGGTCATGTTATCGTAGCAAGTAGGGGAGGAAGCATGTGTCTGTATGTCTCAAACAATATCACCATGAAAAGACATCCAGATTTGGAGGTCCATGCCTTAGAATGTCTCTGAATCGAATTTATATATGAAAACTGTAAATGTTTACTTGTTACATTTTACCGACCTCCCTCAGATACCCAGCCCTTCTGGAAAAATTTGAACAATCCCTAGAATCTGCTAAATACACCAACGTTTAATACTTATTTATTAGTTATTATTTTTTGAACCTCCAATAAAGGAGAAAATAAAAAGTATCACAGTGGGAAAATTAAAAGAAAGCCAAGAACTACATGAAAAGATGGCTTTATAATGGAAAGCTCGGTAACTAAGCCAACAGGGGCTGACATAGTCAATACATAGTGAGTTGAGAGTGACCACCATGCCCATCAAAATGCTTTAGTTAAAAGCATTGTTAATAGATGCTTTGCCCACAAGGGCCTCGTGTAGTTTTTAGTGAATAATAATGAGTTGAGAGTATCCACTACGCCATTCTCAGGGTAATAAAGGTCCGTCTTGGTTCTACAGTGATTAAACGCCACTGAAATAATAGAATGGCCCATTTCGATAATACGTTTCACAATGGTTCCTTTAACAGCAAACCTTTTTGTAAATACTTTGACAAGAGAAAAATAGACAGCTTACGTACGGGGAAGACGACTAGAAATATGTGGTAAAATAAAGATAGAGTTCTGTCCTTTATTACATCCCCCCAGGGCATAGGCAAAGCGCTTATACCAAGTTGCTATGGTGGGAGCGTTTACTAAGAACTAAACATTTCTTAATAAGCAAGCCTTGCAAACTGTCCAAGTGGTGGAGATCAGCACTGGTTAACTGGACACTGTCCATGCCACATGTGAGAACTGGAATGCATACGGTTCGCCATAAGTGTGTTTACATATTGGTGTGCAATCCGAGGTATGACATGCCATTATTTCCGAGTCTAAAGAGTGCTTGCCTGCATTTTTGCATCCTGTTCTCCGCACGGCGAGAGTCCTTACATTTGGTATTGTATACACGTTCCAACACATCAACTTCTGACACCGTTTCTATGCATAGACCACAAAGTGTCCAGCGAGGGGTGTTGGGAAAAAATTCGTTCCGGCTACCATACATGTGGATTTTTCATACCAAAATTGAACATCCAGGTTCTTGCATGGTCTGCACATGTATTAATGAGAGTTTGAAGGCCGGTGGGGGTTGGGCTGACCAAAGTGAAGTCATCAGCATCGGAGAATGAGTTAATTAAGTCGAGTCTGATCCTCACACCTTGCTGACATGCCTTAAGTTGGCTCATTAAGCCGTTCGGAAAAAAATATTGAAGAATGTAGGAGGCAACGAGCTGCCCTGACAGGTTTACCTTGTAGTGTCAACTGGAAGCTATACTCGTTGTTCCGTCTTACCCCAGCGCCATGGTTTCTATACCAGTTATAAACTAAGCAACAAAAGTAACTCTCCACCTTTTCCAGAATCTGTATTTTACATATTTTTCTACAAATGACCAAAATTCTTGTCGGTATGTTTGACAGAACATCCTGTCTTATGTACCTGTGATTTCGTAAGAATTGATGAACATGCTTGGCCGCATTTGCACTGGATGCACGTCAGATTGGAAATGGAGAGTTCGCAAAACAGACGAGCACTGGGCAGTGAGGTAGTGTGCGGCTTTCCTGTTCTTTTTAATATCCATCTCACAACAATCAATTCTTTTCATTTCATGGCATAAATATATGCAAAACAATGGCAGTTATACTGCTTATTAATGCTGATAATTGAGACGCCAATCAATATGGTCAAGTGATTATGTAACGGAGACAATTTTCATTATCTTGCCAATAATTTTCAAGACACTGTGATACACCCTAGCTTTGATAATGCCCCTGATCATGCAAGCTTATGTTACCTGTGACCTTGCTGAATGTAGCGTGCCTTCCTATTTTAAGTTAGAATCTAAATAAAATGTTAACAAAAGATCATCTTAAAATCTGCTTTTGTTATCCGTCGTTCACAGAGAAGCACATTGGGAGTTAACGGTGCTATCAGATGGCGTCTTTGCTCTCCATTTCGACTCTGATTGTATCCAGTGTTAATCCAACCAAGCATGGGTGCCAATGTTTTTGGAAATCACAGATAATGTGGACAAGATGTTATGTCCCACATGGCAACAGAAATGTTGGAGATTTATCAAAAAAAAAAAAAAAAAAAAAAAAAAAAAATACAGATTCCAAAATAGGCGCAGAGTTATTTTTGTTAGCCAGTTTACATAAAGACCCATACGTGTTTGGGTATTTATTCCGATAACTTGAAGAATAACCCATTGAGCCATATAGAGTGAAAGCATTTCATACAGTGCACAAATGAATAGACAGGAGTGTTACAATGTTGAACCTATCTATCTTTCTGCTGAAGCAGACCCAACTATGTACATAATAAAGCGTACACGTAAAATGGTAGCCATGAACAATCAGGTTTTCGCATGATCCCCTTTTGCAATGCATGTGCACGTGTAAATGCAGGTACATTAACTCTGTTAACTCTCTAACTTCCTGTTTAGGCTGATGGTTATGGTAAATCATAATAGTAAATGAATAGATTTTCATATACATTCATATTAACATACATAACAGGAGGCACTGCCAGCATAATAACATGTTAGATCGTTCAGCAGCACACTTCATAAAGTTGTTCCTCTGTTCGACGAAGTCGAACTGACTGTTACTACTATCATCGGTTGGACATATCCATTACCTTGGCCAAAGTACAGCTGAGCATAATAGGATAGTAATTATTCAGTATATTTGGATTCAGGGATGACTTCTTTAGAATAGCTATGATTATGGTGAACACTTGAGGCATAATGTTACATTTTAATACACTTGAGTAAAAGGTAGCCAAATGATGACACAAATCAAATATTCCAAAGACAAGGTGCTCTGGCGTAATTCCGTCTGCCCCTGCGGAGGAGTTTCTCTTCAAAGAGTTAATTAGAGCGCCTATGTCTCCGGAAGTTGGCAAGACATCTGGATCCACTCTGGGAGGAACGTTATATGTATTATATAGAAAGTCTACCTTTTCCTGTATTGCGTGATGCTAAGGATTCAAGTTTCCCATATCATGCATAGTAGTTCTGTAGTGTTCAGCAAAAGCGTTGGGTTTCAAAGAGGAATTGGCTCTTTTCCACTGTCGTTTCCTTATGCCATTCCAAAAGGAGGATACGTTCTTTGACCAATAGACGTTGTTAAGTTTTGTGCATTTGTGTCCTGAGCTAGGGCAGAAATGTTCCATTGGCTAGTCTGTTGCTGGTCTGTCTAAAGCACTTTTTTACTCCCTTGTAGCACTCAAAGACCACTCCCGTGCGGGTAGAACTGTTATTCTTCCATAGTTGCCACCAAAAGCGTTTCTTGTAATGCAGCCAGGCTAGCTCCAGGCACCAGAGGGTTTGGTCTGAATGATTTATTTGGTATGCATCTCACTTCCTTAGCAACATTATAGCAGCTGCCAAAGGTTTTGTCCACATAACTGTCGACGTTCTGTTGCCTTGAGCTACTGGCGTCCATGTTTAATGTGTCATGGACATGTAATGCGTTCGACAGGATTATTCTGTAATGCTCATTACTTTCGTGGTTTCTCCAATTTACTTTACCATGGTAACGTTTTCTGGGAATTTTTGGCTTTACATTGAAATGGTGTAATACATTACCATCAAAGATTTCATCTCAACCTCGAACAGAATAGCGAGAGTCACTTACGTTCCAGGCATCCAAGGGTAAAATATTGTAAAAGATAACACAGTTGGTATCAAATTCTGGAATAAGAACATGTTGTATGCAGGTGTACTGGATAAGCGCATCTGAAAAATATATGTAGTTCACTATTGGGCCCAGCAGTATGTTAACTGCTGTGATATTGTTAGCTTAGCTGCGATCATACAGAATACTACAATAACGGGTGAAGCCCTTCTGTCTGTGCCACGTTTTATTCAAAGACTGCATGAGTTGAGTGTTGAAGGTGCCTATAAGCTTCATGTGGGCAAACATAGCAAAGCTGTCAACTGTAGATTGTAATGCGTCTATAGCCTCAATGTATGACTCCGTTTGTTGTTCATTAGCATTTTGGTAGAATGGCAGATAAGTACACACAAGCACTTTGACTGCATTACCTGCTTTATCGTGAGCGGCTAAAGTCACAATTCTGTTGTGGATAGTATCGAGCGGGAGAAACACTAAATCATTTTGCTGTATACAAATAGTTGCCACTTCCCCTGAGGGACGCTCCCTGTACTCAGGTCCAGTGTCCAACATACCTGATTTATTGTAGACATTGAATTTCATTTTGTCATCTGATTGACCGACACAGTCATTGAGCATGTTTTCAGTCAATTCATGTTCACTAGGGGGTCAGCCATGTCTCGCACAATAGTTTCATGGTTTGTTTGCAGCACTGATCTGAAAAAATCTCCAGTCAGGCTTGTTAGCAAGGTCTTGGACCTTGATCAGATCTGGTTTTAACAATTTCGGGTATGAATGAGTTAAATGGTTGTTGACACCATACAACACTTAACTTGGGATCAACAGCCCCTATGTATACTTCGCACGCTGTATGTACTGGGTAGAGCAAATTGCCTGCTTTGACACTGTTGTAAATGCTCACATGTGCCTCAGTTGTGGTCTTTGCTTGCTTGTTTTTTTCTCCTAGCCAGTTTTGCCTTGTGCTTGGGGGGTGGGGGTGGGGGGCAGCAGGAACTTTAATACTTGGGATCATATCCCTCTTGCTGTCGTTACTCGGAACAGCATCTGACTCTGTAACACTCGAGGCCCCTATAATAATAATAATAATAATAATAATAATAATAATAATAATAATAATAATAATAATAATAATAATAATAATAATAATAATAATAATATTATTATTATTATTATTGTTGTTGTTATTGTTGTTGTTGTTGGTGGTGGTGGTGGTGTTGGTGGTGGTGGTGGTGGACCGTGTATGGGGGCTTCTTTGTGCTCTATTATTTAGATCTTCGGCATGAGCCTCAAGGACAACGTTATCACTATTTAAAGTCTCCTTAAGCTTAGCCTCAGCAACCGTCACTTTGGTGCTGGTATCAGTATAATCTGCATCTTTACTGACTGTATGACTATTGCAGAGTTTTTCTGACATTATTTCTCTAACATGTGCGCGGAATGCGATTTTAAAGCTGATTTTACAGCTGTGTTCTTTCGTTCTCTAATCCCACAATTTGGGAAGTCTGTTCTTGATAGACTTTCTGTATGATACAAGGTCCGTCTCTCAGATCTGTGACCCTTTGAAGTAACTGTCGGTAATCCTCTGCATCCATTGTAGTGTCTTTGGTTCCATTTTCCCCACTTGTACCCCGTTCCCAATTTTCTTCTCCTCTTTGGATCAAAAATCACTCTGTGTCTTTTGTCATGTTTTTATTGACCAAGCTGTATCCCAGGTTAACAATATCTGGCAATAACCTGTGCTTAGCCAGTCTATTGATGTATCTGCTATCCTTTGTTTGCATGAACTGTCGTTGAATCTCGTCACATAACTGTTTGTGAAGAGTAAGGAGGGTATCCATTTCTTTCCTCTGAAGACATTTCGTCACGTGTTGGTCGTTGTACTAAAATACACTATTAGCATTATTGATTAACACCTGGAGAAAAACCATATTTCACCACATTATTCACGTCTGCTAGTCTTTTAACAGGCACAAGATCTTTCTGGTGTCTTTGCTGACTCTGGTTACGGGAGACCTCAGTGACGATCAATTGCAGCCCCACGTGACAAAGCTGGGAGAACTCTTGATGCCTACAATCTTACTCAATTAATTTCAGGACATACAAGGATAACTTCAACATCATCTACATGGCTAGATATTATAGCCACTTCATCTCCTGACTGTGTGTCCTCAGTCGAAATATTACCAGTTAACTATCGTGATCACAGAGCGGCATTATGTTTAGTAAGGTTTAAAGTCAAAATTGTAAAGGCATATAAAGAAAAGTCTGGCATTATGATTAGGCTGATTTTGACAGCCTAAATCAGACCCTGAGTTCAATCAATTGGACCTCGATTTTGAGCCTTGCTCCAGCACTGACGAAATTACTGTCAAATGGAAATACAAATTCTTGGAGACTGCAAATGACTTTGTACCGTCACAACGCATACCTGTCAGACCAAATAATCACCCTTGATTCACTTCTGTACTTGGGCAGAAAATACGGCTCAGAAATTGTATCCATCGAAAAGCTAAAACCAATGACACTCAGAAATTTAGGTCCATTTTGGGCAAATACGCAATCAAGTAAATAAAGCCTTGAAATATGCTAAATGGGAATATAGGGAAAATTTGGTAAAACGGGTTGAGGCTGAAAGTAACATCAATCCCTGATTGTGGCGAAAGCATGTAAAGCAGGTATCTTTTGAGTCTGGTTGTACTCCATCTCTTTAGTTGTGTCTGACACAGCAGAAAAGGCCAATATTTTCAACCACTGTTTCTCAGGTTTCTGTCCACTGAATAATAGCAACAAGTCCTTACTCGATATTAAGTATATCACTGAAGGTCGTCTCTCTAATGATAAGCTGACCGAATAGAATATCAAAGATATTATTTTATCTCTAGATACTATCAAAGCGAATGGTCCTGATGGCGTTATTAATAGACTTTTAAAGTCAACTGCTAATTCCACCGCCAAACCCTTTTCATACATATTTAACCTCTCTTCAGAAGAGTCCTCTTTTCGCGAGTAATCGAAGCTTGCAAACTTCACCCCTATTTACAAGAAAAACTCAAAACAAAGCAAGGAGAATTATCGGGACCTAACCCTTTTTAGCTGTGTAGCCAAGATGGTTGAAAAGACAGTTTTCAATGTTGTTTATAACTATTGTTGGGACAACTAGTTACTGCCTCAGCTGCAGTCAGCCTATTCCCTAGGCGACTTAACTATTAGAACTGTTAGAAGACAGTATAAGACATAATCTGTGAGGCTTGGAAGATGGCAAAGATATAAAATTTGTTTTTATTGACTTAAGTCATACATTTTATTGGGTTTGGCATGTTGGACTTCCATTTAAACTCAAATAGTTATAAGGTATTGAAGGAAGCTTCTTGAGTGGTGTAGTAGCTACCTTTCTACAAGAAAACAAAGAGTAGTTATCAACGGCCAGTCGTCATCTTGGGCCGATCTTGGTGCAGGTGTGTCACAAGACTCCATTTTCGGTCCTTGTCTATTCTTAATGACTTGGCGTCAACGGTCAAATCCAACATTTAACTTTTTGTGGACAAAACTTTCTGATTTGAAGATATAGCAGCCATGAATCTAAATGGGGACCTTAGCTTTATGTGTCAGTGGGCCAAGCAGTGGTTTATGCAAAGTAAAGACAGAAAAACTAGGTCACTCACCATAAGTAGAGTAAAGCAGAAGAGTCATTATCCACTTCACCTAAAGAAAGAAACAGGTAAAGAAGTGGATAATCACAAACATTTGGGTGTTATCATTAATGGCAAAGGCACTTGGCATGATTAATTACATTGATTCCTTATACATTTCTGCTCTGAAACGTGTTGACCGTCCAAGAAAGCTTTAGTTTATTTCAGGCAGGAAACCCTTAGAAAAATTATATTTATCCTAAATAAGGCCTTTAATGGAATACACAGATGCCCTGTGGCACAACTGCACTACAGATGAATCCAACCGTATGCAGCTTGCAGTTGCAATGCATGCAACTTGCAGTTGCAATAGTACTATCGGATGCAAGCAAATATGCTCCAAATAGACTTTTGTTGGATGAAACTAACTGGGAACCCCTCCATTCTCGCAGAGCAAAGCATAAGCTTGTATGCATGTATAAAATAGTCCATGGACTTTCCCCTCTGTATCTTCAAGCTAGTGTCCTACCTTTCATTCTAGTGTACGATAGTGCAAGGTTTCCTTGTGGCCGTAACAGGGAATCGATAAAAGGTTTCTTGCTTGAGTGTCATTTCCACACAGTTCACAGAAGAAAATTATTTTTATCGTTGCCTGTCAACTTTTGTATAACTCCTCTTGTTTAGTCATCAAAATCATAATGATTCTTTTGACAAACGTATATTTGAGCATGTCCAAAAGTTCATTATCGAGACAAAAAGACTAATTTTTCACATTCTACAATCTTGTGCAGTAACTGCCATGAATTAATGTATCCAGTTCAAAAGGTATAATGATTATATATATTATGTGTTTATATCTTTATGTTGCCACGTATTATATTTGAATATTTATATACATGTAACACGGAAAGCAGTCCATGTAAGTGTTGTCACTTGTTCTTTAATGTATTTTTCTTTGTAAATGAAATATGTTTAAATATATTAAGATTACCGATTTTAACGAATGTTATAGTTTTGTTAATGTATAGATGCCAATTAATTACTCTGTAAGTCGGAGGGGACTGGAATGGTACTTCACATTTTCAACTCCTCTAAAACTGTCAGCCAGATCTTGCTCAAATTTGGTGCGGATCTATCTTGGGTTGGGTCTCTACTAAGTTCGTTCAATTAGTCACGCTCTAGTGATTATAAGGGTTTGTGATTTGTGTTTGTGCTTTCTTGATAAATCTGCAAAAATCTTCTTATCTGATTTTGCCAGGCCAATTGCTTCAAAATTGCATGGGGACACTTGTAGAGACCCCCCCTATACCTTCATTTGTTCAACAGGCGGCACTGTGACTTTTATCTTTATTTGAGTTCTGTGTGTTAAGGCTATTTTTGACTTCTACTCTAAAAGCAAAGCTCAGGCTGAGCTGAAAAGGGGCATATCCTCCGCAGGTGTCAAATCAAATTTATTCACTAGGTGATGATGCTCCGGATCCCTGATTTTTAACCAGTTTTTCAGTTCAGGAGCTTGTTATTCAATGAGTATATCCCTGCTGATTACTGTGTAAGTCAGTGAGAATTGCAATACTAGTTCATATTTTTGACTTCTCCAAAACTGCCTGCTTCTGCCGAATTGACTTGAAACATGGTGGAGATATGCCTTGTGTAAGTCTGTATTACGTTCCCTCAAGTGCTAATGTGCCAGTGAGTTTTTAATTTTCTGTGATTCTTTTTCTTTTTAGCTTCTTGGAAAATCTTTGAAAAATTTCTTCTGTAAATCCACTTGGCCAGTTGGTTGGAAATTGTACACAAACGGTTCTGGATGCCCATGGAACAGGATGGTACTTATTTTCGGTTAAAAGTACCAAGATCATCTGAGGACGGGGTGTTCACACAGCCCTCCTAATTTTTTGCAATGCGTGTACAGCCTCAACCACAACATCCCACCTTTACTCTCGCACTACAGCTACATAAAGGCGAACCTGTGTTAAAATTACTTAAAAAAAAACTACTTAGAACTTACCCAAGGTTTCCGGTACGTGACGTTGAAAATGTTTAAAATTTCAACCACTTTGAGAGCTGACCCTGGTCATCAGAAACTACATGGTTTTGGAGGACGCGCCTTTATGTCTTCATTCCCCTATAACCACGTCTAAAGTATACACGTGCACTGACGTGATCTTTGAGTTTTATCACAAAATAATTAGTTTATCCTTAGTATTATGGGCCCGTATTATGTAAGCTCGACACCCCTAATTGTGTTCAATTTGTCCCATACACGAACAGAAAGGGCTTCAAACACTAACGTTCATACTCCATACAGGGCGTTTGTACCTGTGCTGACCATAGTGACAACCAACCCTGCTGGAAGCGAACTAAACAGTGAACCAGCTTTACTATCTCATTACTATGCGCATGCTCAGAAACCGAGGCCTATTTCACTTGTAAACAAGAGCTCGCAACGACTTTCCTTAAAAGATGACAAGGGCAAGGCCTCATAAACGCTTGTTGCGTGATGCAGACCTCAGCTGTGAGCGAGAGCTCGCAGTGCCATGACGGAGACCTCGCCCGCTTTGAAGGCACCTTGAAGTAGGATTACCGTAAAACGGAGATGTTTTATTGAAAGGGTCTTGTTCATATACCTTGAGTATGCTGTCTGTAATTTGTTTTGACTTTTACAGGTGAAATGTAATCTCCAAAGGGCCTTTGATTTTCTAATGCCTGAACCTCAAAAACGTGTCAGAGATTTTGTTCTGAATGTTTGTTTCATTCTTTTTCTATAAAAGGTTAAGAATGTCACAACCTGGAAATCAGCAGGAAAATTGAAATGTGAAATTTGAGGCCAGATTGCAGAAAAACTGAGCCAGATATAGAAAATAGCTGAATCGTTTATTCTTCCCGATGTGCTAGGTTAAAAACGCAAGTGTATCTATAATTTTATTACAAACAATGTGTGACTTATCGCAACATTTATGAGGCCGATGGCTTGCGTTTAACTTGATTCTTTATTAAAGAATTACAATCCAAAACAATCAAACACGGTGCATACATTTTTGGGGGCATGACGATTACACATGCCGTTTGTTATACAGCGCAAATGCATTTTGAGGTATGATCAAATCAAGTTCGTTTGATGACTTACCTGTCCTGATGTAATCACTGTTAAGAATCATTAAACAAATATGGTAATTTTGTATCAGCTGGTAAGCTGGCATAAGAGGCATGTGGGCAGCAGGACAAAAGTATTGCGACGCTCGTCTTTTACAAACAGAAATGTAAATATTTCAAACCATATTCTAATATCTGTTCACCATCATGTTTAAGCCTATGTATCGTTTGGTAATGCAGTTCGTACAGGGATGCATTGTCCGCACATGTACTTCAATGGAGCTCACCGTAAAGGATGAAGTACATTGCCTGTTATTTGTACAAGGGATCATTGTCGATGGAATTTGGCAACAACGTTCTCAATTATTCACGCAAGTCAAAAGATGTTGAGATCTGTTATTTTATTATTCGTGTTCAATAAATTGAACAGTTTATTTTATGGAGATTATTCGAGTTACCGCCTAGCGAGCACAGCAAGAAAGCATCTATGCATGTGAGTGGCGACCGCATTGGCGTTTTCACATTGGGCAATAGATTGCAGTGCTGAAATTGACACTTCCAGGTAGTTAAAGCTTGGAGGCATCCATATAATTGTATTGAAGAAATCTGAGTGTCATGATGGATGTCCATTATACAAAAATATGTGCACTTATCAGGTAATTCTATTGACAAAGTCTACCACTGGATGTATTACAATACATTACACGTATACAAAAAATGTACATGAAAAAAGAAGGGAATTAAAACCATACAATGTAAAATAAATCCCCATAATATACTGCTGATACTGGACTCGATTCAGGCCCATGATATCTTTATATGTAAGACTTGCATAATCCATCCGTCATTTCCATACTTCATGGGTATGTAACACTATCGTAGCATCAGTCACTTGTTGGTATCTTCTGTAACCAGCCAAAATTACGTCTGTGGACTATGAGACGCATATACATTATTATGCTAGGGTGACGGGGGGCGGGATACCATGCAGTAATCCAATATAATCTCCATAAGGAGAAATATACAATATTATACAAACTGTCATGAGCGGTGTTTCTACTTGGGATGGTGATTTCCTTGTGCATAATCATCGAGTCCCAACCAGAAACACACGCGAATGGTTTGTATTTATCCCATAACGTTTCTATGGCATATTCTGTCTAAGTGGACAATAAAAGATAGTTTGTGAGAAAACAAGAGGCCAGATATACGTAGAAAAGCATAACCACCCAACACTGCCATGCGCGGATGAATCTGTCTCTTTTTGTCTAGAAATTTAGTGCGGCATCATGTGATACGGAAAGCAGACGTGATAATCCTAACACATACCTTTATTACCCTCCCTATGGCCCCAATGTGGGATAAGGAAACCAGACGAGATAGCCGTAACACATACCTTTATTACCCTCCGAAGGGCCCCGTCATGGGATTAAGATTAATCTTCAATGGTTATACCAATGTTGGCGTGTACGTTCCCGCTCTCCACAGATATAAATGAAGGAAGTTGAGAAAATATTTCAGTTGCATCAGCTGGTACATATGTGAAAATTTATTTAAAGCCCTCCTTTGACCCCCATCCGCTTGTTTTCTAACCTACGAGAATGGTATCCTGTATGGGTGCCAAATGTAACATCAATATTGTGGTTATTTTATCCATTTCGTGGACAAAATCCATAAACTCTAACAATTTCGTCCACAGAATTGTACAGTGGCCGTTCATTATTGTGGATATTTTCGCAAGTATACAAAAGTTACATTTTTTGCCCCCCCCCCTCCCAAGTGTACACCTGATAAAATCAAGATTTTTGTTATCGCTAGCTTTAATAAAGATTGAAAGTTAGTGGTGTCAACAAGTCCCCGTTATACTCGCATTAGTGTTTTCAGGGACACTTTTGCCCCAACTGGATGCAGCCCAAGCCAAGGGAAGGTGATGAAAGCAGTAAATACTGCTGCACAGTCATAAGCTACAACCCTCGTAATACACACAAACCGGATTGAATGAATGTGGTTGTGCCATGCACATAGGGCATATTATTCTGTCTCACTCATTTTCTCTGTCAGTCTGTATCCCTCAAGAGCTTTTCTGCTTTAAACTCCATAGAGATAATAGAAACAACTACAGTGGGACAAAAAAATCAGCATTTCCCCACCAGGTTTGAAGTATACACTTGGGCTTGACCCCCTCCCCCCTCCACTGTGGGTTTTCTGCGCTAGTGAAAATGTCTATTTGGACAGCCCTTATGTATATCAATTTCATCCACAGAATCCAAAGGTTTATCTATTACGTCCACAAATCCATACGTTTCTCAGTTTTGTCCAGGAAATAGAGGACGCTTACCAATTACGTCCACAAAATCGAGCAACGCTACCAATTTTGTCGACAGAATTGTTACAGCTTGCCAATATTGTTCACAAAATCCTGTAAGTCTGTCGATTTTGTCCACGAAATAAAAAAAACCCTTAGGATTCTACATCGATTCGCTCAACCAAATTATCAAAAAATATATCAGTTTTGTCCACGAAAGTCTAATATATAATTCACAGAAGAGTTTTTACGAAATTGTAACCCTTATACGATTCTGTGGACGAAATCGGGAAAGAAAATCACGAAATCCAATCAGTTTCACACAATTCATTAAAGCCTGTTCTTTCATTCCTATGTGCACAGTTTTGAATTTGGAGCCAATCAATGCACGTAAGAGTTGCTTACTGTAATGTGCAAAATCTCGGTGTTGCTCAAAGAGCTGAGCTGTGTACTTTGCTGGAAACGGAAAATTTTCATATGTATGGCATGGTCGAAACTTTTCCTTAATCAGAGCAAAATGACTTGCTTAATGCCCTGCATCCAAATTACACGTAGATAGGTAAACCAAGGCACAGTGATCACACTAGTAAGACCGGTGGGGGTATAGTTTTTGTATGTCAAAAGTCTATTGAAGTATTAGACATGGATGTACTTAACTCTGCTGACGATACGTATGAACGTTTTTGGATCAAATTAAGGGTCAATTCAAAAGTTGTGATGGTAGGGTTAGTCTATTTTCCTAATGATAATGTCAATATTGAATATAGTGTTGCCCTCGCCAATGCAATAACAAAGAATAAAAGCAATTTTAAAAATTTAGGTTATGAGTGCATTCTCATGGGAGATTTTAATGGTAAATTGTCACAATTTAATGTTGGTGGAAAGAAAAGTTTTAACGGGGATTTACTTACAGCTATAATCAAAACTACGGAAGTTCATGTTTTGAATAATTTTCCCCTGTGTAATGTTGTTACCACTTGGCACAGGGGTGTACTTAAATCTACCATTGATTATGTTCTTGTAACCGATTTACTCTACGAGTGTCTAAACAGTATCACTATTGATGAAAACGCTAATTACGATATATATAGTGACAATAACACTATAGTTATGGAATTTACCGTAAGTGTTGACACTCTTGTAAAGGATGCTGGCACTGTAAATGGCCACGAGTGCTGGAATATAGTAGGGGTAAAGGACTGGAGTTTGTTTCAAGAAGCATTGGCTTCACGCCTCGCATATTTTAACATCAACAGCCACGACTCTGTTAATGACTCGTGGCTGAAACGGAAACGTATTGTGCTTGAAACAGCCGAGTGTTATTGGTAAAAGGAAAGTTAAAGGGCAAAAGAGTACGTTTTGGGACAAAGAAATACAGTCCCTCATACACAGCCGTAGCATGGCTAATAGATTCTATAGGTATTGGTCAAAATACGGTAATGGTGAGGTAGAGTACCTTGAAGAACTATGGAATGAATACAGGTACCGCAAAATCAAGGTCCATGAGAAAATTAAGGTGAATAAAGTAAAAAGCAGGGTTCGTGTTATCATGCTTAACTGCAAGAAAGGTACTAAAAACACACGCGCCAAATTGGCGCTTATTGCGCAGTCTCAACAAAAATAATTCTTACCCAATGAAAATAATTGATCCTAAAAGTACGGAACGCCTAATCGAAGATCCACATGAAATTAAAATTGCTTTGAAAGATTACTGGTAAAAACTTGGAAATTCTACTCTGCCAGACGAGGATTCATGTATTTTAAAACAAAAAGTAAGTGACCTATATGACCGTTCAGAAGAAATATGCGGCTTCGCCAACATTGATATAACTTTCGAAATTATCAGCGAGTCTACTGCAAAGTTAAAAAATGGTAAATCATGTGGGATAGATAACATGCCAAACGAATTTCTTAAATACGGAGGACCATCAATCGTTAGTTCTCTTGAGAAATTATTTAGTCACTGTAAATTACTTGAAATGTTTTCTGATGACTGGTTCAAGGGCTTGGTCAAGCCCCTGTTTAAGGAGGGGAAGCCCGAGATCCTTGATAATTGCAGAGGAATTACAATAACGTCAAATGTTTGTAAAGTTTTTACATCACTCATGGAAATACAACCTATGTCATTTTTGGAGCGTAAAAATATTTTAGGTGAATTACATGGGGCTTATAGGGAAGGTAGCCGCTTAGAAGACCAAATTTTTACGCTAAAAGGTCTTTGCAGTTTGAGAAAAGACAAAAAAGAAAAGACATGGCTGCTTTCCTTGATATAAGGAAAGCCTTTGATACCTTAAATAGAGATCAATTGTTCTATAGTCTTTGGGATGCAGGCATGCAAGGAAAAACATGGCGTCTTCTGAAAGGTTTATATGAAAAAGTAGAAAATAAAGTAATCTACGGCACTTTTGAGAGCGAATGGTTCGAGATATTCAATGGTGTAAAAACAGAGTTGTATTCTATCTCCCACACTCTTTTCCATCGTGATGAATGATTTGTTATGAATGCTAGAAAAACAAAATTTGGGTATCATATATAGAGATACGTTAGTGCCAGCCCTATTATATGCAGATGACACGGTTTTACTGGCTGAGAACCAGAATCAGTTAAACAGGATGCTTAATGTTGTTAGTAAATTTGCTTCCAAATGGGGTTTGACATTTAATGGTGAAAAGTCCGAAATAATGGTAATAGGCAAAAGGACTAATCTGAACCGGAAATGGATTTTATGTGACATTTTATTGAATGAATGTTCTTCATACAAGTATCTTTGGATTCAATTTTATAAATCACATAAGGATACAAATCATATCAATAAGTACTTAAAGCAGAAAGTTTTACGTCTTGTCGGCTACATGTGCAGCATCCTGGCATCTCACGATAATGTTAATAGAATATCATTCAGTGAAAGCCAATGGAAAAGTGTCATATTGGCCTCTTCGTCACATGGTTGTCCGGTCTGGTTGTGTAATGCTAAACAAAATGTCTCTGCCATACAATCAATGCAATACTCGGTAGCACGGGAGCTTCTACGGGTGAAGTCCACCTCTGCCTTTTTAGCTACTTTAGGAGAACTCGGATGACTGCCATGTAATATCATTCTAAATAGACACAGGGTAAACTATTTCAGCCGGATGAAGTGCCAAATTCCTCAATCCAGACTATATAAAAGAATCTTTGATGACATGGAAATAAATCATAGAAACAGCGGATCAAACACATGGTGCTATTTTAAGGAAATCGAAAATATATTTACATGTGTTGGTTTAGATCACGGGATGTTTGGAACTTATCCCAATCTACCAGACTCATTCTATCACTTAAGCTTAGACTCATATAAAAACACTTTTCGGGAAAATCTAGATGCTAAACCTTCACTTTCAGACTACAAGGAATTTAAAACATCGTCTTTTTCGGAAAATTATTTATACGACATATCCGATTTTGTAGGGGCCAGATTAAAGTTCAAGGCTCGTACATGCTGCTTGGGAATTCAGGCTAACCAGGTACGCTGGGGTCTATCGGACGGAATGTGTAAACTATGTAAATGTGGTCAAGAAGATATTGCCCACCGTCAATTCATATGCCCAGTGCTAAACGAGATAAGGAAAGACTGTTTTTTGGCACATGGGAAGTCAGCTTGGCTCAAAAGATTATCCGATATGTCATTATTTTATGAGTTCGTCTTTATGTATTAAAACTATCATTTTTCTGTCGAATGAAAAATTTGACAAAGTATGTAAGAATTTTCTGAAAAGAGCTGGTCCTACCGAGGCACACTGCTAAAGCAATATAAAAACTTCATGGCTCGTATTAAAAGGTCTACAATTTTCCACAACTTGCGTTCAGCACTATTTCCACAAATAAAATTTGCCCAGGGGTAATTTCTATAGGCCTTTGTGATTTTAACCCTATCCGAAACAGACTGTCGTTTATTACAATGTCTGGAGGTCCGAGTGCGCTGGAAAGGAAAATAAAATGCCCCAGTACGCCAGCACGGAAATTATAACCCATACCGCTCCCCGCAACTTCAAAGAAAATGGGCGAGAAGTTTAAGAAAAAATGAAAGTGAAAGAAAAAAAGAGAGAAAATATGGACCTATATATTTAGGCTAAGATGAACATATGTGTACAGGTGCGACAGGAGACTGGCAGCATCGTATATTGCAGACTGGCCAATATTGAATGAAATTCTGAATGTTGGTTGTCCCTTTGATCCATTTTCCTTTTTAGTCTCTTAATTTTTTCTATTAGGCATACCATCCTTTTTTATTATTTTTTTTTGGCGCGCCAAACGGTCAAAATTAAAAAAAAATAGACGCATGTGCGAGGCTTGTTAGTTTCTGTTAACTTCGTCAAGGGTCTCTGATGGTACGAAATTCTGAGCAGTTACACTTGGCATGCCAGGGTTCAAAACATCACATTTTACCAATTTCGTCGAAAAAATCAATAAAGTTTTTCAATTCCGTGTGTTTTAGAATTTTGTGGACAAAACTGAAGTAGCTTTTGCGATTTCGTGTACAAAATTGAGAAACTTAACGATTCTGTTTACAGAATTGTATTATTTTTAGATTTCCTTGAACAAAACTATTATACACTTACAATTGTGTGCACGATTAAGGTATGGATTATATGAAATGTTCTCCCACTGAATTCTGTACACAAAATTGGATGACATATGGATTACGTGACATGTTTATCGTTTTTGTGCACAACATTTGATCCAAATTTGGATTTTGTGGACCAAATTAAAAACGTTACCCAATTACGTGGACGAAATAGGTTAATTTAAGGATTCTGTGGACAGAACAGATAAACGTAAAGATGTTGTGGACGGAATAGATATATTTAACAATTCTGTAGATCCCAATATTCAATTTCGTGGACGAAAAAGAAGCTTTCATTTTTGCGTGAGAAATTAATAATATTTTACGATTTTGTGCACACAATTCATAAAATACTGCAATTCTATGCACAGAATTAAAGATTCTTGTTGGATTTTGTGAAATACTTTCAGTTTTGTGATTTTTTTCTTCAGTTGCGTCAACAAAAATCGTAAGAGTAGTTTAATTTCATGGTTGGACTTCAATTTTGTAATTTGCTCTTACCATTTTGCGAATCCTGTTGTGATTCCGTCCACGAAAACGGTAAGTATTATGATTTCGTGCACGAAATCGACGATGTTATACTTGGCACCCCAAAGTCCTGCACAGTAAACAGAGAGACACCCTTGGCGGCGGAGGACAGCACAAATTGTGAACCTGATGGATGGACAGTCAACCAAAGCGAAATATGAGGGTTGACAGTCCACCCCAAAGGTTCATTATAGGCTACATTCGTATTTAACTGCGATCCTGCTCACTTCCTGTGTTGCCGGGGCAACAGACTGATGCTTCCACCATGATCAGGGCAGATTTGTTTTATATACTACATAAACATCCATAAATAACACATTTTGAACCAAAAGAGAGCTCATTTCTTATCAATTTGGGCATCCCTAATGTTTCAAATATATGTTAAAACATTTTCTTACGATTATTCTGTGTTCGTGTTGTTTATTTTATTGAGAAAGTACTTTTGACCATGCTAAATACATGGATTTGCCCTGTTGCAGGTGGCTCCATCTTTTGCTCAATAGGTGTTAGAGTAGGACCGCATGTAAATATGAATACATCCTATTCTTCCTGCCCCCCCCCCCCCAAGCCAAGGACGTCATTTGCTTTATTTTCGGGAAGAGCAATAAATTTTTTGAAGAACAATATTTTCACGTAATAAACTGGTCGCAAACCGCCCTCAGTGGGCCATCCTGCCTTGTGTGCTAGTCTGCTTTGTTACATGTATGTCATGCAATGCAACAGCCTGGTTCCCACTTGCCTGGTTCCCAAGCCGATCAGAATTACAGGGCATCTAGCGGGGTGTGCAGGGTGACAGTACTTTCTCAGCAAGATGCAGGAAACAATGCCCCATACCCAACTAGCCAATCACGAGTGCCAATATACCCATGAGGTATAATATGGCAGAATGTTGAAAACTGACGTGAAGTTTACAAAAATGTTGTTCTGGAGCCTTTTGTGTCATTGTCTGTGTGGGTTTCTTATTCTTCATTTTTTCCTGCTCTCATGAAGCATGCCGCCCGCCCAGTCTTTACGCAGATAATATTCATAATTACTTAAAGGTTCTCTTTGATTGAGAATATTCAAATTTGATACATGGGTGACTCATGGGTTGTTCTCATTATACGGTGCGCTTTAAAAAATTGGATGTGAAAATAATAAGTTTATTCACATTATTATTTAAAAACTAACTGCCCCTTCAATCATCGCTTTCCGTTCAGTTCCGACACCCACAAGGCGCTCAAGGCCAGTGACGTCACAAACTCAACATCGCTGGCTGAGAGGAAAGACTCCGACCATGCTAGGCGAGATAAGCCTGTCAAGTCCCACTTAGTTCAAACGTATTTGATTCACCCTTCCTCAACAGGCTTAAAAAACCATGTGGAAATATTCATTTTCGTCCCTGTTTCCGTCCAGAATGGGTCGATTTACTGCTGTTAATTGTAGCAATACAAGCTCTTCAGCTTGTTTACATTCCCCAAAGACCTAAAATTACGGAGAGCCTAGACCAGTGTAGTCAAGATTTACAGGGACAAGTGGCGAGGCCCTGGGAACAGATCTAACCTATGTAGCGAACATTTTGTAGAAAGTGACTTTGATTTGTCAAATATGACGATGTTTACGATAGGTTTGACAAGAAAAAACTACTGCTGTTGCCAAATGCGGTCCCACCATCACTTGACAACAGAAAGATTCATGGAACTGGCCAAATTAGGCATTACTCATAAAACCAGAAACAGTGATTAATTATTGTTTTTACAGTATTTACAAATTAATCTTCAGATTCGGATTTCAAAGCAAAATATAGGTGTACTTATTCTGCGATTATTCAACCGTTTTCAAAATCTCGACTGGCTTGTCGACTGACGTCTCCAGTCGAAATCAGTATGCAAATGAAGGGAGCATGCATTTTCATATATGTCCATGACCATGGATATGGGATGCACATATTTATGTTTTTCCCCACAATTTAGCTCTTGTGGCCCTGTAACTAATTCATTGTTTAAGGACAGGAGTTTGTTGTTACAATGTAATGGAAAAAAATGAAATGTATCTGTTGCCGCTATGTTCTGTGTCACGCGTTCACACATGAATACACAGATCTTGTCACAATGAATGTAGACATTTCACATTACCGAAGACCCTAGAACAGATCTGTTTCAAGGTCCTTGTTACTGCAAACTCGGTAAAACAGTGTATAACAGTTTGACCCGATTTCATATAACAATCATCACAAAATGATAGATATGCCTTTGCATCGTCAATTTGATGTTATTGATAGACCCATTTGGCATACAAAAAGATGAATATCATTACCACGGAGTTAATTGTTCATAAACACATTAACACAACACTGTGCCAGACTTGCATGGTCCGCGCAACGTCCACTCTGCGGTGGCGATGGACAGGCAAGCCGCCAATAACTCTTCACATCTTGATATAATTGTTGACATGTTCAACGTAGATGCGGAGACTGCTCAGTGTCCGGTTAAACAAACAATAAAACAGTGATTAATTTCTTGTTTTCTCTTAAAATAAGACAATCTAAATTAGCAACAACAAAAATAAAAATAAAGTTTTAAATAATTATCTTATCCACAGTCCCTTTTCCTTATTTTTTTTTTTTGAATATCTTATTTTAAGAAAAAACAAGAAATATATCCTTCTTTAAAAAAACTTGTTTCAAGAAAAAATCTTGCTGATCTTATAGATGATTATTCTCTCTCTCTCTCTCTCTCTCTCTCTCTCTCTCTCTCTCTCTCTCTCTCTCTCTCTCTCTCGCCTATCCTTCCTCTCTCT
This sequence comes from Hermodice carunculata, assembly GCA_964020975.1. Lineage (NCBI taxonomy): Eukaryota > Metazoa > Annelida > Polychaeta > Eunicida > Amphinomidae > Hermodice > Hermodice carunculata. The sequence goes on from OZ026622.1 coordinate 42,667,440, forward strand.
TTATGTCTGGGTGCCAACCAGACATACTGCTTTCTTTCTTTCTTTCTTTCTTTCTTTCTTTCTTTCTTTCTTTCTTTCTTTCTTTCTTTCTTTCTTTCTTTCTTTCTTCCTTTCTTTCCACCACATAATTTGTCAGGAGCTTTTCTCAGACACGGTCCAGGCTGCATTGTTTAAACTTAGCATCGTAACTGAGCTAGTAGGGAAGTTGACTATCTGATTTTAGACACAAAATTTAATGGGCACATATAGTTTTGTGAAATCTTTCAAAATAATGGACAGTATATGAAAGTTGCAGAATTTCGAATTATGCTAATAAGGGGCATTCCAAAATTTAAAAGTTCAATATCTCCAAAACTATTATAGATAGAGATGCCATTCCAACTTCATTTTGTAGGTTTGTGGCAAAGACGCATCCAATGAACTATGAACCATAACCAAAGATAGAGGATTTTAATTTATGCAAAAATTAGGTGAATATGCAAAATTTAAATCTTCAATAGGTTCAAAACTATCATAGATAGAGGTGCCATTCTAAATTCAATTTATGGGTTTGTGGCATAGCTGTATCCAATGAACCATGATCCAAAATTGTACAATTTTAATTTATGTAAAAAAGATGAATATAAGAAATTGAAATCTTTCAATAATTTCACAACTATTATTCATATAGGTGCCATTCCACTTATATTTGTAGGTATGTGACATAGCCACATCCAATGAACCATAAACCAAAGTTATGTGCGTTTAATTTATGCAAATTAGGCAAATTCACAAAATTAAAGTCTTGAATCACTTCAAAACTATTATGGGTAGCAGTGCCATTCAAAGTTCACTTTATAAGTATGTGACATGGCCACAGCCAATAAACCAAGGACCAAAGTTGTAGTATTCTAATTTATGGAAATTAGTGTAATGCACAAAATTTAGTTTATGCTGAACAATGGCAAAGTGTAGCATTTCAAACTGTTCTCATTTTGAAGGCACCCAGACAGATTTGTTGTCAAGCAAATCTTCTTTTCTAGTCAACTGATTATAAGCGCATCCATTAAATCTCGTGAAATTTCCATATACTATTATGCTTGATAAACATTCCTAATTAATTTTCAATTCATGTCACCAATGGTGTTCGACATAATAGTAACAACAACATGGCACAGCATTTATGGATATACTGGTTTTGTCATTCTGGATACTTCATAGGGCAATTGAAATGCGGGCGCAATATTGTATATTGCTGGTACACCACGTGTTTGGTATGCAGCATGACACCCACTTCGATCCATGCAGGTCAAATGTGGCTTCCTTTCCAAATAGGCTACATAATTGCTGATCCTTTGTTTCGGCACTCGCGGTCTTTGACTCGCACTGTTTTCGAGATTTTGAGAAAGGTCTAATACAATGTATCATAATCACCAATCGAATGCCACAGGCACAACGCCCGTCTGGAATGTTAATTGCCGCAATACAAGTTCTACAGCTTGTTTACATTCCCCAAAGACCTGAAATTACGGAGAGCCTGGACCCGTGCAGTCAAGATTTACAGGGACAAGTGGCAAGCCCTGGTAACCGATCTAACCTATGTAGCGAACATTTTGTGGAAAGTGACTTTGATTTGTCAAATATGACGATGTTTACGATAGGTTTGGCAAGAAAAAAAAACTACTGCTGTTGCCAAATGCGGTCCCACCTTCGCTCGACAATGGAAAGACTCATGGAGCTGGCCAAATTGGGCATTATTCATAAAACCAGGAACAGTGATTAAATATTATTTTTTCAGTATTTACAAAATGATCTTCAGATTCTGATTTCAAAGCAAAATATAGGTGTAGTGTTTCTACGATTGTTACAATGTTTCACATTATAATCAATCAAATGCCACAGTGACAACGCCGGTCTGGGATGTTGTTACAAAGTAACATCTTAACAATACCTTTTGTGTGTTTAACCATTTGGATTAAATTCATGGGAAAAGGGGTGTAAACATGGCCAAACAAGGACCAATCTTGTTCCATACCCAGGTCTGTGGTTGAATAAGCTATTACAGGTTGAAGTAAGTAGCCACTGTAATGTGTATGTCCAATTACTACTGTATATTGCGAGGTGGTTAGTCCCAGGTAACACTTGTTTGGACAGCTACCACATTTACGGCTCATGTACGCAGCTGCCAAGACCAGTGAGCGGCTGGCCTTTCATCATTTTCAGTCATGTGCTACTGTATGTGACAGTCCACGACCAGCTCACAATAATCGAGTGTTGAAATTCCATCTCATTATACCTTTGTCATTAATATGGAACCAGAAAATAAGTCAGTCACTGAAAAATATTTGCCATTGTTACATAATGGATACGGTCTGAAATAAAGGATATCGTAAACACGTGTATTGATGACAATGTACACGGAAACGTAAATTACTGCCCTTCTAGGGTTGCGAGGTTTCTGCCGGGTAGGAGTTCTGATATTTAAAGCTATTCATAAAAGCAAACTCAATCATAGACCACACAGATTGGAAGGGAAAATTAACAGTTTGTTCAAACTTTTATATACCGTACGTGTAGGCCGTATCTGTTTCCCTAAATGCTAGAATTTGAAACACTACAAGATTTGGCCCACCGTGACGCAAATTCCGATTTATTGCATTGTTTGTTCTTGTTAAATGAATTCTGGAAATTTTTTGACAGGATATATCTCTTTTGCAACGAATTATCATTGCCCTGACGGCAAGTTGGGATCATCGGGCTGTACCACGGCTGCACTCCCTGCAGTACTGGTGACGGTAGGGTTCTGGGGGTCCCTTCATGTGTGTAAGGCTGAATGATCTTTTCCTCTGCTGCTTTTGCTTTTCTTATTAATTTTTCTTCATCTTCACCAGACCACGTACATATAAAACTCAATTCAGACTCTCCGAAATCACTATGCTCTGTTATATCTATCTGCCATGACTCTCGGCAAACAGAAGGCACTCTGGCTTATAACATATACATCATAGCCAGCGTGTTGCGTTTGTGACGTCAGTAACACTTTCCCACATCAAGCCATGATGGGAGAAAATTCCCGCGCTTTACTGTTGCAAATGTGGTGCACCTTTGGAGCTAAGAAAAACACTATTCGAAAATGAAATTTAACATTTTGGTTCTCAGATATCATTTCTAACCTCGCTGAATATCAACTTTCTAATTTGTGGTACCCATTCAATCAAGAGGACCTTTAAGCTTCTTTCTCCACTGTTCATGCATAACCTGTGATTATTTATTTATTTGTTTATTTATTTATTTATTTATTTATTTATTTATTTATTTATTTATTTATTTATTTATTTATTCATTCATTCATTCATTCATTCATTCATTCAATCAATCATTCATTCATTCATTTATTTGTCTATTTATTTATTTATTTATTTATTTTATTGATTGATTGAATGATTGATTGATTCATTCATTCATTTATTGAACCTGACAGAATGTACGTATTCAAGAATAAACGATGGCCCTAGACACTTCCAGATATGTGTACCTGGCTGTGCTTTGGTGTAGAAGACAGCAGAGTATAATAGACTAAGAGCACACTTCAGTTGCATGAAATATAGTGCCATTAATTTCAGAAAACATTCAAGCAATGGCAAAGCAAGGATGATAATGAGAAGACAATGGGCGATATCACTGTGAAAAAGTATTTTACACATTTCAGCTCAAAGCTGTAGGTGAAGGGTTGGTTTACACATTTTATTTCGACAAACGATATGGTTAACAAGCTTACTGCCTATATGAAGACCTCTTGTGAGGTACAGGGTTAGACGTTATTTCATTTACAAACATTAAACTTTGTGGATTTGAAAAAAAAAAATGTATTTTCTGCAATGTTTTCTATAAATTTAATTCTAACTTAAGACTAACATACTATTAATATATAGGCCAAAATCAATGTCAACGACTACATAATGTTATCTGAGGGACCCCTTGGTTTTGCTGGGCTGCTACATGGGCTTAACTGGCTATACAAAATTCAGCTGTTACTTTTTCAATATAATAGGTTCAAAGTTTGTTAGTAAATTAATGAAGCTATTTGTGTTGCATTTACTTCATCATATTCTTATGTGTATTTACAGTTAAAGGTTTATACTCGTTTCATGCATAAATATTTAACTGTCAGGGTGGTACAATACTTTCTTTGCCAAGCCCCAAGATCGGCAAGAAAAAAGCGGCTAACAATCCAGCTGCTTTTGTTTTGGACCAAAACTGTTAACCAATGGAAAAAAACCACACACACGGCAACTTAGCACTAGTAGAAAACTACTCCAAAAAGTGTCTTTATAAATGTTGCCGGTAGATTAGTTTTATTTGACACAGTACACCTGTAAATATGAACTAGTGCCAATCCTCCCATTCAGTTAACACAGACTCCAATCTTTAAAATTTGCATGAACTACCCCGGAAGTAGTTGCTGCCATCTGGTGGTGAAAACGGAAACTGGAGATAGCGGTAGCCAGCAAAGCAAATGTGCATGAACAAGAAATAGTCTCATAGTTGTGCAAGAAGTATGGACCCTATTACAAGGGATGTAAGTTGGTGCCACGTGCAGGCATTTGACTTTCGAGACGAAATGTTTGAAACATTTTTATGGGCATGCTATAATTATAGTCAAACATACATATATTTTTTAATAATTCACACCGTAGTCATATATGTGTATGCATGGTCATTGAATCACTGAGTTAATCTGTGAGATGTAAAAGTGGTTTTCTTAGAGTTCTCGAAGTTCCTTCTAATGTCTGCGACTTAGAAAGCAAAATTTAGAATATGTTGCCCGTTTCAGTGACTCTTTGTATTAGGATGCAAAATACTGCATTTTGGATTTTAGAACTATGCATACAATACTTTCACCGTTGCTGATTGGACAGAAACATGTACTGTACTAATATTTGCTCGGTAAATGAAACTCCCAGCCTTTAGGAAGAGGACTATGCCCTTGCTGGGACCAAGTCCTATGTGTTAGATTAATTCGTACCACCCATGTGTGTTTACACTCTTTAAAACATAATATGTCACTGGAATTGGCCTGACGTATTTGACGAAGTGGCCACATGAAGCTATAATAAAACTTGATGACTTGGGGATTTATTTTCGTAGAACATCATACATGCGAGCATGTAATCTATTATGAAATGCCAGCATAAATGTTACGTCACGTCATTTTAAAAATGTTAATGGTCATATGCTATCCGAAATATCACATTTATTGTTTACTTAAAAATAATGGAAATCCAATTTATCTGCTTGTGGCCTTCCAATGCATCTTCATACAAAGATCCACAATATGCTTAAAACAGAGTTTTGTGCACATTAGCAGTAGAAACAATTTATTATTGGAACACAATGTTAGAGGCCATCCATGATTGTCAACGCTTTCATCTATGTCCAAAATGACCATAAATTGTTTACCCCCTACCCCCATTTATGGCCATCATCAACATTTGTTTCCAGACTTATTGCAAATACAAACACCAAACCTCATATAAATTGATCAAAATGCTAACGCAAGGATTGCATAGAATACAAAAGTATTTGCACTTGATACATGTTCGTGTAATGATTCGGGATTTTTTACCATGCATCTGGGATTTTTGGCAGTTCGGTCTCACGAAGACCTATGGTTGCATTTGCACATGTCTGTTCCAGCTCACTGAATGGGCATTACATCAAGGCGTTGATGGGAAGAAAGAGTTAAAATGCAAAGTGACACCTGGTGACAGGTTGAAATTTCACAGGGGAAATGGAAATGTTGCATGTAGAAAATCAACATTTTTTAATGTTGAAAGCTATGGTCACCTGGCTTCGACCCCACCCCCCCCCCCCCGCTTCCCGGCCATTTTGGACATAGATGAAAATGTTGACAATTATGGACAGCCCCTTACTTGGTATTGAAAAGTGTGTATCTGGTCAATAATAAAGCTTGAGTGTAAAGTATAAAAAATGTTGGTGATGAGGAGCTTTTTACCCAAGAAATAAAGCACTTAGTTTTTTCAACAGGTGCTGATATGGGATATGTGCTAAGGATACAAGGTGTTTACAGTAGGAATCATTCGGTGCAAAACGCTTCTCCTAGACTACGTAATGCTGTTTAATGTAAACTTGCAAAAGCATTGAAATGGTTTGAATATGATATGTAGAAAATATCAGCATAGATGCAGTTTTAGCATTATATTTGTGAAGATGAGATTTAGTATTTGTCCTTTAGTATTTGTTGGTTTTGTCATCCATTGATGCAGACAGATTTATGGCAATTCTAATAACGTTGGGATCATCTGAAGTTATGTTATATTGACAGTCTCTTCTCACCTGAATGGAATACCTTTTTATCACAGGCTGTGTGACTTTGCAAATAGGTCAAGGTCATCCTAAATATCACAGTCAACATCTTCCTACATCTACTTTTTGTTGCAAATACAAAAGGCAAAGACTCAATGGTACTGGATATATAAATAAAAATGTCGCAAAATGCACATGTTCTTTCTCACTGTGAGCGTGAAAATATGTCAAGGTCATCCAAAATTTTACACTCAACATCCCGCTACATTGATCCTGTGATAAAAATACCAAGGACCAAGCTTCAATTGCACTAGATATACAATCAAAATGTCAAAAAACTGTGAAATGATCTTACGCCCCTGACCTTGAAAATGGGTCAAGGTATATATATATATATACATACATACATATATATATATATATATATATATATGTGTGTGTGTGTGTGTGTGTGTGTGTATAGCGCACATGCTCTTGGTCTGACGCATCTCTGGTTTAAACAGTTGTAAAGCTCACACAGCTGTTGATCTTTAAATTCACATATAGTATACGTACCATTTGGGGCTGACGATAGAATCGGTAAAATGACATGTAAAGATACCAGAGTTGTTAAGGAAAACATTGTTTGTAATGCCAAAATGTTCAATTTTGAGTCGATACAATGGATAAACCCTTATCAGATTATCAGCACCCCAAATCTTCTTCGTCTGATTACAGAGACAGGTGAAGGCAGTGTATGTAATAAAACCTGAACAGGATACCAGTTTGCTAATGAAGGCAAAAATCCGTTCTACCAAAAGGAGACATCCTGCACCAAGCCGCTGACATGAGATATTAAATATGTTGATAACAATGCAGATGTTGATCTTGTCTCTGACCAGACAAGTGATACGTTAAAGTAGCCTTCAAGTAAATTAAATATGGTAAGGGAACTCGAGTGTAAAGGCCATCGAAATAGTAACAGAAGTATGCACTAGGACAAAGACTGGATTTTATCAACATTGTGCAAATATCTACAAGATGGTTATATCGAATGGAAATTTGCCCACCATAATGCTTAAAGGAAAGATTATAAGAAAAAATGTCAAGTTGCACACAAAATGTTTTGTAAAAATTTCAACGGAAGACTAACACACCTGAAAAAAACCAAGCCGAAAAAGTGCTGGCAAGTGATCGAACAAGAGGGCTGTATGAACAGCCCGTGCTCACCTGACCGAAGTTGGTTCACAAAATCAAAGTTGAAACTAAATACACCTGTGTTGAGGTTCCGCTGAGTGCATATGACGTATTTCTAAGATTTGCTTAAAGAAAAATTCATTAGAAAAGTAAATTTTACTGGAGCATGAGAAATTGAAGAATACTTAAAGAAAATTTTAAAAAGAAAATAACTGCTTGATGGAGGAAATACATGGCATTAAGCATTAGAATGCCCATTGTTTTACATACTCGATAGGAAAGGTACATTTACCGGTAAAAGTCCGAACTGAAAAAAAAAATATTAAAAGGCTGGAATCTACAGCAGTAGGCCCTACCACATGGCGAACAACTCTGTTTTGCCCTTTCACGAGAAACATATCCACCAAGTTGTAGCTTAATCTGAGTGAAGGTTCTGTAGAGGTCGAAAATAGAGAAAAACAGAAAAAAAAAATGATAAAACCAATACAAGAAATGGTAGCGCCACCTGGTAAACAAAGTAAGAACTAGGAGTTCCAAGGAGTGTTCTTGTGTGATATCAAAGCAAATTCGGTGAACGGTTTGGGGGAAGATTTTAAAAAGATTTGTCTCTCCCCCCTCCAAAAAAAAAAATCAACAAAAAAATCATTAAAAAAAAAAATCGCTGGAGCGTGACCATTTGAACGAACGTCGTGGAGACCCAATCAAGGTATATTGCTACCAAGTTTGAAGTGAATCTGGATGACAATTTCAGAGAAGTTTAAAATGTGAATTAGCGTTAGATTGCCTGTTGACTCATATAGTAATCAATAGCAAAAATGCATTAACCGATAAGTACCAGAATTGAAATAATCATTTAAAATCAGGAATCCACAACATTGTACCTAGTGAACAACTTTGTTTCATCCTTTTCACAAGGAAAATATCCACCAAGTGACTATTCTGAGTGACGGTGCTGGAGAAGAAGCCCAAAATAGCAAATACACACACAAATCATTAAAAAAGGTAAAAAAAGTGCAGCGCCATCTTGTGTAGAAATTAAGAACTAGGAGTCCGTAGAAGTGTTCCTATTTGATATCAAGGCAATTGGGTGAGTGGTTTTGGAGTAGAAGATTTAAAAGGTTTGCCCCCCCCCCCTCCCCATAAAAAAATCCATAATTCGTTGGAGCGTGACCATTTGAACCCTCCTGATAGAGACCCACCCAAAGCAGATCACCACCAGTTTGAAAATGATCTGACTACCGGTTTGGGAGAAGAAGTCGAAAATGTGATTTGTGGACAGACGACGGAAGACTGAGCGTACTAAAAGCTCAGCTGACGGACAAGCTGACTGAGCTAAAAAGTGTGTATCAAACTTATTTGACAGCCCAAACTGAAACTTTGTTTTGTCATTTTCACAAACTAGGAAACCAACATCAGTCACACAGATCTCAGCTAGTTCTTTTATTGTTGTACATATGAATGTAATCATCAACCGTTCGGTCTTTCAAACAGAAGCCATTTGTGGACTAAGTTTATGTCTCTTGGAATAAACATACAAATTCTAACAATTATTCCTTATTTGTCTGAAACGGAATTTTGTTAAATAAGCCAATACTTTATCGCTTGGTTTCACTCGTACTTTTGGTGTGAAACCCGGGGATATCGTTCTCCTGCCTTGTATTTTTTCAATACTTCGGTGTGTGTGTGTGTTGTTTTTTTTTTACATACTCTCTGTTTTCATTATCATGGCTTATGCTCTTTATCCGTCGATATCAGAATATGTCTCTCCGATCACGATACAACTTTGTTTTCAGATTTTATTCTTTGCTCTACGAGACGACAGATATATCATGACTGGAAAGTCCCACCTGTTACAGAATGCCATTTTACTCGACAAAATCGAGTAAAAGTGCAATTGAGCTGTACAGGCTTTAATGTAGACATGTGTGCCACTTGCACGCACTTGAGCTACCCGGAGCTATTTGCGTGGATAATTGGCATAAGTAATTTGCTCACTGTTCAAAATGCAAAATTTCATCCCGGTTGACATTGTGCCACTTGTTTTGTTTGCATATACAATGTACTATAATTCACAGAAACGCCATACTTGGTCTTGAAATGTCGCAACATTCCTATTTGTGGCACAAAGTACACCTGGGACAACGCCAGGCATGAACAACGAATATGGATACGTCGTCTGCAAGGAGAATACAGTGAAATACATTATGTTTAAAACAGCTGTCCTAACGACTCCGCCAATGGAACCAGAAATGAACCACGTTTATTCCATTAAATGGTAAGGACTGCATCGTGTGCTGTTTTGTTCAACTGAATGAAAGTAAATATTCATGAACATGTTTGACGTCAGTGGTGCATTTCACAGTTGAAGTCAGCCACATGTGTTCATTATGCCCCGTCTGAATTCAAACAGTCCATGAGGGCCACCAGAGTCACCCTTGTTATTTCCACATGTTGCCACATAATATATGCAGCCTATTTATCTGCAGTAAAATGTGAAGTTTGTGAAAAAATGTCATCGTTAGTGTCTTGTTGCGACAGGTTCTGGTTGATTCCCGTCTGGTATATCTCACTAATAACTGTAACTTCAGTAGTTTGGTTGATGTTTTCTAAATCGTAAAAAGCAGATTTACGCATAAATTGAATCCTCCATTTCCGACAGGAGCAACACAAAGTTTTCAACTGTTTGCGAAATTCACTCCCATTGATGCAATACGCGAAAAAACTGACAGCATAATTTAGAGTGTATGATATGTTAGAAACCTGAAGGGCAATAAAGAAAGCATTCTGGCCATAAGTACCTAAGTTAGGCCAAAGTTGAAGCCTGATCATATATAATAGGAAGGCCATACAATAAGGTAGTTTCAAAACAATAAATAGAATTGCAACAAATAAGAGGATATTTGTTCGTTGTTTTTCCCTGGTAGAATGGTTTTTTGATCGGATAGACCCCAACTGGCCTGTCCTTATAGTGTATATCCCCTTCAGACTGGCGATAATAAGAGCCGTAAACGTAATCATTAAGACGCTTGGTATGATAAGAAGACAAACAATGACAACAACCCAAACCCAGATTTTATATTCATATGCCCTAATCTCCCTACACCTAGGTCCAAAAGATGTCTGTTTGATTCCCAGACTCCAGAAAGGTGGGAGACTGGCACCAGCACAAATAATTACGGCAGTGAGAACGATTAATTTTGCCAACTTTGGTGTTTTAAGTATTCCGCACCTGACAGGAAAGACGATACAAAAATACCGTTCTATGGTTATTGTTACCGTCACAAAAGTAGACATCATTTGTCCGTGGTATGACATAAAATACACAAAGAGACAAGCGTGTACACTGTTGTCAAGGAGTCTAGCCTGAAAATATTTGCGTTCCCTCAGCATTAGATTTAAAGTTACTAAGGTATTCCCACCAAGAGAGATATTGTCTGCAACTGCCAAAGCTATCATGTAATGTCCAAATGATGTTCTACCCATGAAAGATCTAAGCAACACAACTATTGTCAAAGTGTTGAAAATAAAACCGACTAAAACGATAAAGAGCGTAGTCCAGTCACGAAAGTTATCTATATAAGAGCGGGCTATAGAGAGATCGTCTGTATGGACATCTTGTCTTGCACTTATGGATACTCCCGTATTGTTGTCCCAACTTGTGTGACGAATGGTTGAAGACATATCTTGTCCAGAGTGGTACCCGACTGTCAAGGCGACCATTATAGGTATAATCTTGAAGGTGATACAGGAATTCGTATATCTTGCAGTCGATCCTATACAAAAGACAAAAATAGAATTAGTATCGCGAGATTATTGTGATGTCACAAGTGAGACCGAGCCCCATGAAGACACGCCATGCTTTCAGGCATTTTATAGAAGAAAATAGAAGTTGCTATGGTGTATTGTCAGCTTGCTTTTGCCTGGCTGCAGGTCAGTAGATCCCAGAGGGTGGGAAAGGGGTTTCCCGTACTGGCGTACTGGGGCTTTTTATTTACCGTACTGCCGTAGTGGAAGCCCTCTTATTTTACGTACTTCGTACTGTCCAAAATTTTGAAAGATTTTTATTTTCCGTACTGCGTACTCTAGAAAAATAATTTCCTGTACCAGCGTACCGAAACCCCCCTTACCACCTTCATCCCATATTTCAATTGGAAGAGCAGGGCAAGTGTCAGGATGGTGAATCTAAAAGTACACACGGGCTATTTTCAATGATTAATAGTCGTGATAGAATAACGCGTCATGAGAAAACGTGGTCACAATCATGCCCTTCAACTCTCTGTCAAGCAACTGACTGGTTAGGTGCAACCACGTCAGTCTACAACCATGGTTTAATAATATGTCTCACTCTCATGTAGTTTCTATCTGGCCCCATTTGATTGGGCAAATTGGCATTTTGATGCCCTCCCCCCCCTCCCCAATGGGTGTCAATTAACCACATCTACATTGGCTGTGTGGCCAACACGCCAAACCACTGGCGACTGAAACAAGGGCAATTATCAACCCAGTGGTATTAGATCATGAATAATGGACCCGTTATGGTGTAGGTCACAACCATTGTGAATGAAAGGAAACAATAGAGCTGCAGTCGTGTGATGCCTGCAAATACCGTGCCGCCACCTCTGACAACGCCCTCTGTTAACGAGACTAGTCAGCTGTAAAATAAGGTGGAAAAAAGGCCGAATTCCAGCTGCTGTACAAAAGGTTTATCATTACAGTCTTCATGCTTATAAAAACTTTGCAAACAAGAACTTATCAGTGCTTATAAAAACACCGTGCAATCGTCGGCCTTTGTTGCTCATTTCGCTGCTGTCAGTGTAATGACCCCAGTGTAATTGGACGTATGTACTAGATGGAATCGACAAAAATTGGGTTTGTCTGTAAAAGGACATATTGTGGACTATTTATGCTAGTGCTGATAAATCGAAACAGACATGTAGTGTTATATATGTAAGGGTCGAAACCTGTCATACTACATTGCAAAAGTCATGCAATGTATGATGCGTATGTCTTTAGATCATTCATCAGAACTTTCCACAATGATTTTTGTTGAAACACAAGGAGGACTTCACAGAAATCAATCCTTAACAAAATTATGTAGCATTAGAAATAGATTAACATTTTCATATACTCTTATGTATTATTCTGATAGGACAGACTATTAACGTCCTTTTTTGTAATTTGGTAGGGCCTACTTACATGCTAACTGGGTGATCTTGAAGTAAGGAGAAAGGTTCAGAGCATGGAGCATGTAGGCCTAGTGCTGAGAGACCACCCCCAGGGCAGGTCAAAATGTATCTCAAAACTGGTGGTTTTTCATCACCATAACATGAAAAAGATGACGCAGTATTCCAAATGAGTAGTCTCTTAATCAAAACAGGTACCGCTGTACACGTATAAACTGTTTATCTAAATTTTAAACCTAATTGTCAAAGTTAACATATGTCCGTTCACTTCGACATCGACGATTTCTAAACTTTGGAAATTAAAGTGAAGACTAACGCTAACGCTTCTTGCATAAGGCACGTGTGGAATTTTTGATTTCATTAGATGTCAATTTTTAAGTGCCATGTCATAATGAAATAGGACAATATGACTGAAAAAAAATCACCAATAAATCGTAATCTCAACGCAGACGTTGTGATTGCTATAAAGGTACACGTCATGGAGTTGGTAAATGTATGAAAGGTTTACTTCTGCACGTTTATTTATCACCTCATTTTGTAAATGTACTTTTTGATGTGTGTTTCATGTAATTATTTTTCGCCATCCCTGGTAGCTAAATAAAACTTCATCATTTATTAGTATTGAAATGCCCATGTAAACAGTTTTGACGATTTTCTGTGTCTCAAGGTGGCATTAGCTTTGAATACATACTGTACTTACGCCTACTATGGTCTAAAAAAACCTGATTGACATACATACTGTACTTACGCCAACTATGGTCTAAAAAAAAACAACTGATTGACACTCTTTTGTTTTGTACACATAATGCAAACTACTGGGTCGGATTCTGATTCTGTAGCAAAATTTCGACAAAATTAATTAATGTTGTTGCATTTTTTTTTTAATTTTAAACATATTTATTTCACCTGGATCACCAAGTAGTACAACAATACTAAACGAATGGCTCTCCAGACACAGAGAGGCACACAATCATATGTACAAAACACACAGGACAAAACGACATCCGAGGACAAATAAATTGGTCAGTATACTAACATAATATTCATCTCGTACCAACTCAAGGTATAAACCGTCTTGTATCTATAATAAAGTTTTGGACAGAATAAAAAATATCTAAGTTGTCGCTTGACGAAAGATTGTCATTACCATGTGTCATATAAGTAAGCACTATATCACCTGCTAAATGAACAACTAGGCTTGGATTGACTCCTGGTGCCAAAATATTGCAAACCGTTCGCAACAAAGGATACTCTATGGTGTGAAAACAGGGGGCATTTGAGGAAGAAATGGTATGTACTTTCATTGGGATATGAGCAATTACATGCAGCAGACGGAAGAATATTTTGTCTATGAAGATGAGAATTAAGACGACAACAATCCAAACGTAGTTGTGTATGTATAATATTGGGAAATCTCTTGCCATTCGAGTAGCGACCTGGGACGGAATAAACGGACAGAAGAGTACTTTTTGGTTTAGATTTGAATTGAGCAAGTGAAGTAGATTGCTTTATATCGTCCGGAAGGTCGTTCCAAAGTTTAATAGCAGAGGGAATGAAAGAATTACCAAAACGATTTGATGTAAATTTTATTTGTCTCAAACTCCGGCGGTTGCGAAGATGGAAGGTTGGATGAACGGCATCAAGTGGGACCAGATCCGAGAGATAAGCAGGGGTCAGCCTGTTAACCATTTTGAAAAACAGAATCAGTTTAGTATTGGCGCCTTCTGGCCAAAGTTAGGCAGCCTAATTCGTTAAGAAGTAAATGTCGAGGAGTACGTTTAAGTGCACCCAAACAAATGCGTGCCGCTTCATACTGAACAGATTCAAGTGAATTTGTCAGGTCCATCGTGCAATTATCAAATAGGACGCACCCATATTCCAGAATAGGGCGTATCATGACTTTGTATAGTCTGACTAAGGTGTTACGCGATAATCTATATTTAAGTCTAAAAAATAAAGTTAAGCGTTTCCTCACTTTGTCAATGATTCTAGTTATGTGAGCATTCCATTTCAAATTATGAGAAAGGGTAATTCCCAGATGAGTATGATTTAAACCTTCCGGGATTAAAGATTCGCCAAGAAATAAAGGTGGATGATCAGGTTTGTTGTGTTTAGCTGAAAACAAGAGGGCTAGAGACTTAGTTGCATTAAATGTAACTTTCCACTGTTTGCCCCAAACAAAGATTCTTTCCAGGTCAGTATTTATACGCCTACCAGAAGTGGCAGGGTCAAATATGATCTCTAATATGCTGGTGTCATCAGCGAACAGTTTGATGTCACAAGAGATGCCAACAGTAATATCATTTATAAAAACTAAGAACAGTAGGGGCCCCAGGATAGAGCCCTGGGGCACCCCTGCCTCAATATGAAGCATAGATGACGTCTGGCCCCCGATTGCTACACACTGATGACGATTGGTTAGATAGCTACTGATAAGTTTCAAGAGCGGCTCCTCGATACCGAGCTGCCTTAATTTAAAAAGTAGACCCACGTGCCAGACACTGTCGAACGCTTTACTTATATCAAGGAAAACCATCTTGGCTTCCTTTTGCAGTTCAAGACCATTATATATGTCATGAAGGATTTTGAAAAGTTGATTTATTGTTGAGTCGTTAGACCAAAACCAGGAATTTCTAGAGGTCAATAGTTCATAACGCATGAAGTACTCATACAAGACATTATAAATTAAGCGTTCGAAAATTTTAGAGACATTGCAGAGTAAAGAGATGGGTCTGTAATTGCTTTTTGTTTGCTTGTCGTTCTTTTTGAACACTGGACATACATTACACTTTTTCCAAGAATCCGGAAAGGAGGAAGTGCGCAGGGAATGGTTAGATAGTTTTGTGAGGGAAGGACTGATGCCGGAAGCGGTATTCTTCAAAATCATGTTTCCAATGCCATCAGGACCAGTTGCAGAGCTAGTCCTTAATGATTGTAAAACTTTTTTCACACTAATCTCATCAACTTGAAAAGAGTTTAGACGAGCCTCAGTTCGGTAGAAGAACTCAGGCAATGGCAAAGGATTATCTTCATGAGGTAATTTACATTGGTTGGCAAAATACTTATTGAAGATTTCATATTTGTCCACATTATTAGAAATAACTGTATCATTTTCAAGAAGGGGAGGTATCGATTGGTTAAGCTTGGAGCCAAGTAGACTTTTACTAAGGTTCCACCATTTCTTGGGATTAATATCTTTTGAGTCGAGTTCAGTGCGAATTTTGGAAAAATACGATTTCATTGAAGAACAGAGGGCATTGACAGCTCTGTTACGTTTGCGCTTGTAAAAGGTGAAAAGTCTTTCAATGTTAAGAGTTTCAGAGAGCGTAAAGGGGCGAATTTTGCTGCTGAGTCGCATGAAACATCTCCAAGCGCGATCCCTTTGTCTGAGTAACTTTTTTTTATCTTACATGTGACCCATGGCTTATCTTTCGGCCTGAAGAGAATATCACGAGAAGGGATAAATTGATTGCAGAGATCAGTGAAGAGATTTGTCCAGTAAAACACCATGTCATGAATGTCATCAAAAGTTTCGAAACCTGTGTCAAATGGGGCATTAAGGGCAGCATTACTTAAGTTTACAAAATCGGCTCTCTTGTAATCCCAGATTTTACGTTTGAAGGGGCAGTCTATGCGATGAGAAGTAGAAATCGTGCAAAATACAACCGAATGGTCAGACGTGGAGATCGGAGGCAAAATTCCATAATTCAAGATGTAACCGGGTGAATCGGTAATAATTAAATCGAGAAGACTCTCTGTCAAGTCATTTATACGGGTAGGACCCGATATTAATTGGAATAAGTTGTTGTAAGATACGAGATTTACCAAATCCAGACCCAGGTCACTTTCCGAGTGGTCAGAATCCCAAGACCTACACCTGTCGTTAAAATCACCAGCTATAATGAGTGTTTTAGGGTTACATTCAAGAGCACTAGTGATTGAGTGATCAAGGTCACTGAGGAATAAGTGTCTTTCAGCGGCACACTGACCAGATGGTCGATAATACACCCCTAATAAAACTAAACCAAAGTTGAGTCGGAAGTCCACCCACAAACATTCACTGGTTGTTGATTCCAAGTCGGCACGACGGGAACAGGGCAGCCAGTCCCTCGTGTATACAGCTACTCCACCTCCGGGTCCTGCAGTCTTACCCCTCCGAATGGGCATGCCAAAGCCCTCTATGAACAACAATTCACTTGGAACGCTGCTATCAAGCCATGTTTCGGACAAAGTGAGAATGTCATTTTTTTCGGAATCAGCCAGAAGATAGAGTTCGTCGAGTTTGCATGAACTTTTCAAACTACGTACGTTAGCATGAGAAATTTTGAGGGTTTTTTGAGAGAAGGTATCTGCAGGCCCTGGATTTGGATGAATGTCACATTCAAGTAATTTGCATAAAATTGTAAAGATATGCCTAAGATTACAGTATGATTTACACAAGAATGAAACAATTATGAGAGGCAGTAGAGTGAAAGCATTCACAAAGTTATCGTGGTGACCAGGAGCATATGTATGTATAACTTTAAAAAAAAAAAAAAAATGTGAAATCGGTTTTTAAACATATACGTACGTTTGCAGGTAGTAAACACGTTGGTGACAAATGTCAGTAAACCTTGTAAAGGTGGGCTGGTCCAGTTCTCGGGCATAAACAGGTAAAATAAACAGACAGGAACAAATGGAGTTACACTCTCAAGCAATTTGTCATCGCAGCAGCACATAACACGCATTGTTAATAAAGCCAGCCAACGACTTGCTCTTCTACGCAGACTCAAATACACATCTCCCGCCAGACTCTCATACGGTTGTATAGCACTATGAGTCGTCCTATCCTCGAATATGGGTGTGTCCTTTTTGATAATTACACTGTAAACCTGTCACAATCTATAGAAGCTGTGCAGTATGAGGCAGCTAGGATCTGCCTTGGCGCAACTCGATACACTCCACGTGTCTCAGTTCTCGAAGAGCTTGAATGGCAAACTCTGGCAAATCGAAGGAAATATTTTAAACTTATTCTTTTCTTTAAAATGTATAATAGATTGACTCCACAATACCTACATGATTTCGTTCCTCGCGATGTTGCACTCAGTACTGGTCGCCTATTGAGAAATCATGATTCATTACGCCAAATTAGATTTACCACCAATCGCTTCGGCGATTCATTTCTCCCATCTGCTATCAAATTATGGAATAACCTCCCAGTTGATGTTCGATTCCCTGCCGCAGTTCAAATCTAAGTTAAATCTGCTACTCTTAACTATCGACAAAAAACCCTCATACTTTAAACATGGAAATCGTTTCCTTAACACATGCCATACGCAGATACGTCTTAACTTCTCTGTTTTAAATGCCCATCTATATCATGTCAATATCCTTTTAGCCTCAACGTGTGCATGCTCTCATCCTATTGAAGATACGAAACATTACCTTTTGTTCTGCCCCAAGTTCACTGTGCATAGGGTCCGTCTACTGAATGCTGTGTGCCACTTACTCGCCCCAGGTGTAAATCCGACTCTAATAGTTCAGTGCTCCAGTGATATATTATTAAACATTCTCTTAAAAGGTAGTGATGACTTGCGAGACACCGATAATATATTCATCTTTGAGGCTGTTCAGACATTCATTTCAGAATCCAGACGTTTTATTTAATAATTTGGTATATGACATAATTATAAGTCTCCATTATTTGGCGTCAATTGTATTTTTCCTGTACAAGCTGTGAATCTAGTCTTCTGTTCTCGTCCAGTGTGTTTTGTATATATTCCGTGCGTTCTTTTATGTACTGGAGAGCCTCCAGATTAGTCTCTGTATACTATTAGGCAATACCAGAGAAAATAAATATGTTTATAATAATAATGGGTGGATAACCAAACCATGCACTGAAGGACGGTAGACGCAGTAGGTAGTGGTTGCCATCCTGTGTATAACATTTGTTTTATCTATGAGAAACTTTCCTGAAAGAATGTGATTTGAGATCATCATGACATTATGTGTTATGCTGGCAATCGTAACTATCTTTACACGTTTGTAAGTAGATTATTCCTAGTATTTTAATGATATCTGCGACCAGCTAATTCCAAATGAGTATTCGTGTACTTTACATTAAAGACCGAAATTCTTATGTCCGCTGAGGAAACAAATATATTATTGACTGTGTGATCCCTTTCATACACACCAGTTTTGAACGATGCGAACAATAATAGGCCTATGTTAATAGGGGTGCTCAGTGGACCAGCGACTACGCGTTGGCCTGTCACCGCTGCGGCCCGGGGTCGATCCCCGACGATGGCACAAGTTGTTTGTCCCGGGAAGCTCCTCCGACGGGTGAGACCGATTCCTCCGAGGGTTCGAATTTCGCCGCGTATTTTGGCTTGGGGTTCGTGGTGGCATGTGGCAAGGTTTCCCAAACACCAGCTGAACACCGTAGGTTTTCTCCGGGATTTCCGGTTTCGTCCTACATTAAGTTTGGGATAATTGGGCTAAGATCTTGCCTACTGGACCCTGTGGAAGAACAGCCATAGGCTAAACAGGCTATCCAGTATAAAGATGATTAATAATAGCTGCCTTTCTTGGCATTTATGTTATTAAATTCTTTATTTCAAGTCGATAGTAAACACACTGATGAAAACAGGACCTAAAACAATATAATATTTACGCCGAAGCACTGGTTTAAACATATTTTATTCCAAAAAAAAAAAAAAAAATGGGAAAAAGGCAATGCCTATATTAATCCCTCTCATGTTATGAAAATAAAAAATATGTAAACAAGTCAAACAGTTGAATTAAGTGCGACTACGCTAGATATGTAGCTAAGTAAAAAGATATAACAAACAAAACAAAGGAAAAACAAAGACAAAGAGACACAGGACGGTACAATGACGCAGACACAACACTTAGAAGGTACACACCCACGATATTTACGGGACTGATAGGGGACTTCTAGCTTATCTTCGGTGAAAAAAATACATATACGTGTACAGGTTCGCGCACATATACCCTAATACAGATACATGTACATATGTATGTATGTATGTATATATATGTATGTATATATGTATATATATATATATATATATATATATATATATATATATATATATATATATATATATATACACAGATACACATGCAAACAAAGATAATGATAATGTCGTTTATGAATTTAATGTAATTTGATTTACGGAGGTTTAAATCTGCCTGACAGAAGGATAAAATTTTGTAACCATTCAAAGATAATTTTGTTGTTTGCTTTTGAACAACTTTTGCTTCCATATAGTAAGGTATTTGCTTTTGAACAACTTTTGCCTCCATATAGTAAGGTATTTAAAGTGAAAGGAGCCAGGGGTATTACTACTGACTGTAGAGAATTCCTATGTACGGTGATAGTCGGACATTCAAAGAAAAAGTGGAAAGACAATTCGGAAGGAGCACCACATGTACATACAGGGGAACTAATTAAACCAATTTTGTGCATGTCGTGGTTCAACTGCCTGCAACCCATCCTGATTCGAGCAAGTAAAATGTTTAATCTCCTCTTTCCTATCTAAAATAATTCGTTAGTTTTTCGGATGTCACTGTCAAGTTTACGTTGAAATAATTCTACGTCTTCTGAATTGCAAACAGCACGTGGAAGCATGTTCCATTGTCGAATAATGCTGCTACTGCCGAAGCACTACCTATTTTTCGCCACATGTACTATGAAACAATGAAATGGTAATATACAATGACTCACAAGATGAAAATATATGCAGCCGGTAAAAATGACCAAGGACATGGTATTTATAACAGACAATATACATATCCGGTAGAAGTCCAACTCTCAGAGCTGCCAACACGTGGTGGGCGTAAGCGTCTCTCGGGCCATCCGGCGGCATGCTTCCCCGGATTTTTTTTTTTTTTTGAAATGAACGAGCACAGTGGTGTGGTATAAAACACACACAAGCAACAACTTTTACAATGTATCCAGTATTACGTAATAAAAAAGGGAGCTTACAAGAATGGAGAACTGTTGTGGAAAGTATATACGTTTTGATCTGGGTACGTTTTGACCTGTGTACGTTTTGACTCGGGAACATTTTGATCTGGGTAAATTCTGATGACTCAAAACGTACCTGGGTACGTTTTGACCGGAGTACGTTGTGACCTTGGTACGTTTTGACCTGGGCACGTTTTGACCTGGGTACGTTTTGGCTTGGGTACGTTTTGACTGAGGTACGTGTTGACTTGGGTACGTTTTGACCAGGAGCCTTTCCCCGCCGCCATTGTGATATGGTTTCATCAACACGATCTAATCACTATTCAGCTGTTAAAATATGTCTAAAGGTTATCACGTTGTCGAGAAACGAATTTTCGTTGCATCTTATGAATGAATGAATAAAACGGTATGACAGCAACAAAATACAATCGGAGGCCTTTGACTGACGATCACGGCAACGCCATGTTGAACTTAAATAAACATTGACACAAGCTGTATCTTTATACCATGTATCTTTTGGCAAAGCTCGAATCTTCCCATGTTACTGTAGTGAAGTCTTACGCTGATAATATTTCCCAGCATATTTTAATCAAAACATTGGAGGGCAACATTGGACACCAGAATTTGTCAAACGGTAATTTTGCTCATGGCACACAGTTTTCGTCTAAAATTATCAAAACTTCAGCCATGTCCATAACCAACTTGATATGTTTATGCTTTGCTCTCGGAGATGGGTCCACCGTCTTCTCCCGTAATCTTTTGCTGTAAACACGCTGATACGTAATAGGGCCAGTGGGCACGTATGTATTGAAAAGGGCTTTACGACGCTAATATAACACAGTTTAATGTTCCGGATATTGTGTCACACAGCGTCAATTCAGGAGAAAGGTTTCTTTTATATACCTGCATGCACAATAAAGCTTGACTTTGATAACTAGACAGGCCGATTCAATGTTCAGACAGTGCCAGGTAACACATGTAAATGGTATTTATATTTTGGGATATTCCAGGTTTAACTACAACTCCCATCCATAGAGTCCATTGAGACTACAATAACGCAAATAGGCTCAATTGAATCTGTTTGCTAAACATTGTTTTTTTTCCAGTCTTAGTCTAGGAGAGTATGTACATAAAATACTTAATGCCACTCAGAAAAATTACATCAACCTTGAAGAATATTTTACATATATTTTTGTACTGGTAACAAAGTCTTAAGCCACACCATGCATACACGATTAATTCTTGAGTCCTGACTAAATTATGAA
Source organism: Hermodice carunculata (assembly GCA_964020975.1). Taxonomy (NCBI): domain Eukaryota; kingdom Metazoa; phylum Annelida; class Polychaeta; order Eunicida; family Amphinomidae; genus Hermodice; species Hermodice carunculata. The sequence continues at coordinate 42,689,342 of OZ026622.1, forward strand.
AAATAAATTATAAACATCAAAAAGGGGCATTAATCTTTAACAGTAATTTGTGAAATATAGATACCATTAGAACCAACATTACAGCAATCGCATCCCGGTACCACACAGACTTATAGCCAATCAGAATACAGCAGTTCAATCTCAAGCCAGTCTTGACTGCAGGAGAAACATCTATTTTTGGTATATTAATGGTTTGTCATATTCAAGTTCTTTAATCACTTTAGTTTATTCCAAGTAAATCCCTTATTCATGAATTAAGTGCTTACAACTTGTTTCCTAAGAGTAGCGAACAATTATTTATTCAATGATGATGATAATGATAACTATCATATTTGCTCGACTTTGTAAGATTTATTTTTCTTCTTTTGTTCATTTAGGTATTTATTGACCATGTATGTGTTGAACTATACACCAACTTATCTGTTTATTTACTTACAATGTTTTCATTCATTTTTATATTCATTTAAAAACATGTACAACCTCAAAATCTGATCCGCATTGAGGAAGGATACTGCTATGACAATAGCAGAGATTATTTTTATATATTTTTCATCATATGGCATCACAAACAAGTTTGAGGCATATGATTTTGTAAAGACAATGCGTCGGTAAACATTGCAGAGATCCCAACAGTATTTCTAAATTCTCAAACCATATACCATAATAATAAATCATAAACAAATATTATTTTAACGTTAATAGGGAATTCAATTTTTTTCAAGACAATCTTCCCAGACGTATATCTGCCTTAGTCAAACAAATGCTCTTTGTGATTAAGGAAAACAATGTTATAAAAAGTACAATTCTGATTACTTTCTCACGAACCTATCACAAATATATTTCCATATCGCATTCAAAGCAACAATTCTAGAAAAGAAAGGCCAAATACCAGACACTCTGGTACACAAGAATTATGAAGTGGAGACCAGGGATCCACCCTCCAGCCATAAACGTCGATATTGTATTTCTCTGTGCCACTGTTATTACGTTTGGAAATTGTCTTACGTCTAACATTCCTCAAAGTAACTTCCCAGTAGGAAATAACATTTTTATTAACCTATATGCATTAACTGCTGTATAAATACATGTAATTATATTTTAGAGTAACCACCAAACAGCTTACCTGGATGTAAATATCCATATAACCTATAGTAGTGGCTCTCACATCTTACTTGTGTATAATCCATCTGAGGAAGTACATTTATTATCATTCCAACTATAAATAATTCACCTGAACTAATCTCTAGCTATTTATGCCAGGCCTATAAATTTATTTTGAATATCAGTACCACTGTAAAACGTCTCACTGTAAGGAATAAAGACTAATTATTTTGTGGCTGGAGAAGCCCCCCCCCCCCCTACAAGCTTGAATAATGGTTTCTCATCGTTGAGAGTACATGTCACGTGACGGGTCATGGCGAGGTAACATCGCGAACTCCTGAAAAATTAATCAAATTTGAGTATCTGAAAAGGCTTAATGATATATATTTTGTGATTTCTCTCTACATATGAACCGTCTATTGGGCTATGCTCTACTTTAGAATTATGCCCGCTTCACCATAATATAGATATTGTATACTGTACACTACGAATGTATGAGTGAACTAGAAATTACCTCTGCTATCGATGTTTTTTGATGCAGCAAAGAAAAGTGTCGGTTTTTTTGGCAGTCTCCTGCCCAACTCACTGGGGGAGGGGACGGATTCTAAAGTATATTCGTAAAGACGTGAAAGCTTTTTTCAGGTTGCTAAGTTAAATTCTTGTGATCACCAATCGTTTTCAACAACAGATAAAAGTCTAGGGCGCCCACAAGGCAGTAAATCAACGGGTGCTAGCCTGTCCAGAGAGGGAAGTATTGATGAAGATTTCGGGGATCTAGCTCATGGCAAACGTTTAAACTTGATCCAATGGGCAGTGGAAAACCTCTTAGGTAGCAAACTCGCCGATCAAAAACAATCGATTATTGATCCCTTCGGTTCTCGTTTCGATTAGATTGAGTCGAGAGTGGAAAACTCAAAATCTTCAAGTTCAAGTAAGCTCTATGTAAGGTCGGTTACCAGTACAATATTGAACATTAGCTCTGAGGAGCTATTCCATAGGCGAAATTACTGTATCTGAGCCTGCCCAGGCAACCAATGCCATTTCTGACCTCCAGAAATAAGAGCATGACCTACGTGAAGAGATGAAATATCTTAAGTGCGAACTTAAAAGAGGCACTTGGAAATGTAAACAATCTCGAGCAGCATGGTAGGAGGTGGACAGTAGCGTCCATGGCTGGCCTTTTTGAGGATTCTACGTACCACAGTCGTCGCCCCCCTGAACAGATTGAAAAATCACGACGATATCGAAAGCTAATGGCTCATTCAAGGTAAGGTAAGGGCAAAGCCAAAGCATGCCAAAAAATGTTCGGCCAATTTTCTAGATGATATCGATAAACCTACCAAGAAAGCGAAAGAACCTAATAAGATTGCTCGTGCCAAACGAGGGACAACGATCCTTTCCCATGAAACTTCTACCTACAAGTACATGATGTTTCCACCAAAATGTCGTCCAGGAGCTGTATAACTTTCCATGTCGGATATCTGTACTGTTTTTTCCTTGACTGTAAACATTGAACGTTGCATTTATTCTGGTGTAAATTTCTGCGTGTGTTGATCACTATGACACATGTTCCTGCGAAAAGCTACAAGCAACATTGGCTCTACGCTATTTGTGCATAGAAATCCCCATTTCAATATTGATTCTTTTCTGTTTTCTTTACCTGTAGGCAAACAAATTGCTTCCAAACCGCATAAAAAACATCTATCGCTATCTCTGCATTTTTCGATTGCTCAAACTTTTTACAAGTTCTACTGTCACTTTGTCTTTATTTGTAAGCAGTAAGCAAATTACATGTCTCTGCTCACACTGTTTCAGCATATGCGTACTGGTTGGGGAATGAATTTTATGGGGAGTACGAATAGGAGTTTCCACGCGTTAGCGGGATATATTCTGAAAGCCTGCATTATAAATCCCGACCGCGTAGCGGGAGGGATTTATGATACAGGGTTTCAGAATACGTCCCAATTACAAGTGGTATCTCCTATTGAATGAACTTTTCTATTGTTTAAGACCGTACCTTAACTTCCAGAAATGACCTCCAGTGGAATTTTTCTATTGTTTCAGACCATACCCTAACTTCCACGAAGGCAAAACTCCAATACAAACTGATGACTAACTGTTATGTGGCAGAATTTTAGGTTCTACTTTTGCTGACCAGAAATGAGGGACTGAAATTTTGCAATGTTCCTTACACTTTCATCCAAAAGAGATAGAGTTTGCGAAGGCAAAGCGGGATTCGAACCGTGGCAGCTTGCCTGCCCTGCCTGCCTGTCGTCTGATCGCATAGACACTAGTCTATCACGACTGACAGATAGGCTTGGCAGTTCTGTTTGTGTTAAACATGTAGAATGCATTCCACATTGCTGGAGGATGGAATCAGTGGTGGGTGCAAACAGGACGATATTACGCATTGCCACATGCGGGTGAATAGGCAATCAGAAATAGTTCTATGTGGCATCTTTGTTAATTTCCATTAAAATATTTGTATGCACAATGCAAATATGATAATAGGTCAGATGTCAAGTTAGATCAAACAATAGAAATGTTCATTAAGATATGTAAGGAACTTGGAGCAGGTGCATAGGTGTTTTCTTGAATCTGCCCGATGAATCGAAGGACACGCCAGGCGCAGCCGAGCGTGTCGTTTGATTTATCTCGCACGTCCAGCAAAATGGACCTTCACCACGTTCCTTAACGAACACTTAAACCATGCCTCTTTTGTCACTGGCACAATTTTATAGTTGGAAACCCTTTTCATCACCCTAATCCAAGGAACAGTATAGAATCAATTTTTGACCTTCCTTTGCACCTACGTACCAAGTCTTCCTTGGCACGATCCACCGAGCACGATAAGAGATACAAAACGTGCCTCAACGTCCAGGTCACTGGATGGTAGAAGCCAATGCAGGTTCGAATCCTGCCGGCGCCTTACTGACATGTTTATTTTTTTCCTCTGAAATAGAGCAGAGGGAACACTAGTTCTCCCTGGCAAAATTCAAAGTCCAGCATTCTTGTCACAGAAGTAGTTCTCATTCGAGAGACATCCACAGGGATTTAACTGGAAAAACTGCAGAGGAAAACCCTGGCAGTGACAAAAGAGGCATAGTATAATTATGTACGTTGTGTATTGACAAGCTACTCAAATTAAGTTACATATATTCTGCGAATTTTGTTTAAAACTTGCCACTCTGTATTTTTCCTACACATGCTTTGTATTTCAAAACTTTATGGTATAGCACAGGTGTTTCTAGCTTTTACGATGGCTGAATTTGACACTGTATATGATTTATTTATATTGCCTAATATGTACAAGTGCGGGTGTTATATTTGTCTATTTACCATACATTCTCATGATGTGTAAGCTATGCCAAAGGTTCTTGCATAAGAGCATCTTGTCATTTTATAATTCGACCTTCGTGATACATCTCTCTAATGTCACAATATTACTATACTTGAAACTTTGTTCCTGTCCAAATTGGATTTGTATGACAATATTCATAACTTGCATTGTAAGTTTTATTTGTAACATTATTTTTATGGCTTTATAAGATATATGATTTAAACTGCAGCCGTCCCAGATAGAAGTTTCCCAATTTTCTCAGATGCATCAACAACATACTTGTTTCTTTACCCTCTTGCTTATTCAACGTGTGCCCTCCACCGCCTGAGCTTACATACGCTTGAAGTAAGGCAACAAGTCTTACCGTTATATTTTCTTAAGTTCCAACAATTGAATTTATCACGTAACTCTGATGAATATCTACTGGTGGTTCTACCGATTCGTTTGCTTTTTGCCGGGGATATTCACACACACCCTGGACCCAGTGATGATTTCTGTGATATAACGCTTTACCATGTTAATATTTGTAGTCTATCTGACGCAAAAAATGAGATACATTAAATGCGACATTGCCCCCCTATAGTCACTCTTTCTGAAACTTTCCCTTCGACTTCCATACCCAACGATGAGCTCACCTTACGTCGGTTTCATTACATTATGCGTAGAGATCGCATTAACCCCGTCGGGGGTGGTGTGGCGCTATGTATATGCAAAGAACTTGTGTTTTCTGTTCGCCTTGACCTGCAGATCCCCGACACTGAATTACTGTGGTGTAAGGTCAGACTTAACAGCAAATTCTGGGATTATCCTGACAAATCCTTATATATCAATCACGGTTGGCTTGTACATTCTGCATACATGTATATATTCATGTCTGGTGTACTTATACGCTATTTTATGTCAAATAAAGTGAGTTCTGAGTCCTTATTTGACGTGATCTATAGACCCCCAAACAGTCTCATTTTGGGAAAAGCTACAGGAGAGCATTGACACACCCAAAGCAACTGGTATACAAAACTTATTTTTGACCGGTGATCTGAACTCCGATTTTAATACATTTTTTGTTCAGAAACTTAAGCAATTTTGCTATGTAAAGTTATTAACACTGTATATAAGAGAACCAACACGTATTACCCCTTCTACGTTTTATTTACGTTGGACCAAATTATCTCAAACGCACCTAATTTTCTAAAAGATGCTCGCGCTTTATCACTGGTTTCTAATTGCGACCATTCTGTCGTAGCAGTGGATCTATTATTCCGACGCATAAAAAACTTCTTATACGAGATATATTTGGGAATATGTAAAGGCAAATTTTGATGAATTTAAGCATAATTTAACTCAATCATACTGGGGTAGTTGTTTTGAATCTGATAATATGAATGTGTGTTGTAAACTTTGGTCTGAAAAATTACTCAAGTAACTAAGAAATCTGTTCCTAATAAACCCATTACGGTTCGGACGTCAGACCTTCCTTGGTATAGCTCAGCACTTCCATGTGATAAACGAAGAGTCATTCGGGCATACAGAAAAGCTAAAGACAATTAATACGACACTTATGCCTGGGTTCCTTACAACAACATAGGAAATCATTATCGGGAACGATTAAAGTGGTTTGAAGAACCATAAGACAGCAAATTGAGTACCTCTGTGAAAAATGCAAAATCAAAGACATGGTTGCGTACCGTTAAGCATTTCATGAACCGTAATCATTCTTCGGCTATTCCCTCCCTAATCCATGAAAATTACCATATCACAGACAACCTTTCAAAAGCACAAATCTTTAATTTTTTTCTTACAGCAGAGCAATCTGGACTCATCAAATGCTCCGGTACTTTTAACCGTGATTACAGCTGCTAACATACTTCATATTATTTCTGCAACCAAAGATGAAGGATTGGACGTGATGGAAAGTTTGGATGTTCCAAAAGCCACAAGCCCCGACGGCATAAGTGCTCGTCTACTAAAACAGGAGACACAATCCATATGTGAATCCTTAGCTACATTATTCAATCTCTTTGTTCATAAACATTTGTAGCTGGAAACAAGCAAAATGTTAACCCTTATATAAGAATTGGGATCCATGTTTATGTACCGATTATCGGACAATTTCCCTCCTTAACTGTGTGGGAAAGATAGTGGAGAAAATAATATTTATACATACCTCCAATTTCTTCAAAACAGCATACTGCGATCTAGATATCAGTCGGGCTTCATACCTGGCGACTCAACAATAAATCAGCTTTTATGACTTTACCATGAATCATATCTTGCTGTCGATTTTAAGCAAGAAGTACGAATTGTTTTTGGCCACAAGTAAAGCCGTCCACAAAGTCTGGCGGGATAGTTTTCATAATTTAGATTGTAACGGGATTTCTGGTCCCTTATAAACAGGAAATCGTCATAACTGGGAACAGGCCTGACCAGTGTACCACATGGCTTATTTATCGGGTCTCTTCTGTTCCTGATTTATATTTTTGATATCGTGGATGTTGTTCACTCTAATATCAAACTTTTTGCAGCTGACAACTTACTATTTCTCACTGTGGAAAACCCCATCATGCTGCAAATGCCATGAATGACGATTTTTCCTCTGTTTTGTCTTGGTACTCTGCCTAGTTGATTACATTCAACGCATAGAAAACTGATGCAATGTTAATCTCTCAACCCCCCCCCCCCCCCCCAATAGATTACCTCCTTTATTATTTCAGGGTCGTCAAGTACACAATGTTGAACAGCACAAGCATTTGGGTATTGTACCAAGACAAGATCTTTAATGGAGGGACCACATTAATCTTATACTTTCAGAAGCCTAAAAACAACTGACCATTATGAAATCTCTGCAATACATTCTCGACAGGGAATTTCTTGAAATAATATATATTTCCTTCATGCAACACCTTATAGAGTATGGTTGTTTTATCTGGGACGACTGCACCCAGGATGATGAACTGAGACACGAATATATTCATCTGGATGCGGCCCGCATCATAACAGGAGCTATGCAACCACTTCAATCGCCAAATTGTATGAGAAATAGTCAAGCTGACCCAAATGTATCAAATAATATTCTATTAAGTTCCAAATTACTTGAGCAATATCTGCGCTGATAAGCAAAGTTTTGAAAGGCGGTATCATACAAGACAATCCTTCTATTTATCCCAGTATAGAGCAAAAATTGATATATTTGTCAACTTGGTTTTTCCTTATACGACCAGACTTTGGAATTTATTACCTCTTGATGTAAGAAATTCTAAATCCTTAAAGGACTTCAAGAACTTAATTAACGCCAGTATTCAAAGTCCAGTCAAGCAAGTGCAATTTTATTATGTTGGCAATCACTTTCCTGTTATTATTCATACTAGATTACGATTGGGTGGCAGCCAGCTGAACGATCACTTGTATAAGATTGGCCTATTAGACTCTCCAGAATGTAGATCTGGTCTCGGTATCGAAGATGTGTCACATTATTTTTTGTTCATCCAACGTACGCTGTCCACAGAGAAGTGTAACAGAGAAATGTTACACAGTATACCACTTTTACTCCCGAGACTGTTGTGTTTGGTGCTGCCGGATGCACCTTTAATAATTATAAGGCAATATTTCTATCTGTTCAGGATTATATTTTAAAAACTCACGATATTTAAACCCTAGTGTAACATAAACTGGAAAACGTTGGTTACTTTACTACTGTATAGCTGCTGAATAACATTTTACTTTGCCAGATAGTTATCATAAAATACGGAGTCCTACCATCTGTCTCGTGAGTATTGTGGTGCCTCATTCAAACATATCTGCCTTGGTGCGGTGCTCCTCACTGAGTCCGATCCAAGCGGCCACTGGTAGTTTAGTCTCCAACCAGATCTCAGTGAGGAGCACCATACTTTGCGTTGTGATGTCCCGTTTCTCCTGTAAATGGGTGCTTTCTTGCAGAGGGATTAATATAGGGTTACACCCTTCTTCTCAATGGTTATTATGATACCTATATTCATTGTTTGTATTCTAAATGAATAAATTACGTTAAGCCAAGAGCACATGGAGAAAAGATCCACCTAAATGTTGATATTGTGGTATTTTGACCTAGTTCTGCATTATTTGTCGTGTATGTGAACATTAAAATAAGTTACAGAGCAAACTGGCTCAGCAAGATAATTCAGAGTAAGGGGAAACACCAATATTATTTATGGTGGCTCATTGCTGCCAACCTAATGTTATTTTTATCTCGTAATTACCAGATAGTAACTCGTAATTACGAGGTAGATTTATCGTAATTACGAGATATTATCACATGATTGCAAGAAAGTTATCTCGTAATTGAGATATAGTAACTCGTAATTACGAAATATTAACTAGTAATTACGAGATAATTATATCGTAATTACGAGATAGTAGCTCGTAATTGCAAGATAGTATCTCGTAATTACATGTAATGGGAGTGTACTGCAGAAGTTCAGTTCTACGCCTGCAACTTTTTGTTGCTTGGTCCATTTGGTTTCCCTCCCCCAGAAGGTACATGAATATATATGGAATCCTTTCTTCAGGGTAACTTTGAATATGAATTTACAATTTTTATGTATATTTGTGCAGCTAAACTTTATACTAGTTCATATAAATTCTCCCGTCTTGGCACTATGAGGAAGGACGTCTTGTACAGGTGTTTACGTATTTGCTGATATTTCACATTCATGCATTCTTTAAATTTTAGTGAGTTGTCTTTACCAAAAACAAGGTAAAGGTAAGCAGCCGCTATCACGTAAAAAAGCATGTCCGGGAATTTCAGGCTGCGATATGTGCTTGATATTTTCCCGCTGATGACCTGTTTATAAATTCATTTAGCTGTTTCAGCCTTGAATTTTCAAAGTTTTTAATCGTGCGTGATGTTTAAATTTATAGGTTTAGACGTAGACAATAATCGGATCGGTTACGGCGCGTAGAGAGATTGGATTGTGATTTCATGTGGTTCAGAACAACACAGATGATACGACACTTTTGCTTCTGTTTGTATAATTATGGTATTTTATTGATTCACAGATTCGAGATATTTATTTACTAACGTACGTTTTATTTCACAGTGACTTTTACAATACGACTCTTAGTAAAAATTTGGAGCAACGTCAAGAATATCGCAGTCATCATGCTCCACTTTTAGAGCATTCTTAAACTTGTTCATATAACAATTGTCTTTTTTTTTCTTGTTAGTCTCAGAGAATATTTCACGCACCACTCATCCTCTTCAGTCCGTTTAAACATAGCAAGCATTTTATGCCATTTTTTTTTTCGTCATAAGTCGTGTCCCGTTCTAACTGAAAATAGTTTCTTGCCTAGATTTCTTCATGATTAGGGAAAATATTTATATACATTAGAAGGCCAGAAAAGGTCTTGAAGTAGCTTTTGAAACAAAATTCAGTTATACCTTATCCTGCTCAGACATGGTAAGATATTGTTCTGGACCGTTAGAGCTCAGACAAAGTTGTTAGACAAGGAAAGGCATAAATTAGCAATGCAGGGCGGCACAAGATAGGGCTAGACTTGTAGTGGTAAAGTTCAGACAAGGAAAGATGTTGTAAGACTTGTCTTCTGGTTCAAGTTCAACTGTTTACAGCAAGACTCAGTAATAGATTGCCCAATATATGTATATATATATATATATATATATGTATATATATATATATATATATATATATATATATATATATATATATATATATATATATATATATATATATATATATACATAAAAAAGTTAAAAGGTTGAATTTCTTCAAAACTAGTATAAGCAGAGGTGAATTCCAACTTCAATGTATATGTTTGTGTTGAAGACACATCCTGTGAACCACGAACAAAAGTTCAAGAATTTGGATTTATACCTAAAAGAACTTAAAAGTTTTATATGCTGAATGTCATCTTCAAACCTGTTATGCGCAGATGTCCCATTTCGACTTAATATCCTAGGTTTGTCCATCATGAATGTGTCTGGCGCTAAGCTTCGAGACTTCACTAAAGCAAGAATGTCTAAATAGTTGGTGGCCCTATAAGTGAAGTTGAAATAAAGCACATTACGAGCAACAATATCAGACTGGTACATATATGTGATAGACCAGAAATACAACAAACCAGGATCTGTCATCAGCTGTAAATTACACGTAGGTGTACATCACTTGAATTTTTTATTTGCATTCATGTCACGCACTTTCATGCTTCCATATGGCGGCCATTTTTTCATCAATCTAGTGCTTTAGTGTAAACAGTGATCCATAAATGATTCTAAGTTTCAATAAAAGTGCACGGTACTAGAAAAAGCTAGACATTCTGGCTACGTGATTAAATCTTGTTTGTTTGCTGGCACTTGACATCCTGTTTCATACAGAATTCTTGCTTTCGTTCTATATTTCTGGCTGACATTTTCTTATTACCAGCAGTTTTTCATTCCAGGGGCCTTATTTGGCTGCAGTGTGTTTCGATAATTTCATGTTTTCTGTCATGTAGCTTTTAAAAGTTTCAATTCGAATGTACAAGGCAACGATTTTCCTTTGTAGGCATACAGACAGGTTTGCTTTAAAGCAATTTACTTGTGTAAAGTGTATTTATTGTCCATGAGTGCACTTATTGCTCTTTGGTGGCAAAATGATCTCACCCCTTGTATACTGAGACCCAAAACATAGGCTTCCTATAAGAGCATAATTTTCATCATATATGTTAGCAATTTGCGAACTTGGCATGATACAATAATGTTTAACGTACAGAAATGTCCTACTTGAAACAAAGCTCTGGTAGTCATTGTGCAAACACTTTAGTCATTTTAAAGTTCAACCATGGAAGCAACACTCAGGAACTGCTTATTTTATTTGAATTCTCTTGGTTTCATGCTGACATAAACTAACTTGGTTGTCTTAAATGAGCTATTGGGGAATGGACCAACAAGGAGTGAACTGTGCCCATTGGTCTTCCCGTACCTGGTTTGCTGACTTTGGTAATTTTTGTATTCTGTCTGGTGGCCTGCTTGTCCCAGTCCAACATTCAAGGGCGCAAGTCTGCTAAACAGATAAACCCTCCTTTACGATGCCGCATTTCTTACACGTGTACATAAAGTGCAAACGAAAATTACCCCAAGCAGTTTTATTTCTGAATCTAAGTTTAAACCTTCATAAAAAAAATTATGAATTGCAAAGAGTGTTGCAACGGGGAAGATTGCTCATACCTGGATAACTGGCCTCTCACCCGATACCTCCACTATGTGTCAAAAGTGTAAATTTGTCCACGGCAGACTGTAGTCTCTCGGGATAAATTTTATACCGCTGGAGAATATCACACTAGGCAGAGAGTCTAGTTATTGAAAGGACTGAGTAATGTTATGCGCCGCAAGCAATTATAGAGTTACAATACGGTACTCCATTGTCATCGATTTGCAATCCAACATATTTAAAAAGTGTTATCATGTTGAAACTGTGACGTGACTCAGCCCAAGTGAGTTTGCCTCAACATGAATGAATTTGAATGCTCAGCTCAGCTGAAATGTTTTACAGTAAGTGTGTAAATGCAAGTGCCTTGTCAGTTTTTAGATATTATGTACTTGGGTCCTTTGTATAAAACAATTGTTAGGTACGTCCTCGGAATACTCTTATGGACACAACTGTATCACATTATATGAATCTTAAATTTAACCCCCCCCACCTCCGCGCAACGAATAAATAAAAATAACAACATTGGTAGATCACTGCACCATGTAATATAAAGTGCGTCATTATCTTGAATTGCCAGTGAATGGGAAAGATAGATTAAGCAATGGTTTTCGGTGATCAAATGGAAGGCACAAACATCACACATGCCTACGACTGTGTCTTCAGTTTACATTACATGTACGTGCTGCTAGTTCGAGCGACTGTGTGACTCATGTTCATAGAATTCAACAAATTTGAGTAAAGTATACTATACAGGCAACAGATCTATTGCAATTGAGATCAGGACGTGATCTCAGCTATGCTTAGTTTACAACCAATTGGTTGATGACTAAGACCAGTATCTGTGGTATTTGCGTTTAGTCAGTAAAAAGTAAAATACACACGTCTTCCACACAGACCCTAGTGGCACAGGAGTGTGATGATGTCTGAGACCCAGTTTCTCTGACATGTCAAGCTAAGGGATTGGATGTGAACGTTGAAAAATTTAAAATCGGTGTGGACGCTGGCTGCTTTCATGCAATCTTCCTAGCAACCTTTGAAAAAAAGTGGCATGTGCTACATTTTACATACAGAAATTGGAAATCCATCTAAAATAATATTCATATTTATTTGGATGCACTTGCAGAGAGCTTGCCAGCGAAGCAACTTCGTGAATAAAGGTAAATTTAACTCTTCCGCGGCCAATTGCGACTAACTAGAAGTACTTGAGAAAAAACTTCCCTGAATTATCAAATGGATATTATATAAATGTTCTTTGCAAAAAGCCCTTTTTCAAGCACCAGCATACCTATAGTCCTATACTATATAATATACCTATACCTATATGTACATATATATATATATATATATATATATATATATATATATATATATATATATATATATACCTATAGTCCCATACTATCTAATATACCTATACTTATTGGTATATATATTTTTATATATATAGTCCCATACTATATGATATACCTATACCTATTGGTATATATATACCTATAGTCCCATACCATATAATATACCTATACCTATAGGTATATATATGTACCCATTATCCCATACTATATAATGGTACAAGTCAAGAGCTTTCCTGCAATTCGCCCAAAGCGCACCAAGGAAAAGCTGTTGACTCAGTCCAGAACTTCACATTGAAAGAATTCAATAAATGCTACTTCTACAAATTGTCATGTCAAAATACATGGCTCACTTGGTCAAAGTGTAATATATGGACGCCTGGTGGAGCACTCCAATTCCTCTTCTCCTTCTCCACATGTTCCCATGTCTCGGAAAATGTCATGAGTGATTGACAGGCATAGTGTTTTTGCCTAATGGTTAAGTAATGGCAGCTCAAAGATTGGAAAATACACAAATTAGAATATGGTCACAATTATATATCTGGATAGAAAAAAAATATAGAATCAAACAAATAAACCAGCAAACGGACAGGCAAACAATGTTATTGACCAAAGCAAGTAATTCTACTTGATTCATGAAGGAACCTTGGCCTTCTGTTCACGCATAACTTTGAAGGCATCCAAAGTGTTTGCGTAGAGGCCTGAGCCTACTGAAATTCTGGACTTTACGTCGGATCTGTTGCTCGTTGCCCTTCTATGTAAAACATGACTGGCACAAATTATGCAAAAGGTAGCGACTTAATTTAGTTTGAAAAATGGATATCATCATCACCATTGCTGATTGTGAAGGGGTAGGGGTGGCGGTTCTCCCTCCATAATGTAGTCACCGCGGGAGTGACCCCTTTTTTCTACCCCACCTAAAGCTCTGGTCTCATATTTTATAAACCCGTTTTCGAATTTTGGCCTTTTTTGCTCAAAAAATGGGGAAAAGGAGCTGATTTTTTCATTTGAAGGAAGTGACAATATGATTTCCTTTTAACATTGCCCCCAACACATGGTTAACATGGGGTTGGGGTATTGTGACACCTCTGAATTAGTGTCCAAAACTCCGTTTTCCTGTAACCTTGTAAACAAAATGGCCTCTGCATATCATTGACCCCTATATAAATTCGAGGTAGCCTCTACAGACACCAGACTGATTTTTTTAGATCAAACAATCAGGAATCCTGGATCAAGGTCGCTACCATCAATTTGTGAACTGACCTGTTTACATATATATATACATATATATATATATACATATATATATATATATATATATAATACTTGTGTATACAATATGATATTAAATGGGCGTTGATGTGAAATATAGCGATGATTATCAATAAAAAAATTGGAAATTGACATTCTCTCTATTTTCAGTTATTTTCTTCCCTTGAGATCATTACATGATAAGTATGAACAGTCTAGCAGAGGTTTTATTATAAAGTCAGTGCACTTTCCAAAGAATACAGTTGTTTATCAAGCTAACATGGATCAGCTGAAATTAAACAAATATACTGGGTTATCGTAACTTTTGCAAAAATAGCACCTTTATATATGTGTATATATATATCGATTCCTCTCCATTGTATTCACAATCATTTTCATATGGGTTCCTCAAGGTAGTATGGGGCCAAATGACCAATTATGGTTTACTTGAGAATGTATTTCACATTATCTTCTGAATTTAAAAGCCAATCTTCAAGAAACTTGGCAGATCGTGAGATATGCCATAGATATATAAAACATGACATTCTTTTGACCTTGAATTGACATTGGACACCAAAGTGTACCTATGAACAGACTTCTGTGCTAATTTTCCACCAGATATTGATACATATACTCAAAAGGGCCATTTTATTTGAAAATAATGAAGGCTGTGGATTACCATGAAATGATCTAGGAAATTCTGGGTAGAGAAGGTATTGTTCCCAAATATCAGGAAAGTTTTAAGTTTCCTAATTTCGAAATTTTCTTTTCAAAATATTCTACGCAAAATTTTACACAACTTGTTCTCTTTGCTTTATGCGATTTATTGTTATAAGTGTGTCAAAAGATCGAAAAGGCCAAAAAAATGACCTATTCAAATCATAAAAGTGAACATCAAGGTCACTGAATATGTCCAAATGTCTTGTATTGGTATGATCTATAAGCATGCCAAGTTTCATCAAATATAGATTTCTCTACCGTAGGTATACAGCATATCACCACAAATATGGCTATTCTAATGGCCACTTTTGGCTTCAGTGGGCCCAGTGTGTTTGCTGTAGAAAGTATTTCTGCCACCTTCCGAGATAATGAGCTAATAGTCCCCTCTTTCTCTTCTCCTCTGTTTCTTTACTCTTTTCTTGTTTGGCTTTTGCAATCTCTCTCTCTCTTTGCATTTCGCTTCAAATTTTGCCATGTATCCTTCAGTTGTTTTACTCTCTATTATATAGGGAGCTGTCTCGATCAACTCCAACAAAGTTTCTTTTCTCCAGAGGAACTTAATTTTAAGTTTAGGGCCCATGCTGGTGCGCTGGTGACCAGTGCACATGAACATGTAAAAAAAAGTCCAGCACAGAACACCAGTCTCAACGAATTGAATTAACATATCAATAAAATTATTCAATGACAGAAAACGATTTATGAGCATGTGGAGTACGCATACACACAACGAAATAGGTAACATGACAATTGTTTTACAAGTTAAGGAGCAAAGCAAGTGGTTTCAACCTGACGTTGTGTAATCTGTTCTTAACAAAACTCTGTGCAAACGAACTTTTGGTTGATCAGCCTGGAGCTAACATGCCTTCTAACAACGCCACGTTGTCTATTCCAACATGGAGTTAATCGCAGGGCTAACATAGATGTGCGCAACTGGCCATCATAATCCGTACAGACCAATAAAACACTATAACCTATACTTAAACATGCGTCCTCCCCTGTGTGCGCTGGCGGCACCTGTGCCATTTGACCCGGCACACCTGCAGTTTAAAGTATGCTCTAATCTTGTTTTAATTGCAAGCTGCCCTGTTGAAAGACCTGCTATATTTACCGTACCGGTTTATATGAGGGGAGATTTATGTGTACCAATATCCATGTCTTACTAACGTAAGTAACCCTGATACAGATATTGTAACGATTGGTGCATGACATTTTCTTGCATTTCAAGTACAAATCTAATCATATGTTTGGTCAATAGCCGTGTACCATTAAGGCTCTTCAGGAATTCTTTGTAACATAAAGCTTTGAAAGTGTCACTAATGTCGCCGAGGTAGCTCATACCTACGAAAGTATGGTCCCTCAAGTTCGATCCGTCATTGATCACTTTGCGGTCACATGTAATTTGCTTCCATTGGTGGAAAAATATAGCTCTATACGTGATGGGAATAATTTATCAGACCATGGTGTTGTGTCTCAGGAATTGTCTATCAATATCGAAAATATTTATGAATAGAAAGAAGTATTACATCGAATTCAATGGAAAAAGAGCCGCAAGTGACCAGGTAAATGATTATAAGCGTGTTCTTGGCCTAAAACTGCCCAAGGTTGATGTGCTGTGGGAAGCTATATGTTGTGATGACTATTTTTGTCAAAAACATTCCCAAGAATACCGAACCCACGGAATATAGCTCAATCTGTCCCTGGGCGAAGCGTGACGATCGCGCGCATGACCGATCTCCCAGTTAAGCTTAGCCCTTGTTGCCCAGGTAGGTCACGCTAATCGGTCCCCAGAACTGTGGTCTGCTGCCACTGGCTACTTGTCCGTTGCACTGACGGTATTTTCCAATTATTGTGCGGGGACACTCTTTCCTTCGTTGTTTGTCTCTCCGGTTGGGAAAACTATGAAAAGTAACCCCTTCCATCCATGGGTACTTTCGTGTTTGTAAATTTCCTTGTGTCGGCATTACAACCTGGCATCTTGCAATTGTACACAGGCATTTTCAAGGTAATACATCGTTAACAACTGCAAAAATAGCTACGTTTTCTTGTGTCCGCTCTGAACCCGTTTGCTTTGCAATGCTGTGTTATGGCTGCTCCAGCAAGTGTCCTAATTCCCGCAAAGTACCGCGGAATCGCGTTGTCAGATTCGGGCGGTAAGAGCATGTACTATGAGTTCCAAAGTCAGGTTTTTAGGACAATATAATTGATGCCTATTATAGTGAATCTTCTAGTCCTCATTCGTCCATCCCATGTCACAAACTAATGCCTGGATGGAAAGAATATGTTGAGGATTACAGGGAATGTATTATTCTCTGGCATTGTTTAGGTAAAGATGAAAACTCTAGCAGACATGGTTTCATTGCAGATAAACGGAGGCTCACGAGATCGCAATGTCGTTATGGGGTCCGCTTTGCAATGAATTGTATTTCAGGAAAGGATGCCATAGGTGAGCTATCTGCAGAAAAATCTCAAAGTTTGTACAACAGTGTGCCATATGAAATGGATGACATGAGAAAATTGTTGCATGATATTAGCGGTCAGGTAAACTGCATTACTTTCACATGTTTACTCCAGCATGGCTGTTCCCCTGGTGGTATCTGTCTATCTACTGTTACACCAATCCCAAAAATTACCAGGGTTTCTTTAAGTGACTCGGAGAACTACTAGGACATAGTTTTGAGTAGCATCATAGGGCAGATGATTGTACATATATCGCTTTCGAAGTTATCCAGTGTTACTGTAATGGCGGAGGTAATGTTTATTCTGTTTTACTTGATGCAAGTGCATTTGGCCGTGTAGAGTATGTCAAACTATTCAAATTGTTAATTGGCAAATGACTATGACCAGTTACTGCTCGGTTTCTTGCATTTTTGTACACTTCACAAGGTGAGTTTATAAGCAAAATCATTTACAATTAGCAATGTAGTGAAACAAGGCGGAGTACTGTCACCATTTTTTTTTACGACATATTATGACGAATTATATATACTAATAATTCAATTAAACAAATAAGGTTTTGGATGTCGTATTGGGAACACATTTGTAGGGACCATTTCATATACCGACGACCTTACTTTACTTGCAAAAATGCTTTACACAGAATGGTGGCTGTCTGTACTATATATAGCAAACACTTCCAGGTTTTGTTTAATCCATCAAAAAGCAAATTTATAGCCTTTGGTTATAACGGTTGTCATCATGATTTTGTAACAGAAGCTGGGGTTATAAAGTGTGTTGACAATAACCTACATCTCGGTAATGAATTCAGCAAATATATTCTTAAATAAAACAGACTAAAACAACATGAAGCCATCACAGACATGTTTCACTGGTGCAATTTCCTGCTGGCTCAGTATGGGCAGAGTCTTTTCATGCGCTAGGTAGCAAGTCTTATTGCATGTGTCTGTATGGGTGTGTTCTTTGGTATTTCTTCAATCCGTATATCAATACGCTATACACTGCCTGGAGAAAATGTAGTTGTCGAGTGCTTGGTGTTCCAAGTAATACTCAATGTGATCTACTCAATGTATTATGTGAAGAACTTCCGATTCATTCGCAACTTCATATCTGTTTTTCTTTTTTAAATTTAAGTAGGGTAATGCCCTTTTTCGTAATTGGGAACTCACACTGATCGTACATATGTACTTCGTGAATACTTCAAAAAAAAAAAATGTTTATTAGATGACTTGTGGGATTCTATGCTTTCTTGAACATTTAAATTTCCTTTCAAAAATACTTTTGGAAACCATAATTGAAGTGCGACTGCTATGCTTACAAATTTTGGCTATTGTAATGCAATTTTTGACTACAATTTTATGTTTTGAGGCTTGATGTCACTTGTTTCTGGCTGATGTTTAACATTTGAACCAATGTACTTGCCAACTCTGACAATGTATTGACTTTTCACCACTGTATTTGCACATTCAAACACTTTTCTTTTTTTAAATACTGTCAGTTTATCTCCTTTAAAACAACACCATGTCTTTCACTACATGTCTAAAGCACATCGAATTGTATAATCATGTTGTTTGGATTCTTGCGATGGTCATTTTCGGCCTAGTGGGCTTTTCTGATGGATTGATGCTGGTGTTGGTGTCACTTTGTGGACTTATATGGATGATGATCATTGTTGAGATGGTGGTTGCAAGTAGTACCTTTATAAATGCTGAATTGTATTGACATTTTCAACAAATTAGGAACCTGTGCTTGCAAATTCTCTGATCTGCTGCAAATTTTGGTCCCTTTTCATAAATTGTACAGTCGTATATGCACATGAATGATGCACCTGTTCAAGCCAATTTCCTGAAATAGACCTATAATTTTAAACTTAACTTTTTGCATTCTGTCATGTTTAAACTAGACATGGCTTTTTTGACCCTATGGACCTTTGCACATACGTTTTGGTCTCTTTTGGGAAAAGAGGAACTATAAATCTATGTGATTCAGCTATACATACCAAGGAACATTGCCTTTGGTCGGAATTGACTTGGATTTGTTTCAGTAGGACCACGGTTTGGATATGGTAATGACACTGTCTAATTTAAATCAAATGGAGATTCAAAAACGGTTTCTGTATCCCTAACTAACGCAAGTAATCATGATACAGATTAAGACTGGTGCATGTCATTTTCTTGCATTTTTAGTAGAAATGCAGTTATATGATTGGTCAATAGCCGTCTTCCATTTGTTCTTGTACCACGAGAGCGCTTGAGTGGTTTTAGATATTTAGCCCGCTGTAGTGCATGTCCCAAGAGCACCTGCATGGCTGCTCATTATCAATGTTTATCTTACCTTTCCCGTTTAAAATGATGGCGTACGCCTTGAATAAATGTCTCCTGTGTAAAGATTGTGTGCATCCTCGTACTATTACCATGATAAACCTTCGATCCGTCTCGGTCAACAATAGCTTCTCGGGGCGACATTTAGCATGTAAGCCACCACCATGGTTACTATTTATGTAGTGTCTGACGCATGGCTAATGGGCATTTTTTTTGCAATCTGAGTACAACAACATGTTTCATGCGCTAAAGGCTTACAGATTTAACCACTACAAATTATTACACCTAGCCTCCAGCCAGAGAAGACTTATTGTTTAGCAGTAGACCAGGTCCCATTTTACTCGCATAATAAAATACATTTTTTCACATGATCAAACAGCTCACACAGGCGCAAATCAGTCTTCCCATGTTTTCGGTTGATGAAATATTATTTGCTTATATGATCAATCATTTCCTGTTACGCATGCGCTTGTCTACTTCTCCGTGTGTGTGAAATGGCGGAGGGAAATTCAAGTGTAGCAACTGCTTACTGCCGACCACTAGAGCAGTTGCTGAAATAAGAGACCCCCCCCCCCAAATCAGATCAAATCCAATCGTTTATATGATCAAATACTGAATAAAACAAAAGACAGCTTTCAAGAATGTATAGAGGTGTGTGTGTGTGTGTATGTGTGTATGTGTGTGTGTGTGTGTGTCTGTGTCTCTGTGTGTCTGTGTGTGTATGTGTGTGTGTAAATTATTCACATCGGCCACGGCGCGAGAAGTAGATAGTTTCACACATATGTTCAAACAGAGGCAAGCACTGAATGATTTTCAAAAAATATCAGGAGCCAAATAGAGCTTGCAGAACCACACGCACGAAAAAAAAAATTCCACACAGGATCCAAAGAATGCTAGGTAGTTTGCGTGTTCACACCTTTCAACACTCTATGGCAAGAAATAAGAATAGTTCTTGTTTCTATGGGCGAGATTTTAAGTTTAACACAAAAATAAAATAGAGATAAATTGATTTTTATGCACGAGATCGTCTAAAATAATCTCTGTTTGCACCGGGGGGGGGGGGGTACTCTCCGGAATTTTTGGTGGGTAGGCTCCACCGAGGGTACAAAACCCGGACCCAACGGGAGCGGAACCAATGTGAAAATGGGGGGTCTTTTGGAGCTTGTATTGAAAAAAAAATGAAATTTTACATAAAATTTGGTGTATTTTGGGGCAATTTGGAGACAGGAATTGAAAAGCACAGGGGTCTTTGGGTGAGACAAGCGAAAAAGGGGGGTCTTTTAGAGCTACAAGCAGGAAAAAGGGGGGTCTTAGAGAGCGACAAGTACCGAAAATAGGGGGTCTTTTCCGCGGCGCCTACCCGTATAGCAAGGTATAGGAAGTACCCCCCCCCCCGGGGTTTGCACCCAAAAGTGTAAAGGTAACGTCAAGAAGTCGGAGGCCCCGCCAAATGAGGGAGATTTGACAGACACGAGTGTTTTAAACAATGAATTAACCAGCAAGGTCACAACGTCGAATGTGTAGTCTTCATCCACACACCAAGTAATATTTGATCTAAATTAATTAGCCCTTTTCACAAAATTCATAGTACTCTGGTACCCACACAAGGTAAAAGCGCGCGCAGATGATCACATTTCCCACAATGCATTGTACAGCCGCCATTATTCAACACGTGCACTGTTGTCCGCTTCTCTTTTCATGGAACTTTTATATATCTGGAAACAATTTGAACATTCAGGCATTTTCTGCACATATTGCAGTGCAGTAAGTGTTCCAAGTGTAGTGAAACTGATGTTGTTTTTTATAATTATCTGATGAATATACATGTAGTTTGTTATTGTGAAGGTCATGTCAGATAAGCTCAAAGTGTTTAATGTACTCTCTCTCTCTCTCTCTCTCTCTCTCTCTCTCTCTGTCTCTTTCTCTTGTATAAATAATTAGCATCTAAATCAGCTGGTTGACAAGTTGAACTACGTCTGATAAAATTAAAACTGTTACAGGAAAACAGTTATACTTACAGTTACCTTCAGGAATTTCAACATGACTCTCTCTCTCTCTTTCTCTCTCTCTCTCTCTCTCTCTCTCTCTCTCTCTCTCTCTCTCTTTTTTTTTTTTCATAAAACCTAATTCTTTCTCTGATAAAGGTAGTAGAATTTTACAATAATTAGGACTGTTTTACATTTTGACCTTTATAGAACCACGAGTTAGATGTACATTATGCTTGGCTAACTTACAGATGCCTTACAATGGCATACTACATTTTTAGAATTCTAAATTATTACCCTAATAATTGACTTATTAGATGACTTGTGGGATTCTATGCTTTCTTGAACATTTAAATTTCATTTCAAAAATACTTCTGGAAACCAACTTAAAATGTGACTCCTATCCTTACAAATTTTGGCCATTGTATTGCATTTTTTGACTACGTTTTAATGGTTTGAGGCCTAATGTCACTTGCTTCTGGCTGATGTTTTACATTTGAACCAATGTACTTACTATATTTGGAAATTCAAACACTTTTTTTTTGAACTACTCTTAGTTTATCTCCTTTAAAACAACATCATGTCTTTAACTACATGTCTAAAACACATCAAATTATATAATCATGTTGTTTGGATTCTTGTTGATGGTCATTTTAGACCTAGGGGGCTTTTCTGATGGATTGATGTTGGTGTTAGTGTCACTTTGTGGACTTATTTGGATGATGATCATTGTTGAGATGGTGGTTGCAAGTAGTACCTTTTTAAATACTGAATTTTATTGACATTTTCAACAAAGTAAGAACCTCCGCTTGCAAATTCTCTGATGTGCTGCAGATTTTGGTCCCTTTTCATGAATTGCACGGTCCTGTATGCACATGAATGATGCACCTGTTTAAGCCAATTCACTGAAATAGGCCTATAATTTCAAACAGAACTTTTTGCATTCTGTCATGTTAAACCTAGATATGGCTTTTTCGACCTTATGGACCTTTACACTTACGTTTTGGTCTCTTTTGGGTATATACGAACTATAAATTTATATGTTTCAGCTATACATACCAAGGAACATTGCCTTTGGTCAGAATTGACTTGGATTTGTTTTATTAGGACTACGGTTTGGATATGATAATGACACTGTCTAATCTAATCTGAACGACTCGCCTTACCGAGCGTAGATGCGAAGTTTTAAGCTGTTATCTCACCATCTGTATCTGCAAAGATTACTTACACATACGCACCGAAAGAATAAAACATATAGTCACAACATCAAAATTCCCTAAGCATCCTGGCTTCAACAGAAGGCACCAACCATGCTGTCTTTAGTACATACCATCATTGCAAAAAGAAAACAACAAACGCAAAAAAGTCGCAAACAGTTCAACATTGACTGATGACAACGTACCATATCATGATGGTTGACGTCACAACAAAATTAAGAACAGAAAAGAAGGATAATGCATACCGTGGTGTGTCATTGACTTTCAATATGTCCAAAGACAGAAGACGATTGGCTGCTTTGGTGTTTTTCTTGTACCTTATTGGATATTTAATTAGCCTGTATATATGTTTAGGAAGACACCGAAGCACAACTTTGTTCCGTTTCATGCCTTCGAGATTGTTTTTTGCAACTATAAATATCAAAATCACATCTGAAAGCTCAACCGAGAAGCCAAAATACACATGTTCATGTTCGTACGGAGTGATACATCAACATAATTTTTAAAAGAAGAATGAATACGATCAGTATGTAAAGAGTGGAAGATAAAACTCAAAAAGGCAGGTAAGAGTAAAACTTGGTTATTGAAGATAAGCATAAAAGTAAGCAAGACCACAAGCAAAAAGGCACAGAAATAAAAACAATCGATAAAATATTATACGTGTAAACATTAAGCAGATCCACGGAGAGGCAGAGAAATAAAAAAATCAGTGCAGGAATTCTAACATTAAAAGAAAAACTAAATTTTTGAATACGCGTATAAAAAATATGAAAAAATTTCAATATTAATGCAAAAGCACAGAGATTGAAAGATGGCAATTTAGTTTAGAAGATACACACGAAAAATAAGGGAAAAGGCCTCTTAATCCAATTTTGGGCTGTAGCAATTTTTCGAGGGTGTACATGATCAACAGAACATGACGTATTGATTTATAATATATTATGACAGGGTGCTAAGTTTTATCACTTAGCACCCTGTCTCTGATACTTTAATTGTGTGGGTTTATCCTGGATAACCTAGTTATACATAAAATAATGCAGAGGTTCTCTTGCTCATGAGAGAGAGAGAGAGCGAGAGAGAGAGAGAGAGAGAAAAAGAGAGAGAGAGAGAGAGAGAGAGAGAGAGAGAGAGAGAGAGAGAGAGAGAGAGAGAGAGAGAGAGAGAGAGAGACCCGTTTATAGTAAACGGATTAAGTGTGTTCCCCACTGTAGACAAAACGCGTTTTATGCTATTCTGCTCTTCACCAAAACTGTTCACCTCAGTTCTTAAGTTTTTTTACGAAATATAAATTATGAATTATAGTCATGAAAAGTACCCCTCGTTCCATTCAAATGAGCCACTCTTCGTGTTTTTGGGTACAAACAAAGACTGACCTGATATTTTTCAAAGACGCGGGACTAAAACTCATGGATAATTTTGCATTGGAAATACACACACAAAATAGCAAACATTTGATCAAAATTTCATACCATGCAGTGAAAGTTCTTTCACTTTTAATGTTCAAAATACGAAATGAAGACCCCTACATTGTAGGCATCAACCGCTTATCAATTTCGTTTGTTAGAATTTGACAAAATTATATCATATTTTGTACCTAATGCATATATATTGACCATGCGTGATCTTGAATGGTTGATGTGCATCATTTCAGCATGAACACCGAAAGTTAAAATGTATCGATTGCAATTTTGTGGTTTACAAAGCACATTTATTTATTTCCGTGTAATAAAATATTTATCATTAAAACAAATTCTACGAAAGATATTATGATGACTGTATTGACATTGTTTGACCACCATTAGTGTGTTCCTACGGCAGAACGTTGCTATTGGTCACGTGCTACAGTGTGGATAACCAACGGTTGTGTGTTCAAATTCATCACCTTGAATTTGGTAACTGAAACTTTTTTGTCACTTTAAAAACACCAGGTTGATTTAGACGCAGACTAAGAATGCCTGGATTCCACACCCCATACGGAAACATGCATGGGTAGAACAACAGTAAAGAAAATGATGGGTGTAGGAATGTTCCGTAAAGGCATTTAAATGCATTGACATGGGAGCCACAGTGCAGGAAAAAAACCCACAGTCTATTGTGTGGACTGATACAACAATGCTGAAAATTTCCATGTAAGTTGATCATCAAAATACAATATTTAGATACACTGAAGAATGGTTGAAGCGTTTTATACTACATTGCAACAGTAAATTTGCCGAATGCTCAGCCATGGCTTCGTCTGATAGTTGAATGGCACTTGTTTATCTCTTTCCTGGTCAAAACAAGACTAAGTCAGTAGAATGCTTCAGCGCATCCCCCCCCCCCCACGGGGGCCTCCTTACCTTCAATTTTCAACAGTATATGTCTTCCTTTACCATGAAATCAAAGTAAAAACATTAAGACAAACGACAATTTACAGCTTGGTGGTTTTCGGACAAAATTTTGAAAGTACTTCACACGACGTTTCTTCATTTGTTAAGGGTCTCGATTGAACCTGGCAGTTTCATTCTGTGTCTTAGTGTGCAAATACACACTGAATCTTTATTGCAAATGTTAGAAAAGAAATATATAAACAGCAAATTTTAAAACAACATGTACTCGAGCAAAAGCAATTAATATCGTTCTATTTCAGACTCAAGTTCAATCATGTTAAGTTGGCATTTTAAATCATTCATCGCGATATCTTCACCAAATGACAATATCGCGCTATCGTCAATGTGGGTGAAGTATAATTTTTGTGACTTAAATACCCAGTATGAAATGTGGGCTTCTACAGAGTGCATGTCATCTTTGTGCCATTTATATAAAACAAGTGCCTCCGGCTGTGCCCAGGTAACAAATTAAACTGACGTCAAAAAAAGATAATGTGAAGAAGGGGAAAGAAAATACATTTTCAACACGTTTCAAGAAATGTACAAGTTACCCAAGACCTGGAAAAAATAAATGTGTGGTTCCGTTAACCTGAGAGAACTTACTAAAAAGGCCCAACCCTAAAATCAATGGAACAAAATAAATAAATAAATAAATAAATAAATAAAAAAGTGCTTATCAGCTGCTCTTCCCTAATAAATACTGGTCGACCCAGGCCAGTGCAACAGACTCAGTCAGAGGCCCCAATGGCCGAAAAAAGTCCGTAATGTTTTTCAGTGGCCCAAATGTGACCTACAGGGCCAAAAGGGCCCAAGACATGCTAGGGGGGTCTGGGGGCATTCCTGCCACCCCTGCCATGAAAAAAATTGAATTTGAGCATGCAAATTGGTTGTCTGATGAGTTTTGAGGGTGTCTTGACGTCACGTGGTTGACGAAATCACAACATTTAAGTCAATATTGTACTGATTTGACTATTTTCCGTCAGATTGTACAAAAATCTGATGAAAATTAGCTAAAATTAGTAAAAAAATTAAATTAAAAAAAACCATCGCCATGTTATCAATTAAGATAAGACAAATTTTGCATTCATACATGAAAGGTTTTAGAGAATTTTTGCACACATATTATGTTTATTAATTCGGCAAAAATTAACAGATAAATTATCCCGCAATTAGTAAGTTGTGCATTTTCTCTACAAAAGCAAGAAGAAAAAATACATTAGGATAATCACTTGGCCTGAATGTAATTAAATTTTATCACTGAATGTTGATTGATAATATTTAATGCACACATATGCCAAGAAGATGCAATATAATTGCTGAAAGCACACCAAACTATGATGCTTTAAATGGGAGTACGAAATACCTAGGGAATCTTGCCTTGGCTTATTTCCATGGTGGACCACTACATGAAAATAGCAGAAATGCAAGTATGAAATCGGAAAAAAATATTAAGTTGCTTTGCACATGTTTGTAGCTGAAATGCTTTAATGATTTACGAATGAAAAGACTGATCTAAATTTTCGATAAATTAATATTTAAATAAATAAGCACCAAAGGCATAATTTTTATAAGTCCAGGGACCTGTTTTAAAAAGCCTATGTATATATATATAAAATTGGAGGTCCCTGATAACACTAAGATATTGAAACTATAAAATATACAGTAGTACCTGCAATTAACGACCCAGTCCCCACCTGGTCAAAACGACCAGATTTCCTTGACACGGGCGCTTTTGCAATATTAATTGACCTGACGCGCAAGACCACGGTGCTGTTCAACTTCAGCAACAAATTTACATTCCCTGGATCATTTTCTCAATAAACTTCTTCACATCAGAAACACTTATTTTGGATAAATTTTGTAGCATTTTTCAAGAACTGTGATGCAAAATTTTGCTGCAATGCTCCAGCTGGACAACCTTTGACCAGCTGCTACACGCGACCGACCAGCAAAATCACCCCACTAACAGCCACCAGTAAAGAAAACGGTCATTCAAATTAACCGTAACCAAATTGTAAGACAAAGTTAACAGAAACGCTGGCCAACGTGTACTATTATTTTGCAGTCAAGTCAACTCAAACACAGCTTTTTATTTCAACTTGTCTGGATGGTCAACTTGCTGCTGCACATAGCCACGATGGGTGCGGTATCGGTATCTCGTATGATTGCTAGGTTTCAGGTGTCCGTTCCCCGGGCTACCAGCGCAAACAGTCGTCAACATATTTTTAAAAGATGACTTACAATCTTAACTTTAATATGTCAGTTGTGTCTGAAGCAGTTATTATCGTTAGTTAGAAATCCAAATGCAACACGAAGGCATGATGCACGCATTTTGCGCGTCCATTTAAACATGGCACAATGCATTGTGGGAAAGGAAAATCACAGTGAATCGTGGCCACGTGTTTTCGGCACGGTTTTAGGTGTTCATTCTCCGAGTTACCAGAGCAAACGGTCGTTAAAGTACTTTTGAAACATGACTTACTATCTCAACTTTAATCTGCCCGCTAGGTTGTGTCTGAAGCAGATATCATTGTAAGTTACAAATCAAGATGCGACAAGGCACGCTCGAGCGCCATTTTGAATATGCTCAATTAATGCGTTGATTGCGGGACAGTCTCATAAAAAGTACACTTGATTTGGATATCAAAGTGAATCATGGCCACAGCTTATACATCATTATCAATGCTCTAAAATAATTGCAAAATATATGTTTTTGGTTTCACATATTATAACCCTCTTCCCACCCCCACTCGGCAAGATTGTCCCAATGGTCATTCACAAACCATTGGCATTGGGTGCGGAACTCACTATTTTCACAATGGCAGCCATGTCGATTGGATATTTTGAAGAGGTAACGTCCAAACTATATGTGTGATTACTGTTAAGGGAAGGTTAATTTGTCGAATTAAGGTACTGTACAATATATACTGGGACTTTTCCAGAGTGACCATTACCTGAAAATGTAAATACAACGACAAACAGTGACCAGTTGTAGGCCCCAGAAATAGTATTTTGTATCAGACACTGAAGTCGCCATGAGGCAATGAAATAAGGGTCAGCAATTGGCTGAGTGCCAAGCGCCCCACTGCATCAAAGGCGAAGCCCAATGGAGAGGGTTGCACCGATAGTGGATACAGGTTCAAAAGTACTGGCTAGTTTTAATATAAGTGGTAAAAATTCAATTGTTCACGTGAATGAGTAAAACATAAATTTACATCAATGCGTTATCTGTTACTACTTTCATGATACATGATGATCAAATTCCATAAATGTACTATCAATCAGAAGAAAAAAATCGTGATATCATCGCGACGATATCGCAAAGGTATCGACATCGCGTTTTTCGTTTTCTGTCACGATAACAACTACTACTATATCTGGGTGTGCGGTCGGCGGAGCGGTAACACGCTTCCCTTGCACCTCTGCTGTCCGGATTCGACCCGAGAAGGAAGTGGAAAAAGAGTTCATACCACTCTGACTGTGCACTGTGGTTTTCACCGAGTCCATAGAATTCGGTTTCCTCCACCTCATGATAAGGTAGGAAAGTATATGACAACCGGCACTTGCGTTACCCTCTGGGCCAAAGGTTTGTAAAACAATTCCAGGAATAGGATTTAGGTGGCCAAATTTACTTAGATGTAGCTCACATCTTTGGTACGTACGTTACCTACCCTCTTGGCAATTTCAAGAATAGGATCTACATTTGGCAATCGTGTACATACGATCTCCTTAAATTATCCGCCCTTAAAAAGTGAAAGGAAATTCCTGGATTGAAAGGTCATTGAAGCTGCATGACTTTACTGCTTGTATAGTACCCATCAAATAAGTCTTTTTTTAGTCCATCCAGAACTACAAGGGAACAACATATCAACTTGATACTATGATTTAATTGTATAGTGCGAAAAAGCTTATGGAATACCGTCGATCAATGGTTCCTTGAAGTATTTGGAAAACCAAGATAGCGTACATCACAAATTTACTTTCACCTGCTGCTAAAATCAATTGTTATTACAAATTTTGCTTTGATGTTCTATTCACTGGAGAAATAGCATGAACGGATGTAAGAGATACCCCAACAGGCGACAGTAGCTAACAATTGTTGATCCATTAAAGATTCAGGTGTGCAGATGAGATAAATATATTCCTTTATTTATGTTTCTTTTTTTGTCTTAATAGACCACGTTAGCTAGCGTGGCGGATGGGTTTTGGGCCATGCACAAGGGTCCCGCGATTTTGACATTGCATTAGTGAACTATGTTTGACATTTCACCCAGAAAACTATACATTTTATATATTCTACAGATGTTTGAAACAAGTTTTGTATCGATGTAAACATTTATAAGTATTTTATAAATCTCAATTTATAAAAGGGTATCTGATGACCCATTTTGAAGCCTTTATAAACAAAATAATTGATTAAGAACCGAATTGTATATCATAATTTAAGTGTACACCGATGTGCCGCAAACTTGGTCTTCTTTTACGAAAAAAAAATATAAAAATAGAAAATTGGATTGCTTTGATCATCATTTCAATCATCAGCACAAATGTCTTTTAGTGAGTGACAAAAGTCTTTGAGCCAGGCATCCGACAGAAAATAAAGAGTAGTTGATATAAAGAACTTCAAGGACAGGCACAAATTGAAAAACATTGAGCCCTGTGATGTCTAACTGTTACTTGCGGTTTTCTTTGTGTATGGTTTATGTATTGTCACGGACTCGAAACAGGCTACAGTCTAACCTTTATGTGACTGCGTACTCTTATAGGACATTTTCAACACGCCCTTTTTAATAGATGTACCTTGACCTGTAGTACATTTACAATATATTGAGGTAAAGACATGCGTACTATGTGTGCAGACGCTGCGCACAGCATAACGTTGCTCTACAATTTGATTCAAAATGCCTTGAATTCATATTGATAATTACACTGTTTACCTAAACATGTTTTGCTTCCTCGTTACGACAATATTTGTCTCTTTCAGGCCTTTGTGCTGTCGGTCTATCGCTATACATGCCAACCGTGTTTGTCCTTCCAGTGTTGGGAATAACTTTAAAGTTTTATTCACCGGAAATTCACATTAGTGTTACACTGGTGCATTGGAAGGTTTATTTGAACTTTTATAGATTACCATTGCTTACGATTAGTTAAATTCTCGCACATGTTGTTTGTAGCCAGTTTAATTTTCTTTGTCAATGCATGATCTTGGTTTCAGAACCGTGTAATCTCGATGTTAGTTTACTTTGCAAAGTATTGATTGACCTGTCCTGCCAAGATAATTTTGTTACAATGTAAGTTTTACCTTCAGTCTTATGAGATTTTAATTCTCGAATATCCACGCTTAGTCAG
The DNA here is from genome assembly GCA_964020975.1 of Hermodice carunculata. Lineage (NCBI taxonomy): Eukaryota > Metazoa > Annelida > Polychaeta > Eunicida > Amphinomidae > Hermodice > Hermodice carunculata. The sequence goes on from OZ026622.1 coordinate 42,719,979, forward strand.
TTTATTTACCATGTTTACAACGTTTGCTCCGCATATCCGGTCAACTTATGGTTGTATCCTATATATCGTAGTACGTATGCCTGACCAAGACGAGTAGACTCGTTACTTGCTACACTATAAAAATAGTGTTTACATTCGAAACACAAAACTAAACACGAATCTTGTAGGCCGATTTTGAACAGGTAATATGGCAAAACATGTGGCAATTACTGGTAATTATGTATATCGTGTTTAAGAATTAAACACCAAGTGGTCCTAAACACAAAGCTAAACACATAAAGTGTTGTCCCATTTTGCACACATGACTTTGTTAAACGTGTCAAATACTGGTGTTTACGTCCTATACATGTATCCAATATTGGTGTTTATTAGCTAAATGTGTGTCAAATATTGATATTTATGAATTATATATGTGTAAAAAATGGTGTATATTTGTTAAACATGTCCCAATTGTTGATGTTTAAGTGTTATTCATGTGTCAAACATTGATGTTTAGATGTTAATCAAGTGTCATAAACTCACATTTAAAGGGTAAAAAATGGTAGAGATAATGTGCAGTTACATTTAGGTCGCAGTAATCATGTAATGAAAGAAAACATAAAAACTGGTCATGTTCTAAGATTTTGTATAATATCTCATACTTTTGAAGTTCCAACTTTTTAAAGTGTCGAGAATGAAAATAATTGACCTTAGCCTGTATATAGCTACGCTTTGAGAAAATTCGTGATGTGGGAATTCTGAGAACGGTTCCATGCACAATATGTTTTTCATTCTTATACAACAAAATTGGAAAGATAAGTCCACAAGTGAAATAAACCAGTGTTCAAAATTACATGTTTTGACAATTACAGTTTCCCAAAAATGTACATAAAAGCTTTTATTCGTTTATTTTTTTCATAGTTTGTCGTGATATTCAGAAAGTGTACCTTGAAATCGAAATTCGGGTATTGATACTTTGTACTGTATTTTTGGAAACGAAAGATAGCCGATGCATTAAACACGCAAATTCCAAACAAGATAAAAAAAATGGGCACAGACCTATACCGTGAGTGTTTATGTGAACGTCTATCATCGAATGCCACTTTTTGTCTAAAACATTAGGCCTGTAAGAGATTATCACAAAGGGCCAAAGCGACACAGTGCAAGTAAAAGTGTGAACCCATGATGTATTCTAAAATATAAGTTTTCTTTTAAAAATAGTGGCTGTAAAAGATGATACCAGTTGCGAAGGTCCCAAAACAGCTCCTTTCGTGCAATTTTTTTTTCAGTAGGGTGGACTGATAATGCAGCCCTACAAGAAGCTGCCCAGGGACTTTGCTCAAGTGCATTCAGTTAGAACTATGTTAAACCATGGAGCTATTATCTGTTTTTAAGTCCATGGTCAAAAGTCCTCCCCTTATATACTGTTGGGAAAAAAACATTTGGTTTAACAATGGCCACTCTAAATATGCTTTTATATGGAAAATATAGATGTCACATGGAATATTATGTAACATTAACAGCATAGCTTAAGGTATGCCTGAGCAGTCACACACACACACACACACACACACACACACACACACACACACACACACACAATCTCCTGAAAAACAAGACAACAGCCAGACAGGTGCGAAATGTGTGCCATGGCACTACTGGGATCAATGTGAATTCACAATGCCACGACATTCAGTCACAACTGTCTGAATTTGACAAAGGCAGATTCATTGGCTGTTGGAGGCCGGCCTTTTGCCTTCGGGAAGTCGCCAGCTAATGTGGTGCTCCAGGCCAACGGTGAAAATGTGATGGAACCGTGTCCAGGAAACCACAGGATGCAAGAGGAAGGCTGGATCTGGGCAACCATGACTGTCGGATGGGACGGATGGTCGTTGCTTTATCCCGTATAAGACGCGAGGGGTACAGTAGTGTGAGGAACATGTAGCATGGACCAGAAATCAATTGAATTGCGTAACGTGGTCAGATGAATCCCGATTGTGCTTGGATTTTCACGTTTGAAAAATAAGGGTTCAGCAAATGTCTTTTGAGAATTTGAGGATGTATGGTTGAACATGACCGCTATGTAGGAGGCAGTGTCATATGTTGGGGGATGGGCAACGGGGAGAACAGCTCTCATCAGGGTGAATGGGATACTAACAGGCCAGCGCTACGTGGATAAGATCCTGTCCACAGTTGACGAATGAATCCAACAATATCCAGGACTACTGTTTCAACAGGATAAGACAGGACCACACACTGGCCGGGACAGCATGCAGTATCTACAGCAACACAATATCCCATTGTTGTCATGGCCAGTCCGTTCTCCTGACATGTCCCCCATCGAGCATTTGTGGAATGTACTTAATCGTCGAATCAGAGATAAGTATGAAGAACCCGCAGCCACCCTGGACCAACTGGCACAGAGGCTAACATACCAGTGAAATCAAAGTCCCCAGGCTGAGATCACCAAGCTGACAAGTAGCGCGCTGAGGCGGACCCAAGCTTGCTTACAGAAACGTGGTGGTCACACCCGCTATTGATGCATACATCCTCCCAACAACCTAAACAACAACGACCAAAGAGGTCTTTAAGGATCACCATTTCCTCCCAAAAGAGACGTGAAAAGAAATGGTATAACTAGAAAAATCGCTGACAAGCAAATCAGGTTGTGTGCCTACAAAACTTTTATAAATTGTTCATTCTGTATTTATTTAACTCCTACAGCAATTATTTTTTTTCATGCAGCTATATAAAAACGTATAAATTGAAGTTGGAAAGGCACCTCAATCTATTATAGTTTGAAGCTATTCAAGATCTATTATTTTGTATTTGCATAAATCAGACTGTTAGAACTTTATTTTATGCCTCATTGGATGCAGCTATTCCACAAATCAGCCAATTGAAGTTTGAATGACACCTCAGTCCATTAAAGTTTTGACGTTATTCAAAGATTTTAATTTTTGTATTCACCTAATTTGTGTAAATTGAAGTGCTACAACTTGGTTCATGTTTCACTGGATGCGGTTATGTCACAAACCTACCAATTGAAGTTGAAATGGCACCTCTATCTATAATAGGTTTGAAGTTATTACAAATTTAAGTTTTTGCGTGTTTACCTAATTTGCATAAATTAAAGTACTACCGCTTTGGTTCATGCTTCATTGGATGCGGCTTTGTAGCAAACCCACCAATTGAAGTGGGAATGACACCTCTATCTGTAATAGTTTTGAAGTTCTTCCAGATTTAAATTGTGTGTATTCGCCTAATTTGCATAATTTAGAACGCTATAATTTTAGTTCATGTTTCATTGGGTGCGGCTGTGTCACAAACCTATAAGTTAGAATCAGAGTGACGCCTTTAACTCTAGTAGTTTAGAAGTTATTCAAAGAATCCAATTTTGTGTATTAACCCAATTTGCATAAATCCAATTGCTACAACTTTGGTTCATGATTCTTTGGATGTTGCTATGTCACAAACATATAAATTGAAGTTGGATTGGCACCTTTATTTATGATAGTTTTGGGAGATGTTCAACTTTTAAATGTTTCAAGCGCTCCTAATTAGCATTATCTAAAATGCTACAGTTGTTGTTCACCGTCCATTAGATTGACAGATGTCACAAACCTGCATATATATTTTCAGTTTTGTGTCTGTCTATAAAAGGTTGGAAGATATGGAGCTTTTAAAATGTTAATGGCCCTTAATTTGCATTTATTTATATTATGACTGTTCCAAACAATATGCACAACTTCACTACTAGGCCCATCACCTTGTCAATTTTGGTATTATTCAAAACAACAGTGTCTGAGAAAAACGGACAACAAAAATTCACGCACAAATAAATAAATATACAAAATAAATAAATAAATAAAGGAAGGAAGGAAGGAATGAGAGAAAGAAAGAATAAAGAATATGAGAAAAAAAACCAAGAAGTCTGTGGTCACACACAGACTCGATAAAGTAAACAAATTCCCCACACACATCCTTGTGACACGTGCATAATGTTGGGGGGGGGGTCCCCCATCAGTATATATATGCTGATAAAGTTGTCGTCATGCAAACCAGGGACACTCTTTTCAAACTGCTCTGTCTTTTGTAATATTTCATTCACTTTCAAGAATCGTGGTAACTTCCTGCGACAGTCCGTGTTCTTGGAAGTGTGGACGCTATTTCTTCCTTCGAAGATTTTCTTGTTAGCTCCATATTTAAACGCCCGCCTTGTCTGAGGACTTAGATCTTTCAACATGCTCCGTTCCCAGCTCCACGTGTGAACATTTGTAAGGATGTTATATAAATACTATTCTGGCAGAACGTGGAATAGAATGAGGGCATGACTTTGCCTGAGTATGTGATGTAACGGGACTGAAGCCACTCAGGATTCCCTTGTGTCGAACCTTTCAGTCGTGATCGAACGTGTGAAAAAATTTGTCGGCAAACCCTCCACGAAGAGAAATGAAATGTGTATCAAGCGTGACACAGGTCAAGGCGAACCGAAACATGACACTGGAAAAATGAAAATCAGGCAGTTGGAAATTTAGCCAAAAATGTTATAAGGCTTTGACATTATTGTTTTACGCTTGGCAGTAGAAAGTCGTCCATTTAGCCGTAGCGGCTTCCTGACTCAAACTGGGACTATTGCTAGTGATACTTTTATCATTTCCTTCAATATGTATGCAAGCTTAACACATACATATTACAAAATATGAAGGAAAAACAGATTTAAGGTGTACCTCAAGGGCCTAGAAGGGATTTAAAATCCGCGTAATGCTAGGGCTGAACATGATTGCACGAATCGTTTTTTGTTGGAGGAAAAAAAATATTGAAATCAATATGTTAAACTGGTAAGGTTTACTTAAAGTGTAGTCTGTGCCTTAATGGTAAGGTTTACTGAAAGTATAGTCTATGCCTTAATGGCTCGTTGAAATTGTGTACCAGACACCCAGCGAATGCACCCATGCGCACGGCGACACAAATATGAACGTGTATACAGGCAAAACATGTAGCGAATAATGTATCAGTAACAACAGACAAGTCAAATTTTGACCGACTGTTTAACATGTATGGAAGCTAAACATGTAACAAAACGGGGTAAAGTGGGATTTTACCTCATCACATCCTAAACATACACTTATGATGGCATAATGATACGATATGCTTACAGATAAGTTAGACGATATGTTTTACATCAGGCTAGTCATGTTTAGTTTTTCCTTACAAACGCTAACATATTTATGTATTAGACATGTTCTATATGCGTTTACTTCCATAATGATACGATATGCTCACAAATAATTGCGACGATATATTTTACATCAGGCTAGTCATGCTTAGTTTCTCCATACAAACGTAACCATACTTATGTATTTGACATGTTCTATATGCGTTTAATTCCTGAGCACAATTTTAGAGTGTATTTGACTCATCTGCACGGCCTGTTACTTTTTCTTTCTTTAAAAAAATGGCTGTGTATTAACACATACCGGTTCCTTTTTTCAAAGATGAAAAAACTACATAATGGCAGTTGTTTATTCAATCTCAAGTGTTTTGGTTTCCATATTTTGCTGGTCTGCACTTCTCTGCGATGCATCGTTTCTCTATATTCTTGTACTCCAACTTTTGCCTTTTTATTTCCGTTGAGGGCTCTTTTACTATGTTGCCGTACCTGTTTCTTCTCTAGAGTTCACCCCCACCCCTTTTATTACCTTTACCGAGCTTAAACATTGTCCAATACCAAATGACCACAGGTGTCTTTATCAACAAATAAATTTCTTTGAAAATCTGCTTTAATTCTAGTACGCCTTACCATCTTCAGATAATGGATTCTTTCTGCCTCCTGGGATGATTCTTGGCGGTCACAATTTTTCGTATGCTTAGAATATGTCTCTAAGGTATGTATAATCTTTTAATTGTAGCAACCGATGTTGATCCGAATCCTAGTCTTACATATAATAATCCTCTCAATTTATTGAGAAAGTAGCATGTTTTTTTGCAATAAAGTCAACTCCAACAGAACATTTAATTTCAACATGTTTCGAGGGTCGACTTAGGCCGCGGCAACAGCATAGCTGCATTGCCTCATTTGTTTAGTGAAACAGCATAGCCACAGCATAGCTGCATAGCCTCGGTTGTTTAGCGAAACAGCATAGCTCCAGCTCAGCTGCATAGCCTCGATTGTTCGGTGATCATTATGGTAATATTTCGATACGTTCCTGATGTCATTTCTCCGAGTTACCATGGCAAGCAGTCATTAAAGAATTTTTAAAACATAACTTACTATTCATAACTTTTATCTGCCTGCCCGGTTGTGCTGAAGCAGTTATCATCCTTACTTACAAATCTAAATGCGATACGATGCCCTGGCAAATCATGCACGTATTGGTGAGCGCCATTTTGAACATGGCACAATGCTTTGTTTGGACAGTCGCACAGAATTACATTTGATTTGGATATCAAAAGTGAATTGCTGCCACATGTTTTCAGCACTGTTTGCAATGTGATAGATGAACATGAACGACACGGCCTGAACATAATCAAATATACCCAACTTTGCACACGATCAATTTCTATCTCAAAATGCTTGACACGTGGTCGTACACTGTTTTTTGACGATCGTTTTTCATGGTCCAGCTTGTGAACATTTTCTTGGCTAGGATTGGTAGATAGTAAGAGACCCAATAAATAATATACACTATAAAACAGTATATATCATATCATTATTGATGCTCTGAAATATTTGCAAAATATATGGGCTACTTTTGTTTTCATATATTATAACCCCCCAAGATTTTCCATCACTATCCTCCTTTACAAACCATTGGGTGCGGAATCCACAATTTTCAAAATGGTAGCCATTCCATGTGTGTTAGTCTCGATTGGATATTTTCAAGAGGTAGTACTCCAAATATATGTGTGATTGCCGTTAAAGGAAGGTTGATTTGTCGAATGAATGTAATGTACAATATGTAATGGGACGTCACCAGTGTGAGCAATACCTGAAAAATATAAATGCAATGCCTTGAAGTTACCGGTTGTGGGTGGCCTTGGGCCCCAGAATTGGAATATTATGTCAAGAATGAAGTCGCCTCCAGGCTATGAATTAAGCAGCAGTACTAGCCTGAGGGACTAGCTCAGCTGCTTGGTCAAAGATGGAGCTTAGTGGAGAAGGTTGCCCAGATAGTATATACAGGGCCGAAACTAGCAGCGGGCATTTATGTAATTGATAAGAAATACTTATTATAGGAATTCAAAAGGATAATTTTCATGATCTCAAAGCAGCCCTTTTTAGGTCCTGTGCAACACTGCTCACGAAATCTTTGATTCAGTTGATGCACTGTATCATGTTAAGACAATCTGTTTCTGAATGCAGCCGAAGATTTAGTTCCGTTCAAGGAAGTTAACATCCGGCACAGAGCCAAACCCTGGATTACGACAGACATGAAAAACACATACGGCAGTGGAGCCATGCTTGGAAACGCTTTAAACGTGTTTCTGACCAGCTACACCCGTAGAGTTATTACGTTAATAACAAAATTGAAAGGGTCTACCACTGGTACAGAAAGCTGCAAAACAAAACACTCAATCTGGAACGTCTTTTTATCTGTCCATAATTCTGTAAATTGCAACATCAACTGGATAATGAAGGCATTAACCCAAACGGGGGTGGAACCTCTGCAAGTCTGTTTTAGGCTGTAAAATCCACCAAGAGATACCCCAAACATGGAAGGCTACAAGATCATTTCTAGCATGTGTGAAAGACGTGATTTATTTAATGTATACTTTGCAAGCCAATGTACAGTCTAGCCTGAAGCAGACGCCCCGCCACTATCCAACTTTACCTGTGAACTAGTGCACGCTTACAAGATATTATCTTTGACGGAAATAAGTGCTTTCACCAGTCCTCTCAACTTTTTCATTATACTTCATCAACTACAACCTTTACTTTTATTCCCAAAACACATAGGCATCACCATTAAAAACTCTCACTTGTGCCAACGATAAAGAGGCATGGTAGGCTTGCCTCTTTTTGGTGTTCCTGACATGTCAGTCAGTAAAGCTGACAGCAATAGAAGAAACTAGGCACATATAGGCGAAATTTCGAAATTTAAAACTTAGAATTTCGAAGAAAAGTCATAATTGTGGAAAAATAAGTCGAACTTATGAATGTTTAAAATTCAAAATCTCTAGTTTTTGAATTTATATTTCCAGAACAATTATCGATTTTGAGACAAAAATCGAAATTTCGAGTTTTTAAATGATTTTTATACATGGCATTTTCTTTCTATTTGTTTTATTCATTCTTCCACATTATATGTCGGTATGTGTGTTTTAGTTTTGTCTTGATGTCCTTTAATGGAACCGAATGCTCTGTAATTTTTCATCTGTATGCGTATCATTTGGTTACGTGGTTTTTACTGTTCGGTGCGTGTTTTTACATTGTCTGTCTCTGGAGAACCTCCTGCTTTAGTCTCTCATTGTAGTATAATAGGGCTATCCAGTATAAATAAATGTTCTCAAAATCAAATTGAAACACGGTTTCTAGACAATATATTTATCTTCCAAAGGACAACAGTTTGAAGAAGGTGGCTTTTAATTGGTGCTGTTTACAAAATTGACTGACCGAAGCTTGCATGTAGAAAAATCGCAAATGAAAAATTGGATGCCCTTTGTTGCTACATTGTTGGGCGTAAAGATAATATTGCTGTCAATTTTGGTCGTCAAGTTTTGCCGACCTGTTCATCAACATCCTTATACCTGTCAACATTCCATGGCAAGAAATGCAGATACTTTTTTGCAAAAAATGCAAAGACTTTGTTTCTCATGCCTGGAGATTTTATAATTCCAAAACAAACACCAATAAAGAAAATCTATGAGACCCATTTTAGCCACTTGTGTTGGGAGTGATACAGTGTAACCAGATTACAATTACATTTAGCCAGTGACAAGGTATTTCACATTTGTATACCCATGTCACATCACAATTTCAGATCAAAGAAAAGGATGTTTACACAACAAACATAATCAAAGGATCAGACTTTCATTATATTTAGCATCTGTTGATCACGGCCTTTCCAGAAATGTATACTTCGCTTGGGTTTATATGCATACTTTTCACTTTATTTAGCCCCAAAGGGGACAGTAGCCTTAGTTTACCAGGACATAGCAAAACCACCTTAACAAAGAAAACATAAGAAAAAATGGACTTTTGTGGAGCAAATAATCTAAAATTAGTCAAATTTTAACCGAAGAGTCCAAAAAGAAAGGTCAAAAAGTGGGAGACTCCAGCTAAATGGGGGAACTCAACAGATGTGCATCTTTGATATATTGTTTCAGTCATGTATCATTGTTTAGTGGATTAAAAATTAGTCACATTACCCAAAAATAATTAAATTCAGCAATTTTGTCACAGTGGTTCCGCATGCAACAGATGAACAACTTCAAAGGGAACGAGTGACCGGACCAGTCATGTGACTCAAAGTGAGATAAACTTGATCCTGACAGCATTGCATGTTCGAACTAAAGAAATATGTGTCAAGCCACGGTCAGTGATATATATATTGACCCCTCTGCTCTTAAAAGTCTGAGGGTATTAGGATAGCATGCGCCTGTGCGTCCATGTGCCGTCCGTATAAATTTCTCACTCGCGACATCCCAAGAGCCGGGTGGGCTGGGGTCATGGATTTTTAACAGTTGATCACCCTTGTCAGAGTCTTCGTCGAGTTTGAAAGAGAATGACATTGATCCAATTTGAGGGTCACCAGGCTAATTCGCTTTTAATTTTTGCAAAGGATATCTCGAGAACCACATAAGCTTCTATCAGTAAACTTATGTAGTTGGTTATCTGGGCATTGCAATAGCCTGTGTCTGTCCATCTGTGTGTCCGTCTGTCCGCTCGTCCATGTATTTTTTATGTGCAAAATATCTGAAGAACCATGTGGGCTAGGATCATAATACTATAACAGTTAATCACCTTTACATGGGTCTTTGTAGAGTGTGAAGGACGATGACTTTTACACAATTTCAAATTCATCTGGATAAATTATATCAGGATTTCTTGTGCACGATATCTCAAGGACCAGATAAGCTAGGAACATGAAACTTTCATATTTGACCGTCCTTGATAGTGTCTACGTCAAGAATGAAGAACAATGACCTAGATTTATTTTTTAAAAAAAAGCATGACCGAGCCCAATTTAAAGGTCACAGGGTCAATTTTCCTTTAATATCTTGTGCGGGATCTCAATAACCAGATACGCTAGCATAACTAAACTTTTACGGGTGATTTCCTTCATAAAAGTTAAAGTTGAGTTGAAACAATAATGACCTTTACTTAGTTTTAAAGTAGGCGGGGTCAATATAAAAAAAATATTTAAAAAGAAACTTGAAGAACCGGATTAGCTAAGATGACGCAACTTTTACAAAGCAAATTTTATAGGTCCATACCGAGTTCAAAGGACAATAACTTTGACCCAATTGCAAACCAAGATTAATTCTGTCTGAATTTCTCGCACACAATATCCACTTGGATAATCTAGGATCACAAAGTTTAACAGTTGATCACTATTGCAATTGTCAGTCAAGTTCGAAGGATAATGGTGTCACCCAATTGCCTCATACGCAAGTATCAGAAAACCTGCCATTTTATCGCCCTTTCATGAGAATATCGCCCGATCGACATGTCCAGATCAAGTCGGGATCATGGTGACTCTGGAGTCAAACCCATATCAAATAGGTGTGTTCATTTCCACATGTCTGGGTTAAAATGAAGATCCACTGAATTTCACCCCAAGATTAACTCATGGTACAGCCAGTGGTAAAGGTTACAGACCACAGGTGTGATTGGCTGGTTGCGCATCCCACCGGAGATAGTCCGTAATTGTGAAAATACTGTGTTTTCAGCATTCTGTAGCTTCTCTTTAAATAAAGTTAGCTAAGTCAGGTTTGCTGCACCACAGAGTTGCTTCATTGGTGGTCATATAGGTGCACTGTCTTCAAGGCCAAGTGGGAACTTTATGGTGTGGAAGGACAATGATGTGACCCTGGCAAGAGCACAGTTTATACACTTGTTTACAGCTGACATCCAGGTGTTGTTTCGTATTTCAATTATCACAAATTAACGAGCTGGGAATTATATGACAAAATCCATCCGTCTTTCTGACATTCTTATCTGTTAAATGCCGTTCATGGAATTTTAAAATACCAAAATGCTGATTTTTTTAGACTGAAAAATGCTAATATGAAAGATAGAAGGATGTATGACTGTGGTCTGTGGCCTAAAAGCTTAGGTTATACTGGTTTTCCAGTCCATCGCTTTGATGTAAAGCGGGGATATATTACTGTTCCATGGAAAATTATATTGATTAATTGCATTAATTTGATTTGATTGTCTGTTGCATAGAGACACAGGAGCAGCCAGCAGAATAATTGTTGGGTCCCATGATTCCATATATATGTCACCACGGAGCCCACTTGTCGAAACCAAGGAGAAGGAAGAACCGAGCAGATGCCACTATTATTATTATTTAAAACCACCAGTTGCCTTTTATGGGTGACTGCCTGTCTCAAGTCAGGAGTGAAATTTGATTCTTCACATTGGTATTAGAAAAGAAATGTTGATGCTTTGGCAAGTCTGGAATCTCTTAGCTGTCATTGTTGGGTTTGGAATTAATTAATATGGACCATGTTTTTCTGTACTATTTGTATGGGATCTTAGGAACAAATCTTAAATGTTTTTATATCTACACTTTACCCTTGCCTCTTATCATCCTTCCCTTCATGGATAAGTCCAGCAACGATCTTTGAAAATTTTGTTCTGAGCTTCCACACTTTTCAAAATCATGATAAGTCATATATATGTGACAAGCACAGGCGTTTATGAAGAATACCCAAAAAGACATCTGAACCACTGTCCACTTCATCCCTGCCCTTTGTCACGTGTGCTTTGATAGACATAGAAATTTTATAGTTTTGTTAAAACCATAAAACTAATTTAAAAGAGATATTTACAAAACTTACTTCTCAAAGGTCTTGTTTTATGGCCAGGATATCAAACTCCACGAACGTATGCATTTATAATAAAGTTGAATTAAAATACCCTCTTGTAGTTGGAAATGTATGAAGTTGGCCAAACTTTCCAAATTTTTTTAAACTTTCAGTAACTAGTAATTGGCCCAAAAATCAAGTTTAGTCTGCTGCTTAGTTGGTTCTCGTACCAGACCACTTTTGTTAAAAACCAAATATTATTTTGGAGTAAAGAGAAATCAGGGATTTATAAAACCCTTAGAAACACAAACAAGCACACTTCATTACTTCCCATGCTGTTGTAAAATATAGGGTGACGCCGTAGCTTAATACTGGCATGCCAGTCTTACATGATAACATGATTCTTGCTCTGAAACTGCCTTAAATATCCGCTTTCTGACGTGAAAACTCAAGTATAAATATAAAATGAGTAAATATACTACGCAAACTAAATATGTATAATTACCATTAAAGAATAAACGATTTACGAAACTGAGAGTATCTGAATAATAAAAGAACTTTAAAATATGGCAACTGGAGCCTAAATGCGTACAATGCCAACAAGAAGTCCGTCGAGATGTGTCATCAACGCCACTGGCTTGGTATAGCACGGCAGTGAGCTTCTGAAAATTTAATCGTTCCTGTATAACACCACGAAACGATACATTTCCGCGTAACACAACAAATTCAACACTCATACATATACACGCAATACATATACCATACGATTCATTAGTATCTACTTCATATATCCGCATCAATAAACAGTATTTACGATCACGATAAATGTTATTACACTCTTGCGCCAAAACACCTTTGAAAGCGGGATGAGCAATTTCTTGGTTAAAGGAAATAGAGGCATTCGTAGATTCGAAATTTTCCTCCATGCTTACTGGTCAAAATGGCAGACGAAATTATCTATTTATTTTTAAATTATTTTACAATAACAAATTCCATGTACCAAAATAAGATAGGCAAGGAAAAATATACAAGAACAAATATGCCTAAATGTGTGCAATGACCACAATTCTTCAAGAATGCCGATATATATTAAATCGATCGCATTTAAAAGTGATCTGAATAGAGGGAAAACTGAATTGATGGATGACTGCTTTTACTGTCTGTTGGCTTTGAAGCGACACCTCCACCAGTTGTCTTCGGGGATCTTTCATCTAAAGCAATCCCATCTTTCAAATTTTCTCATGCATTTTTAGTTTAAAGCTATTCCTCATCTCTACATTAGCTTTTAAATTGTTGCTAATTTTTTTCGAGGCTTCGTCCCTTTTCCGGACCTTAATCCTATCATTTTTGTTACTTTCCACAATATGTATCCGCCCGTACTAATTTTAGAATCCGTTTGTTTAAACAAATAAGAAAATTTACGAACATGTGCAGGTCGAGTTTCTACCTTTTAGTGTGCGTTTGAATGAATCAATGTGTCTAGGTAGAAGAATGGACAACATGTGGTTTGTAAGCGAACTTATTTTGCTCTTTGTACATTTGATGTTCATATTAAGCATATTCACAAAGATATTTCTAGTGCACATCTGGTGCATTATTCCACCAGCTGCGGCGTTTATGAAGAGGATACATCGCAAGTCCAAGGGATTCCAGATAAATCACGAGAACAAGGGATGTATCCTTTTTATACCATGCCTTCTTTGTTTTCATGAATATAAATGCATTTTAAAATGTATACACCATTTTAAAATGTATACACCAAAGCAAATCAGTCCTGTGTTGAAATTTATCCACAGAAATTTAAAGCAGGGATATATGTGTAAGCAGGTGACATATATATCCCTTGAGAAAACAAAGGAGGCATGGTATAAAAACATTTTCTCTGTACATTTTGATCGTCACAAAGGACTGGTTTCGGGAGGAAGACTGTCCGTACAGTAAAGAATATGGAGGTGGGGTAAACTGGCAACAAGATCTCGTTTCGCTTGATGGACATGTAATTGGTTATATGATCTAAATTTTCATCAAATTAAGTTTTTGTCTCGCATGTACTCTAAACAGGTCCGTTTAACACAAAGATTAAAGAATAATTACGTGCATTTTACATAAGCTTTGAGACAGAATTTCACCAGAAAATTACATGCATTTTACTTCAAAACACCACCAGCGGAATTTAAAATGTATATATACCTATGGATCACAGATAGAATAACATTCAGCCATAACACCTTGAAAGACGGATGAGACGCGATGTCCGTAGAATTGTTTGTATTTTCAATCGAATAGACCAGCACAAAGGAAATGATAATAACAATAATATAGTGGATGTGAGAAGTTTTCTCGCCTTCTGTCCAATTTCCTTGGAATAAACGTAGATATAGACTTTACATCGCGTTTCGTACTGATCTGAAAATTGAATACCCATTGAACCTTTCAGTGCTATTTACGTTAACAGTATTTTTCCTATTTTGCCGATTCCACCTTCAAATTCCTGATGTTAAAGTCAAGTACAAGCATACATGGCCTTAGTGCGGCAGTTCAAGAGTAAGTAAATGCTCTCAGTAGGCAGCTTCTCTGGGCACACTTTGGACGGAAGGTTGTGTCAAGTTGGAAACTAGCAACGTTGTAATCGGGCAATAAAAGCATCTTCTTGCTGCACCCGTTGACCAACCGGAAGCTGCTCAACTAATGTGCAAACCAATTTGAATAAACATTTTAAAATCTTAGTGAGGCCGACTAACTAATTGAATATAATGTGTTGATTTCTTGGCATTTTTCCCGAACATAAAACTTACCCATCTTTCAACAACTCCGTATTCTTACAACATACCTTTGAAGATTTTTCTCGCCAACAGATTATCCCTGCAGTCACACGTTAGACGTTTTCAGAATCTGACACTAATTCAGACGTGTACCAGGACGGGAACAAATACAAGGCTCGCCAGTTGCCAGCCTCTATGACAACTGCATTTGATCGGATGTACACGTAACTGCCAATTTATAGAAGAACTATGCACATGTGACAAGTGATGGTGTCGCATTAGCCGTTAGTAAACACATGACAACGTCACACAAGGAAGGCTCATTCTTTGTCGATTTAAAAAGCTCTTCAAATTCTATTAAAACACGCGCTGTTCATGGAATATTCATGCTAGTCTTGCAGACCTTTGTGTAGTGGTATATTCTAAATGCATACAACACATTAAAGTGTATTGATTTCTTACGTTGAGGATAAATACAAAAATATCATTCTTTCTACTGGCCCAAATTAGTTATTTTATTAATTCTATTTTGTTTTTTCAATCGGTGACTTTTTGCAGGTTATTCCAAATCAGGTGGCCGATGATTGAAACTGAATGAAGAGTTTCAAGCCATCGCAAGCAACCTCTGCCCCCTACGCTGATAAAACATTTTATTAATTGTGCACAGCATCTAGATGAAAAAAAAATTATGACCAGACGAGATACCGTCCTTCCAGTTTACCACTTGCACAAACATGGTGGTGTCACATAACCGCGGGATATAACGGATTGCCTCTTCCCGCTAATTGAAAAGGAGTTATTCATAATTTACAACGTTAACTGCAGACCTGCTCTGGTCCCCTGAGTTGCAAGTCAAAAGAACTATGCCTCCGCCATGATGAAGGCACTTGTACTAGTTATGTTACCAAACCATACAGTAACAACAGTTTTTCTACAAAACAAGTAGACTTTTTCATTTTAGTATCTTGTATGATTTAAATTGTGTGAATAAATTTTATAAGCTTTTTGCTTTCTCCATGCAGTTGTAACTTGTGCCATAGAAGCTCATTTGGCCCTGATTTATACATAAATCTGCCCTCTTTCTTCTCAAGTTCTCTGCTGTGGCCTACAGTGGCAGAACAGTATCCCAGTTCTTGTGAATAATCTCATCTCATTTCCAGTAGCAGTAAAATATTATTTCTACTGGCCATGGTACTTTGGGTGAAATTGTACAATACCTGTGGTAATAAATATAATGCTTGCCATGTATTGAAAAGCCACTTCATATATTCGTTAAATTATCTGATCGATTTAACATACATAAGAAACCAATAAAACTATTTACCTAATGCGTGCAACCAGTGCATTATGCTAGGTGCCGAAGCTTGTTGGGTCAGGACTCATTCTGTGGTCAAAACTGAAATATATTTTCAGATATTTCTTTAATCTTGGTTGACTTAACCCTAGGAATCTGGGAATGACGAAAACAGCACTCCATACTTGCCCAATATCAGTCTACCATGTTGATCATAGCATTCACACAAGTCTAGCCACTAAATACCTCTGCAAGAACATGGAAGAAGAAAACTAGAGCTTTTTTCCTCCATGGTACGAATGGGGAGGTGGCCAAGTGGCTTTGAGTGTTCTTTGTTTTCGGCCATGCGATAGGTGCCGTAAGTTACTGGTTCTAGAGCGGGCCATTCCGTGCTCAAACATAAAATGGTAACAATCGCCATACCTGTATGAAACGCGCCACAAGTCACCTCAGGCAGGTCACATGAGATTAAATCAGAGACCTCTAACAGGACAATTTGGAACCTTTCGTCTCTCTAAATGTTTCTAACTGTCAATATATTAGTTATTAACGTGTCCGCCTGATGTCATTGTGAACCCTAGCGCCAAAACCTGCCTGCATTGTTTCCGCCAACCCGTACATTTGAACCCTCTTCGGCTTGTCAGAGGACATAAATTGCCTCTTATGAATCACGGACACTTAGCTCAGAATTTATATTTTGTCATGTAATACTTTTAATTTATTCAAAAATTGGTAGCCCTTCATAGATTTCTGCTTTGTTTCCAAATAGTCTATGCAAAACAGATTATTGTAAAACTATTTTCATTGGCCTTTGGCTGGAGCTTTTCACCCCAGTAAACGTTGCTCATTTCATGGTTAGTTGATTGATGCAGAAGCTAAATAGGCCTATACGATGGTACACTTTGATTTTATTAGGCATAGACCTGTAACAGTGCAGTTTAGTACAGACATCCTCGGTGACAATCTCTGGACGCACAAGAAACTCATAAAACTACACCAGTATTTGATGTTCCAGAGTAAAACCAGAGAGTCGCTTCCCAAATTCTATCACTATTTCTGTTAGTATTATCCACACGAGTAGCGTGCGAGTGTACTTAAACAAAGGTACTATTAAAGTCGTCCCCAGGTCTTGCAGGGGGGATTTCTTTGTAAAAGGGGACTGAAAGAGAATGATATGAATCAGCGTGTCTTCAGTTTTAAGTTATTAGGATTTTGAAGCCAAATATAAGCACTTCAATTGAAGTCGGTTTTTGAAGTCACCGGCGGTCAAAATTGCTCTCCCGATGTTTCACTGTTAAAATTTTTGATGTGGAGGAAGGAAAAAAATGAAATAATACACATAAATGTGTCTTCAATTGAAAACAGGCTTTCAGAGGAACATTATATATATATTAAGAGTTTGTAACCAAAACTAAGCACATACGTTTATTGAAGTGCTGGAGACAGTGACAAGCAATTCATTTGAGGTCCTTGTCACTACCTTGCATTATATTTTCATACAATGGTTTGCATTTCTCTACTTTCTATTATGTAGTTTTGTCGTCCAAGGTGAAGTCTGTACAAGACACGAAGCACGCATGTTCTATGGGTGGAAGAACCAATTTGACGTGAGGTGATTTGAAGGCTTGACATGTCTGGAAAAGGTACTCTCCGTGTGTGTATTCTTTAAGTAGCGATATATTTGGGAGCAATGCTATATCTTTGGACTTAAAAACAAAAGTCCTATAATCCTTTCATTGCATTTGGGTTTTATTTTGTCTTAAATTTAAATTGTTTGTGTTGGCATGATCAAACCTGTTGAGTTGATGTTGCTCTTTGGGCTTTTTTTAAATAATATTTTATTAAATGCAACCTTTATGTCAAAGGGTATTGCCTTCTGCATTACAACATATGAATATATTTTCTTTTATGATAAAACTTGAAGTTCAATATTTCACAGAGTGGAAAGAAATTCCAATAAAAATCCAAGCAGTAGATAGGAATACATAGTCCCCTATAAAAAAAACAGATGCAAAGTTCTATTGGAGGACAACGGAACAATTGTATCCCAGGTCTGAAATGATGATCAGCCAAAGTGACGGGGTCAATTATCTAATTGTGGTGTGAGACACATTTCTACTGACATCAAGTTTGGTATCACTAAGTATTACAATATAGGAACAAGCATTTTCTACAATGGGGTCAAAACTCAAAAGAAGGTCAAAGTCACGTTGACTAAATATTGGTGCATGACACATTCCTATAGCAGCAGGAGTCTACACACCAGGTTTGGTATCTGTAGGTATTGTAGTATAGGGAATCTAGACCACACAAGCGGTTTCCACGATAGGGCCAAACGTCAAGCTTACAGTTTCATGATAAATCGCATTACAGTATCTTAATTTATATGCATTTTGTGCAAAAATGGAAAAATAGCTGCAAACAGCTATGATTCCCCCAGGGTGTTTAATACAATGAAAAATATGCTGTTATCAACAGACGAGGTGTACATCAAAAGCTTAAACCTAAAAGAGTTAGTAAACATATGTCAACACACATCACAGAAGCTAGCATTTTTGCAATCCGATAATTGTTGACATATAGACATAAAGGTCCTCATACCAAACCAGTGTCTGCATAATAAATGGCACTTGCAACTAAGGCAATCCCACTTTTAAATTTAGGATTTAAAATTTTGAATTTTGACACAGTTTGCATATCATCGGGCGAGCTATTCCAAACCTTTGTCCCCATATGGGTACAAGTGTAAGCCACCACTAGTTGTCCTATTGTGCGATTGAAATAGAGTATGTTTTGCTCGAAGAGAATTTCTATGAGTAACTTTCGTTAAACTAACTGCTAATGTATATGGGGGCTGAGCCTACAAAAAGTTTGAATGAAAAATAGGTGGACGGTTGGCGGAGCTGCAACATGCTCGCCTTTCACCTTTGCAGCTAGGTTTCATTCACGGTGAATGTGCACGGTGCTTTTCTCTGAATCTTTCGGTATTCTCCACCAAATGATAAGGTAGGAAGGTATAGACCAATATCTGTGCTATGGAAAGTTAACAAAAAAAGGCGTGGTCTCTTTCGCAATCTATATGGGTCTATACTTTTCTGAAAACTGCCATGGCAATCTGTTGGAGTCCAGATAGTTCCAGAGTGCGTGTGTGTGTGTGGGGGGGGGGGGGAGGGGGGGCTGCTTTCTTAAGTGAAGCATACTCTGAAAGATACTCAGTGTACATATACCTGAGGGCACGGACCTGTCCTTTTTCAAGCTCTAGTCTATTGCTTGCACCACAAAAGTGCCACGCCGGTGGGCGGCAATTAAAAATGGACAAACCAAACAATTTACAAAATGAAAGTTAGCATTTAAAGTTAGACTACAATGTTGTTTGTATCAGATGGGAATGATGATGATGCTTAAATAATAAGTCACGAATAATTTGACAGTCATCCTGGGAAGCCACAGTCCACAGATGAAAATCCAACAAAAACAAAAAGGAACAAAACCGGAATCCGTGAACGGAAAGAATGTTCATGCATTAGCTTAAACAAAAGTTCTCACAAATATTTATGACAATTGAAAATATTTCTATAAAATAACATAGCACAATTTCTATTTAATTGTGTTGCACAAATGCTTGTCAATTCATGTATATTTAATTGACGCATTGGAATTGTATAGGTCTATAGATCACACAATTGGTAGCATCTCATGAAACATTCGAACTGATAATTATATAATTACGTTTTAAAGAAAGAACTAGGTATAAACAACAATTTAGGTATAAAAGGTAATGATGTTTACTTACCAGTGCACCAACATAAAGATGACATATTAAATTTTCACGAAAATTACATGTTACAAAATTGCAATATCAAAACATCTGATAAAGATCATTCACTTCCTTTAATATTTTGGATTCCTAAGCTGCATAAAAATCCTTATAAATCTCGATTTATAGCAGGCGCATCTAATTGTAGCACTAAACAATTATCAGTGGAGGTAACTCTTTGTTTAATTACTATCAGAAAACATTTTCATAAATACTGTTCTGCAATTCAAAGGTACACAGGTATCAATTGTTTCTGGAGTATTAATAATTCTATGGAATTTATTTCAAAAATCAAAAATTTGAAAGCTAAGAGTATACATACTTTTGATTTTTCAACACTTTATACTAATTTACCTCTTCAAAAAGTTAAATTAATATTGGAAAAAATAATTATCAAAATGTTCAAACATTCGGCTCACAAATATATAAATATCAATGTTTTTAATAAAACATCATTTTGGTCAGAAAAAATGAAGAAGGAAAATAATTGGAAATCTTACACTATAGGACAACTTATAGATGCAATTCATTTTCTTTTAGATAATACATTTGTTACATTTGGATGTCACATATTTCAACAAATAAATGGAATCCCGATGGGTAGTAATTGCTCTCCTTTACTTGCTGATCTGTATTTAACATGGCTTGAATTTGAATTCATGCAAAATCTAATGAAAACAGATTTTCACCTGGCTAAAAAATTGTCCTTCATTTCAAGATATATTGATGATATCGCTTGCCCAAACGTTGAAAATTTCTTCGAAATTGCTAATAAAATTTACCCCAAAGAAATTCCTTTAAAGAGCAATGATGTCGATCCTTATCATGATGTATTTCTAGATTTAGATATTCAGATAATTGATAATAGTTTTGTGACTAAAATTTATCACAAAATAGATGATTTCAATTTTGAAGTTGTTAATTATCCTTTTCCAGATAGTAATATCTCGGTGAAATTGGGTTATAATACTTTTTTATCTCAAATATTACGTTTCAGTCGTGTTTCGGATAAATTTATAGATTTTGCATTTAGAGTTAAATTTACTTACAATAAACTTATATCAAGAGGTTATGAAACAAGGCTTTTGAAAAAATATTTTAACACTTTTTGTTGCAGACATCCAGAATTTGTTTTGAAATATGGCTTCTCCAATTTTAATACGTTCTGGCTCTCTATTACATCATAAATAATTTAAATGTCAAAAATTTCTTACATGCTACATAGTTATATTTATCTTATGTGTTTCTTATCCGCCAGATAGGCCTACATGACTTACATTAAGGTTTTTTAAAATAATAAATTTTATGGTCTTATATCGACATGCCTGGTTTCCTCTGTGTGGAGTAGAAACTACTAGGGGTTGGGAGAATGCCTCGAGCTGTGTCCCAGCCGCAGAGGGTATCAGACATGTGTATTTTATTATTATTATTATTATTATTATTATTATTATTATTATTATTATTATTATTATTATTATTATTATTATTATTATTATTATCATTATTATTATTATTATTATTATTATTATTTCCTAGCTTTACTTAGCAATTTATTTATCTACATAAAACTGCTCATTTGTTTAGATTTCAGATATAATTAGTAAGGTTTTAGTTGAAATATGAAAGAAAAAAGGTACATGAATAGATGAATAGTTGCTCCAAAAGGTACAGCCCCCCCCCCCCCCACCGCCCAACCCAATTCAACTCCTAACTTGTAATGCATCTTAGACGATTCGAGATTGAGAGTTAAAATGCCTCATGACGGTAATTTCAGTTCAAGGTTTCCCACTAATGACCCGTTTCTTAATTCATTTGGCTTTTTAAACCTAGAATTTAAATTTTTTTTACATTAAATCTTATGTAATTGATTCGTTATTAATACAAATCTACCCATTAGTAGTGATTTCATCGGCTGTGAAATACAGCGAGTTTATAATAAATAGGCCTATTTTTATTGCTGAAACGGGACAACGAAGATCTGACCAGCTTTCAGGTGTGACGCAATTAATAGCGTGACTCCTTTACGTCACGTCGTTATATTTGCGTTGTACTTGAACTTTGAAGTTGAAAGGCTGGTTTAATCAGTTTGATCTGATCAGTCCGTTAGGTAGGCCTCGTCGGGTCAGTTGTAAGACCAGGCGCTGTAGGTAAGTGTGGGATGGTTTATTATTTTATTATTCATTTTTGCTAGGCCTAATCATGATTGTAAGGTGTAGTTTTATCATATTTATGTCATGTGGGCTACGTTTTTAAGTAGGCCTATTAACTAAGGAACATCATATTCGCTTTATTCCGTAATACATCAGCTCGGGATGTTTGTATTGGAAATGCAAACATGGTGCCGCCAGTTAGCAGAATGACTTGTCCGGGGATTAATGGCACCGAAACAAGTCTTGCGCTGGTTCCCCGCTGATGACCCGATTTTTTAAAGGCTAATAATGCCTAAAACTTTCTTCTAAATTTCAAATTTTATGAATATGATATGTTCCTTTCATAAGTTAATTTGCTATTATGATTTAGAACAATACAGTTTTTCAGTGAATGGTACGGAATAGGACTTTGCTCTTAGAATATCGGACTTGATAGTGTTCAAACGGTACATGGGCTTACAGAATTAGGTTTGTTAAGTTTCTCTTTGTATTAAATATATACATGGTTTCACAGGTGTGTTTTTGGACTTGGATATTTGAAATTTAGAACAAATACGACCAGATCTCAGAAGTTGTAACCAAAATGTATTATATCCAATAGCTTCCGAAATGTTACTGTCCAGGAAAGCATAGTTAACTACTTACAAATTAAACTCATATATTTTATGACAGACTTTAACGCAAAACCTGTCATTAGTGACCCGAATATCGAATCCAGACACACATCTGTGAAACCATATATTAATATATATGTATGTATATATATATATATATATATATATATATATATATATATATATATATATATATATATATATATAATATTATCAGTTCGAATATTTCATGAGATGCTACCAATTGTGTGACCTATACAATTCCAATGCGTCAATTAAATATACATGAATTGACAAGCATTTGTGCAACACTATTAAATAGAAATTGTGTTATGTTATTTTATAGAAATGTTTTCATTCAGAAATGTTCTTGAGAACGTTTTTTAAGTCAATGCATAAACATTCTTTCTGTACACGGATTCCGGTTTTGTTCCATTTTGTTTTTGTTGATTTTTGTGAACTGTGGCTTCGCATGATGATTGTCAAATTATTCGTGACTTATTATTTAAGTATCATCATCATCATCATCATCATCATCATCATCATCATCATCATCATCATCATCATCATCATCTGATACAAACATCATTGTAGTCTAACTTTAATTGCTAACTTTCATTTAAAATGAAGTGTGTTGAGTGCTGCAACGTGTTTGGGCTAATTCTTCAATATTGAAAAATAGGATGGGGTTAGGAATCTTTCAGCAGTCAATTATTTATGCAGGTAGACTATTTCGCTTGACGAAAAATCGTTCACTCCTACAATATTCAGTGGTTATTCTACATGGAAAGGGGGCGAGGGTCCGGTATGCTGGCAGGCCTACATGTAATAATTTTAACCCCAGCAAAATGCACTGAATAAAAAAAAAAATGAAATAATGTTTGGTGCAAGTACGGAAAATAAAAAGACTTCCACTTGGTATGCACAAAAAATGACCAGTGTGCCAGCACGGAAAGCCTGTTTACGCCAGTTCTACACGACCGGACAACCTCCCAGTTTGCCATTGGTCCAGTTGATACTTGTCTAATGGCGAATTCGTAATTATTTGAAAATGTGGGAAATGCTAAGTATCAAACACTGTGCTGATTATTGTGTTCTTAGGGAGAAAAATTAATCGTTTGCGTTCAAGAGAGATGCGCAAACATACATATATACACACACACACTATTACATACATACATACATACATACATACATACATACATACATACACACACATACATGCATACATACATACATACATGCATGCATACACACATACATACATACACACACACATACATACACACATACATACATACATACATGCATACATGCATACACACACATACATACATACACACATACATACACATACATACATACATACATACATACACACACATACATACACACACATACATACACACATGCATACATACACACACATACATACATACATACACATACATACATACACACATACATACATACACACATACATACATACACATACATACATACATACACACACACATCCATACATACATACACACATACATACATATATACTTGTAAAGGCGTTGACTGTTGCTGAAAGCACGGGAACTAATACACAGCAGATGCCACATTAATGTGTTACAGTTCGCTGCACACTTGCTGTTCAATACATGTTGACTCAGGCACAGCTAACGATATTCATAAAAATAGACTGAAATTAGATATTTTCTGCAATAAAACTGTTTTTGCATGACGTAAGTGCTCTCTCTCTCTCCACGTTTGCAGTGGATTTTTGTGGTTCGCCTAACTCTAGCTGATAATATGCAAACGAACATAGGCTATAATGCAATGTTTTCAATGTAGATCGAAATTAGCATAATAAAGTAAATGTACAGCTTTCCACCTGCTTTCATATATGAATAGCCACAAGAGTCCAGCATATGGTGCATTGAAAATGTTCTATCAGCGACCTACTTCACGCTGTGGTATATACTAATGTGACAGAGTCACTGTGTAATATTCATCTACAATGAACAAGTAAAACAGACATTTCTGCTCGGTGGATATCTAACAAGGTACGCATATGCTTAATCTCACTAACTTCAAGTATGTCCAATTATTGTGATCCTATTGGCTCATTTTTATTTGCGAGGTTTCTCCGCATTTAACTTTAGATAAACACCAGCATAATTATATTAGACTGACCGTTTTTATGTCCGAAACTTAATTGTGTTAATTCTGAAGTTAAATGATTAAACCAGGAATTCATGGGAAACGTTATCTCGATTCCCCATGAGCTCATTAGATTAACGTAAATGGCTTCTTAAATGTTTATTTATTTTTATCTTTCTCTCTTCGTTCGTTCATTCATTCGTTTATTTGTTGTTAATATATAAAACATATTTTGTGTACATTTCGGTATATAATTTGATTTAAAGAGGTTCATCTGCCGATAATTTATAATTTTAGGAAACGTTTGTGTATATTTTCGTCAGTCAACTTTGACATACTCCTGAGTAATTGTTACAATATATTGAGTCAAAAGTGACATAAAAACTGGTCTCGCTTTGATCTCTAACGAAAATATAGACTCTAAAGATACATACACCATGTGGATGAAATTGCTAAATTGATTCCACCCACCGCCCTGTGAACAAATCTAAAACAAAACTGAAAAATTGCGATGAAATTTTTAGGTCCTAACAAACGAAGATATCGTCCCGGGGCACATGGGTACAGTAAGTACCACTTTACTCCTATAAGCACCCCTTTTGTACAATCGTTCCAATTTTGTAATAAAATTTATGGCTTCAATAACAATAACTATGCCAATAATAATAACAACGATGATAATGATGATTTCAATTGAAACAGCTGTATATTACAAAGGCAAAGGGCCCAGGAGGAGTCATGGTTTGGTTTGCCTTTGGTGTGTTCAAAGTTTGCAAAAAATCACCAAGAGCGCCCTAGACTACTCTGTGTGGGTGTGCTTATTATTATTATTATTATTATTATTATTATTATTATTATTATTATTATTATTATTATTATTATTATTATTATTATTATTATTATTATTATTATTATTATTATTATTATTATTATTATTATTATTATTATTATTATTATTATTATTGTCACTTCTAGTGGATTCTGTACGATAAATGTTTCCACAATGTAACTTTAAAGTTTTAACGAGTTTCTCCGTTAAGACTCTCTGGAACAGATAGAAACACTCTGTATTGAATTGTGATCTTGGGTTAAGCAACTTCAATCGATATGTTATAATGCCTATATAGAGCTATTCATATTTTTTCAGATGTCGGAAGACGCAGAAAAGCCAGGCAGCAGTCATTTCAGAAAAAGAAGAGATTCAGGCTTGACGTTGTCAACATATGACCTAGAAAGGCTCTTCAATGTTCCCGAAGTTGATGAAGATGAGATTGTCCGCTGTACATCATGCTGCGGTATCGCTGTCACTCTCATATGTCTTACAGCATTTGTCTGCACCGGCGCATTTGTCCAACTGATGAAAAGCGAGAT
Organism: Hermodice carunculata; assembly: GCA_964020975.1. Classification (NCBI taxonomy): domain Eukaryota; kingdom Metazoa; phylum Annelida; class Polychaeta; order Eunicida; family Amphinomidae; genus Hermodice; species Hermodice carunculata. The sequence goes on from OZ026622.1 coordinate 42,746,096, forward strand.
CGACATCTTTGAATTAATGGTCATGAGAATGTCTGTTGTAGCGTTTGTAATGTTCGCCTTCCTGTGTTGTTCAAAGGATGCTGATATAGGGCCACCCATAGGAGAAGGATTCTGGTTCCTTGGAGTTGCCGTCGCAAACACAGCTATGGTGGTACTTTTTTATAAATCTGCTACACTTGTTCCATTGGGAAATACCTTGGCTGTATGTTATACGACATACTTGGGACTTAGACTGATTGTTAAGAAAATGATATTACGAGAAGAACTTACACTAGTTCCTGTAATATCTTGGATTGTATGTGTCACTGGAATCATATTTATCGAATACCCAACATTTTTGCTTGGAAAAACGCAAATGGATGCAAATATTACCAAAGCTTGTGAAAACAAAACTGGTTTTTATTATAACGGCTTAGCCTGCGTAAATGTACCTCAAAATCCTTTACTCTCATTGCTCAGCTTATATCCTCCGGTAAGAAAATTAAACACCGAAAGTCTCGGAGTAGCGTTATCGGGTCTCGCGGGAGTATGCGAGACTATTCAGTGGGTGATTTTTTCTAGGCATCTTCAGCGTGTCAATACTACTGTGATGGGGTTCTGGACGGGTGTTGTGGGAACCATTCTGTGCCTTCTTGCGATGATTACTTTTGAGCACGCCAAAATACCGAAAACTCCCTTTGGCATTGCGATTCTAGTTGCCTTCCTGTTGTGCACTCTTGTTTACAAAGTGCCTATAATTCAAGCTGTACAGCTTTTGAACGGTAACTTAAGACTTGTCATAAGGACTCTACCGATTGCTCTGGGATTCCTCCTGCAGTATACCGTGCTGCACGGTGTCATGCTTGCAAATGGAACTTGGGTGGAAATAATCGGTGTGATTATGATCATACTAGGAGCCGTAACGGTGCCCTTGTTTCAGTTTCACATCAACCGAAGAGAAGATGACTCGCCAGAAGAATCTACCCGGCATTTAAAATAAAGCTACATGGAGGAAAATGTCACTCTGGATAATTTTCCGCTGGGAATTTATATTTGAACATGATTCTTAACCATGCAGAACGACCTATACAGTATTGAAGCCTATTTGAAAATGCTAGACGCGGAATTTATTGGTATGTCTCCTGACCAAGGTGCACGCAGCACATAAGATATATTTTTATTTAAGGTTTGCTGGCCAGTATAACATGTAATCATATATACCAGAATGATTGTGTATTCCTTAGGATACGCATGTATTCCTCGGGTGCAGTTTCTGTGGTCTTGGTGATGTGAACTCAGTTAAACTGTTCAATTTGTTTGCATCCCTGTGTTCCTCATTTTGGAGGCCTGAACATTTCACACTCACACACACACACACACACACACACACACACACACACACACACACACACACACACACACACACACACAAAATTGGATTCAATAAATCATATCATTCTGAAGTACCTGCAAATTTATGATTGAATAGAATATGATGTTTTGTGTCAGAAAGACCACTTAAGTATTTTGAATGGTAACACCATATAAGAATGGGCAATTATATCGGCCGCTCAAGTGTTTTTAATGGTGACCAAATAATTGGCACGCCTGAGGATTAGAACAGTGGTCAATGCGGATATCTGATCAACTCGAAGGTCCAACTTGTTAATATCGATAATTTGAACGAGGTTTGAAGCTTCAGCAGCCTTTCTAATTATTTAGAACGGCCTTCACAATTTTTTGTTTCTTTTTGCTGCACATGTAATCTAGACCGTTGTTCTCCTTACTTTAATAACCGTTGCAATTTATATAAATCGCCGATGCAATTGTAAGTGTTTTTGATGATCTCTATGTCCATTATTATGGTTTTATCGTCATGAAAATAATTTCGTATCGTCGCTATGAAGCACGACCTTCACCATGAGGTTGTTTTGGTAACCCCCCCCCCCCCCCATGAATGTAGATCCCTTATCAGGCATGTCACGTTAAGAGTCAGATCTTCTCAAATTTTGACTATGTTTAACTTGGCACAGTAATCGTTGAAAAGCACAAACAACTGTCCAAATACAATTTAAATGAAACTGAAGTTTAATCTAAATATAGTTAATCACGCGATCAGACAGAAGACTATGTCCATCACAAATTCTTGTCGTGGTAACGAAACTTCAACGGTTTATACTCACAATCAAAATGACTTTGTGTAGACCGTTCAACTAAAGCAGGTTATTATTGCAATCGGGAGCAAGCAGTTGTCCATACGTAGATTTTCCAACATTCTGATGGCGGTAAAAATCTTTTTATATATATCGCTCTTTTTGTTGATATTTTTCTCACGATGAATACCCGACGAGTAATACATTTTTGCAGCCTTACCAACTATAAATTTGTATAAATATGGGATAGCATAAACAGAAATAATGATCCCAAACTTAAGAATATGCCTTCCGCATGTCCACTTATGCTGATACATTATCCAGACCTAATATATGACAAAGAAGTTGCAGATTTTTTGTGCCCGAGTGCGAAATCGGATTCATGAGAGGAATAGCAGCGTTACGTTAAAATAAAATAAGATTTAGATGCTGCTGGACGCACACATCTTGATGTCACAACAAAATTCCAATGTTCACTGGCCTGACCACATTACTGAAATATTTGGTACAAGGGATACGTATGGCCGTATGAACTATTTATGCAATCTTGACCTTTTTTCGATGCATAATTCATAGATTTAGTGTATTTTTGCTGTGGACTTCACATCACTTGTAACTGTATGAAAAAAAAGTGTTCGTAAATATTCCGTTTCATGCGAAACGCGAACGCATTATAATCATACTATAGAGAAATGCAACATGCAAGCAGATCAGAGCAGTTCTGCATAATTGGCCACATAAAACTCAGCTCAATGTGCTGTATGACAGACAAGATAATGACGTCATAATACCTAGACAGGTCAATGTGTTTTATTTGTATCTACATTCACAGTACAAGTACAATATACAATAGTTCGGTTCACATGGAAAAATTACTTCCTTGCCTGGATATACCACATCAACTAAATGAACAGCTGTCGAAGTCTTTCTTTGACACATTCTATTCCTTTTCCTTGACCTGTCAAAACAGCATTCAAAGATTTAACATCTTGATGGCATCCGTGTATAAATGGTGCCAATACAATTTTTATGATAAAACCTACGTAGACTGAAAGATTTGTTTTTAAACTTTTAGAGGACTTTACTAACATGTGCTGCTGCAGGTGGAAATGCCTTTTTCATACATGTTGTAGCAGGCTCCTAAGCTTTGTGTTTTCTTTCTTTCTTTCTCTTTCTGTTTCCCCAACTTTTTTGGCCAACAAAAATGAAGAAACTGACGAAAGCATCATGTCCAATATTTGGAGCCTCTGCTCGACAAGAACATACCAAAAAAAGGATCTGTACGTTAGAATATTCGCTTGGCAACACTCTCATTCACTGTTTAGAGTCTTTCCATAGAACGGACGAAACAGAGAACATGTTCAAATTTAAAAATTCGTCATTATGTAGACCAAAATACCAAACCAGCCGACCAAACTGGCTGCTGAATTCATAGTCCCCGAAATAAACTGCCAGGAACAGTCTTCATTGGCCAGTCAGCCAGGCTAAATTGGCACTCCCGTCGACACTCGGACCTGCATCCAAATCGTGACATAGCACAGATTCACACCTTGGAAGATCCATCTACAATTATTCTATACATGACCATAATATATGTCAACAGACAAAAATACATTCATTTATGCACACGCAAACAAGTTTTTTTTTTTATATACAAAAGTGTCATAGTACTGATATAAATTTGCTGTCGTGCTGGAGGTGAGTTATTTGTTTTTTTCATTACTTATTTATTTTTTGCTAAATGACAAGAACCACATACTTATTAAATTAGTATTACACACAGTGACCGGAACAATTTGCTAAGTGAGTATTGCTCAAAAAGTATATATGTTTAATGATGACAATAAGTAGATGAGATGACATTCAACTAAGGTACCAAAATGTCCTTTTCAAGGAAATCTTGTCAATTCACATTTTCTTCAATTGAATTTTGTTGTAAACTATGTTAATATATGAAATATGGTAACAAAACCCTTTTCAACCAAGGTTTTCTGATAGTGTAAAAATTGCTGAAATTTGGAAGGCATCCTTATCCAACGCACCGTTGTCTGCATGAAACCGTACATTGTGTGCACGTTAACTGTAATGCCTGCGTGAAATGATTTCCTATTGTCTAGGAATGGACTACGCACTGACGGGTATGTCATATGGAACAGTTTTACTTTATACACTGTGAACATTTTGCTGATAAACCGTCGACCTTCAGGGAGGCTCATCAGAGTAAAAGTTCACGTAAACATCACCAAGAAAGACACTTTCACTCACAACGAACACCGTTTACACAAATTACCGTATACTATATTCTGTACATTGTCTATATGCTTATTTTATACCTAAAGTATGTATCAATTCTGAAATGTAACAACTTTCTAGAAAATCCAATACGTTTTAGGTCAAAGTATCTAGAATATCCAACACGTGTTAGGTCAAAGTATCAAAGGTATAAATGCTTGACGGCACTATACCTTTCGTCAACGGATATTACGGATGTAATTTTAATGTATAAACATGAAACACTATTGATCTAGACCGGAACAGGCAAGTCGTTTTATATACACTATAACTACATGCATGGCGATATTAAATAAACCCTCTTGATTGCGATATACTTTTCTATCTCATACATCCTTCCCGTTATGTAAATGAACATTCATAACTTTATCTCTATACTTCATTATGATAGGCTTAATTTACTCATCTAAAGTTTTCATCATGATATTTCACTCACCTATACTTAAGCTCATTACAGGGTATAATTATGATAAGGAATATACAATAGTTTAGGGTGGCATTTGAATTTATCTACTTTGATATTTTGCACCAAGAATGAATTAAAATGACCCAACTATACAGTTTCGTTGTCTGGTCAGAAACGTGATGGAGAAATACCCTAACAGACCTGTAGAGGGCGCCATAGTCACGTGAAAATAGCCACATCGAAAAATACCTAACTCTACGAGTTCCCTTCTGTCAAATGGTCAAAAGCATTCCAAATAACCTACCTTTAACTTGCAATACGACCAGGGACCATAAACATATCCCAAAAGATCGGACACGTAACCAGAAACATGCCAAAACAGAAAAAAAGTATCGATTTCATAGCCATGTGACACAAATATCTTCAAACCAATCTATAGGGATGCCAGATGCGTGACAACACACTAATCCTGGATCTACAATAGTGACATAAAGTCACGTGACCACATACTTGCCCCCTCCCAAAAGACCTATCTGCCGGGATGTCACATTTACTTCCGCCGTCATTTGAGTATTTGCAGCGTACAATTGGTACCGAATAAATATCAGATATATAGAAATTCGACATATCAGAACATCAGCTACAAGAAGGCTATTCCATATACTTGAATGCCCTATTTCAGTGTATTAGTTATATAGTGTCCGGTATTATATATTCTTTGGACTTCAAATTTCTACCATCTATATATCGTCATGCGTCTTTGTGTCTTTGTAACATGACCAAAGAAAGAACTCAGCTGTCATGGCAGTATCTTACTGCCACACCAAAGTATAACTGACTCTAAACCTCTCCTGTAGCAGGGCTCGACACGCGGTGCCTTTCGATACGTCGATGAAACTGAAGTCAGAAGTATATTTCTTTCTGTAGGTCGCACTGATTAAATCAATCATGGTAAATTATCCATGCGTAAATCCAGTGTTGGACCATTTAATTTTTACCAACTTCTCGGGTCACATTCATCTGATCCCCTCTATTAAGGACTTTGTTCGCTAGCTGTTTATCAGTTTTATCCAATCCATATGCCGCACAAGATCCTAGTGAAAATTTCACACTGAAAGCCTCTCTATCAAAATGACTGTGGCAGAATTCCACGAGCCTTTGCGCATGCGTTGTGACGTCAAAATTCTTTGGAGAATCGTGATTGGCTTCTTACACAGCCTACAAGAGGGTCATCTCATGCGCGTTAGCTCTACTCCTTTTGATCGGTTCGTCAACATCAGGACGGAAAAGTAACTTGCATCTCTGCAATGAAGAAATTCATAAAATATGAACAAGTAATGGACCCTCATTCATATCAACTAAGAGTTACATCTGAATATTTGTGCAGTGCAAGATATTGACCCAATACTGGCCAGAGGAGTCGAACGAAAGCATTTAATATAGGTGGTCAAGACTTAAAAGATATGTAAATCTCCAAGATATGTGTCTTTAGTCTTTAAAATGTTATATGGTGGTCGTATCAATTGAGGGAAACGGAAATTAACTGAATGTCTAATGGTCCTTTGGGTTTAGAGTTTGTTATTTGTATCATGTATCATGCTGTTCTCTAGCTGAATAATGGACTGTCACAGTTACACATAATACCAACAAAATATTGATTCGTGAGTGTTTCTGATGGAATTTCGCATCAGGATTATTTCATCAGGCTACATTATGGAAACAAGATTGTTTGTTTAAAATGGTCTGAAATCAAATTGCCTCGGATATCCCCATACAAATATGTACGGTATTTAAAATAATGGCTTTTTCAAGTCCCATAACGTACATTACCAAAGATTGAGGTCTAAAACCGCTGAAAGACACCAAAATTGAGATTGACCCGCAATGCATGCATATTAGAGGCGTCAATATTGTTGTGCCTTTTTTCATTGGAGAATTACAGTGTAGCAAACCCCATTATTTTCTCAATGGGAAGCTATAACAAATAGTCTTGCGAACTCACAGTTAAAGCAATGCACATTGAAATGGTTCTTTGGAAAATGAAAATAAACAGATAGATTAAAACAATAGATAGATGGATGAATTATAAATAAACAAACGAACAAATAAATAAATAAATAAATAAATAAATAAATAAATAAATAAATAAATGAATGAATGAATGAATGAATAAATGAATGAATGGATGGATGAATGAATAAATAAATAAATAAATAAATAAGTAAATTAAATAAATAAATAAATAAATAAATAAATAAATAAATAAGTAAATTAAATAAACAAATAAATAAATAAATAAATAAATAAATACATAATAAATAAATAAATAAAATAAATAAATAAGCATTTGTACAGGGCACTTCAAACAATGTTTGGTTAACATCTTTTACAGTCAAATATTGTTTACCTCTCGTAATGTTCCGGGCGTCGTTACAAATTTATAAGCCGCATAGAAAGGAATGACTAGAATGGATGAAAGGGCCATGAGCCAACCCAAGAACTCCCCCCACCAAGGGTACTGATAGTCCTTGTATTTCAGAGGCTTATACTGGACCAAGCTGAAGATGAACACTCCCTGAAACAGAACAAATATGCGTTATTGCGTGTTATGATGTATAAAGGTCACATCAGGTATTGGAAAGCCAATTCCGTGTTTGTTAAAACATCAGGTCATTATGCGCAAGGATCTTATTGGTACGTTAATGTGCCCATTTTTAACTTTGAAGCACAATTTGCCGGTCGAAACTGGTCGTTATACTAATTTTCCTCAATGTCAACGATTTCATACTTTAAGCAATAAGAAAAAGCTTGGAGATAAATTCTACTTTTCCTCTCGAATGAAATGAATCATCTCATGTAGCCAGCTTTATATCTTCATATTACATGCAATACAAATATCGTAATGTACTGATATTCAAAGAATCAATGGCCTGGCGTTCTAATCAATGTGGCTAAATATTTTACAAAGGGTTCAAATTATAATGGAGGCCTCCATCTTTAGTGCTTATGTTTAAGCATGTTTCATTAATCGATTGAAGAACAGGGTATTAACCTTATATGAACTGTTCTCGAAGAAGAGGAAAATAAAAGCTAAGGGAAAATGACAGGAATAGCTTGACATGAACAATAACAGACACTGTGCCAAAGGCCACACAAAGGGAAGATAAGCCAACAAGACGCACAGATAGAAGAAAACCAGGCTGTGCATCTTAACAAATTATTGAAATATTGGTATGTTTTAGGACACTCTCCAGTAGTTTGAGGTTGATTCGAACCCGTGAGATTGGCGACTAAATATAAAGACTGTTTTCATTTATTTTCCATTGTCAGCATCCGTACATCTATCAATACCACATAGAATTGTTTTCAACATGAAAGGGGCAAGTCAAATAACTGTTTCATGTAAGTCGATTTGAATTGAATTGTACTTGAGACAGACAATAAAAACGTGGAAACCATCCTCACTGGAGTGACAGCAGTCGCTGCTACTTGATTCACATAAACTAACTTTTTGAAGATTTCTTTTTTTCAGCTTGCTGTTATCCATTCAGAGGCGTGAATGGTTTTTGGTGCATAATGGTTCCCAAAAAAGTAGAATTTGTATTTGAGTGGGGTTTTGAATATTTTGTCAAGACGTGTTATCAAAGGAGAACTATGACTCTATTGCCTTATGTGCAACGGGAAATTGTTCCAAAGTCGAATAGCGGAACGAAAGAACGAATGAGCAAAAATAACTGACCTAGCACGGAAGTACATAATATTTGACTAAATCTTTATTACAAATACGTCTAATAAATGGTTAGGGATATCAGCAAAGTACTGAGGAACTTCGTCATTAATATTTCTGTACATTAAAATTAGCTTCCTTTATCACGTCACTGCTTCAGTTTTCCCAACCCAGTTTCCAAAAACAACGCCTCACTGCCGTCCCAGATCTCGCAACCACACTCAAGAATTGGTCTTATAAAGGGAAAGTAAATAATTTCATGGTGTTCCTGATGAACCGAAATTTATGGGTACGCAATATGGAATTTTGTTTGGTACTCTTATGAACAAGAGATTTGATGTACGATGACCAAATTAAATCAGCACGAATATTAAGACCAAGATACTTGTACTCCTTTAATGAAGCTATTTTATCGTCTGCTAATTAAAACTATGGGTAATGTTTTTTTATTTTTTCCGACAAATTATCGTATTTTGACATTTAGCTGGATTTAAGACAACATCGATATCGTCGGTATATCATTTATTTTTGAAACCTGCAAAATTTTGTGATGTATAGCTTAATAAACAGTATAGCAAAAGTTTATGATTATATGTCAAACAACAGACTCATAAAATGGTTTAGCCCAGACAGGGAGCAGACAGGCACTAACTATACGTTTGATTATTGATTATTGTTTCAAAAAAAAGGGCTAAAACGGGTTGTTGTGTTCGCAGATTTCTCAAAAGCATACGACCGTGTACCAAAAAAAAAAAAAAGCACCGATCAAAGCTTTAAAGCGGTTAAGGTGCGGTGTGCTTGTGATGCTCGCATTAGCCTCGGTGTATAAGCCTTCCAATTTGTGAATGCGAAACCTTTAAGTACCTATTTTTACTAGGATACTGGCAGACAGTGCTCATGTCAAATAATACCTGAAGCCCAAGGCACTATGTCTCAATACTTATATGAGTAGTATTTTAGCAGGCCATGACAGTACTAATAAAGTTTCTTCAGGAGATGGCATATGGAAGTACTTAATGATGCCATCTCTAGCTCACGGGTCTACGGTTTGGCTTTGTAACACCCAAGAAGGCAATACTGTTATAAGGTCCATTCAGTATTCGGCTGTCAGGTCAATCATGCGTATAAGTGCGACACCAGCTATTGAAGCTACGTTGGGTGAACTTACTTGGTTGGTTGCCGTTAGCACATAATTTAGACCTATCCAGGGTCAAATATTTCCATCGTTTAAAGTTTGGCATCAATGAATCAAGGTTATGTAAAAAGGTGTTTAAAGAAATGGAAATATCATATCAGAATGGGAATTATTCTTCGCGGCTATATTTGATAGAGATCGGGAAAATTTATACTGAAGTGGGTTTGGATAATACAATGTACGGTCGAGATGGAGACTGGCTCCTTTCATTCAAGAAATTAAGCATTGATTATCATGTACACAGATTTTTCAGCGTAATCGATAACAAAGCATCTTTGACAAACTGTAGAATCCTGAAGAGATCTTCATTCGGAGAAAAGCATTTATTTACCATGAAATATTTTGAAAATGCACGTTTAAAATTTAAAGCAAGAACCGGATGTCTTGAGATTCAAGAGGATCTTTAAAGCTGGAAGAAAGTCACAGATAGTAACCGTCCACTCTGTCACAATGGTCGTGAAAATCTGCAACATTTTATGTTTTTGTGCCCAAACCTCCTTTTCATTCGGCAAGAAATTTGGGAATGGTTAAAAAAATGAATTATCAAGGGGTAACAAAAGGTACATCTGGGAATTTTTGGCTGCATCTTCCTTAAATTCTAAATTGTCTCTTCTGCTTGGTGATCTTACTTTCGATCACGGGGATGAAGTGTGGTGGCTTTTTGATGCAGCCAGCAAAAATGCATAATAGAGGCCTGAAAGATGAGAAGAACGTTTGTGGAAGCGACCCTACAAATATATGTGGACACATAGTATTTTTTAATCGGTCTGATTTGTATTATATGGCATATAGATGGAGTCAAACCAGCAGAGCCGGTGTCCGCTGCGGTGTACTTGTTAATCCTGCGCGGTTTCGGCCCCCGTCACTCTGCTGGGGGTCCCCCCAATATAAACCCACATCTCCATAAGTATGCAATCACGGTGAATTGACAATTTTATAATTTGATTTGTATATACCATGGAGCTACTATAGCTCTATAGTAGCTCCATGGTACATACATACAGTGGTAATGTCTCTTTTTCAATGATTATACCACTGGAAGCTTTATGTTTAACATTGTATATGTAACATGTATAATGTACCTGTCCTTACGCTTTCCAGAGTTTTGTCCCAATGAGTGGTTTATCTTTAGTTTTGGTGCGGAGGACACAAATCACGACTTATTAATTATAGATACTTACTTTTTAACGTGTAAATATTATCTGTGTCAATAAGGATGACGGATTACTTGTACATATATATATATATATGACGAATCATGGAATTTACCCCGTTCCATCGGTGCCCCCGCTGTAAAAGGGAAGTTTTCCTGATAATTAGTCATAGTGTGTTGGGCCTTGTAGTTAATTTTTGCAGTGGTGGGGGTCCGTCATGGCTCCCTTACCTCATGGTATTTGTTTGCCATTTTTGTAAATGATTTCATTCGTGGCGTTAAAATGATATGTGTTTTCCATAACTTCCTTAAGTGACCACACATGTAATACTTATCGATGATACTGTAATATTTGGGTCATTTAGAACGAAGTGCTTTAAGAAGCTACAAATTCTGAAAGGGTGTTGTGCTAAGTCAAGCTGATTGTGATGACAGTATGACGATATTTATGGCTATGAATGGAACATTAAAGGATCGTTTGCCTCTCATGGTGCGTACCACTAATACTCTGAGAGTGTTACATTGTGATCAGTATACATATCTGGGGAGTATCTTCACTTGCGATGGCAGTATTGCCTCTGATATCAATGACCATGCAAAGGCCATGTTGAAACTCATCTCGTTTTTTCATAAAAACCCAGAGATGCCCTTCACGGGCAAGAGGAAGGTCTGGGATGCAGCTTTGACAGCAGCCAGTTTATATGGATGTGAAAGTTGGCGTAACGTGGGGCTTAATAAGATGGAGACCCTGCATGCAAATGTCATAAAGGTACTTTTGGGTGTGAGGGTACCTACAGCGAATGATCTGTAATTTTTGGAGCTACGTTGTTTATTGCTCAGAGACTTGGTTAAGCATAAACCAGCTTTTTTCTTTGATAAAATGGTTAACGAGAGGCACACATTGCACGATGGCCCATTAATATTTGTAATCAAATTAGCGACACCTGGTGGCATAAGTACAGGTGCCTTTCTAAAAATTTTATAGTACATGGACATTGTGATAGGGCAAGAACTGCAGACGATAAGACAACGGGTTAGGGATTCAGACAAGTCCAAGTTTACAATGTATAAGCAGATTAACCCTACCCTATGTGTGCGTGTTTTATGTACACGAGATGTCAAAGTTTTTGTGCCCGAGTATATCAGTAGCCTTCACTCACTTATGTTTCTCAGTACATAGACTGAGAATAGAGGCGGGAAGGTGGGCCCGTCTACCTCCCACCCAGAGACTGTGTACCTGTGACAGGTACACGATGAACCACATGTAATTCAGTGGTGCCCCCTGGTTCGATATAAACGCAAAGCTCATGGTAAAGACACTATGACATTTCCTGGGTCAAAATCGCAAGCTTTAAAGATCTAAATGATTTCAAAGTTCTATATGATATTTTGATGCTTTTCGAGTAACGTTTAATTCTGCTGTTCAGTTGTTATATATTATGTATTGCTTTGGACAGCGGGATCATTAAATATATTAACACTAAATAAAAATAACAGTGGGCCCAGCACAGGGCCCTGGGGACATCAGCTCTTCATGTCCCCATTCAAAAAACTGGTCAACAAGTACAGCAGGTGAAAATGGTCAGAAAACCGTTTTAATAGAGTCCCAGATATGCCAACCTCCATTTTAAACACGAGACATTTTGTACTTTGAGTCTTGCTTTTGCCATTGCTGACATGTTATCACATCTCATCACACACTTGTCAAAGCCATTGACAATGCCAATACTGTTATTAAATTAATTGTGGCCCTTTTAAAGCTCGGGTAGAGGTTGCGGGCACATGAAAAACTTGAACACGCGCGTCCTGCTCGCAAGCGGTTTTGCTTTCAATGGGCAGAATTTTTATCATTTTGAAACGTGATCTGTATTAGGGGAAGCACCACAAACACTTCCCGCCTTGTCAGTATCGCCATCTGGTGCAAACATCCGTGCCATGAACTGCAGGTTTTTGAAACCTTTGCGGCAATAGTTTGAAATTTAGCCATTGCGGACAGTAGAACTTTTTTTTTTCAAAATGCTGGTATTTTCAAAACACATTTTAAATGCATATTAAGCAAGTGATCAATATCTGCCGCTTAAAGATGAAGAGTCTGACAGCGGTTCAAAAGAAATAAAAGTCTACTTACAGCACAGATGGCAGGAGTGAATATGGTCCAGCATAACTTCCACCAAATGCAGGGATAATATCCCAGCATGTCATTCAGGTTGTCATAGAAACGGTTTACACCTAAAATGAAACCCATACGTTTTATGTCTTCATAAAAAATCAAAAGTAAGTTCACTTATTGAGTGGACGTTGAACTTTCACAATGATTTGTGTGTTATAAGTGGATTGCAGTTATGAATAATTTACGCTTTGCATCAAGTAGTCAGAACAACATATTTGGTTTTGCATTGTGCTTATAATGTTTCATATCATGACAAATGTACGTATATCTGCTTTATTTAACGAAAGTTTTAATTTCACTATTGTGTACATATTTTCTACCCAATCTATACTGAAATACTATTTCGTGGGTTTCGCGGCGTTTTGTTTGTTTGTTTTCGTCTTGCTTTTGTTGTTGTTGTTGGTTTTTTTTTGTTTTGTTTTGTTTATGCATTTTTTGCAGTTTGTGCTATCAGTGAAATGAGCAAAAATAAGAATACAGCGAAAATAAGTGAATTTGCATTATTAACCAAACGATTAATGGACAATTGACACATCTGAATCTTGCTTCAAGCATAAGTTCACAATGAATTTGACTCCCGCAGAGCAGTCACTTTTCGTCAGTGTGCAAAGACTGTAAGACTGTTTGAAGTACAGGTATTGACATACCACGCACCCGTTTACCCGACATAGTGTGCACATATACATCCATCGATATAAACGAAGCGCTTATATAACATAAACTATTGCTTTAGAATTAACCAATCAAAATGGTCATGTAATGGTACAAGTTCCGAGCCTTTTCACACAGCTTGGGGCAATCTGTAGACGCCGGACCTCGCTGGTGATGGCCAAAGAAGCTCTGGCCGGAATTCCTTTCGCCGTCACTACTGAAGCCAAGTGCCCAGAGTTATTATAGGCATGATCTTTTCTGAGTTGCCTACTTAGAACACCGAAGGCTCTGTGTTGTTGGACTAGGATCCTTAAAAGCCACCAGCCAGATGCAAAAAAAATGACAAGAGAGTCAGCTAAGCAGCCAACTTTCTGAGATGAATACAAAATATTCGAACAAAGTACCTGGCATAAGGCACGAGTAATGGCTTTATAAGACGTTTGTCAGATTTTGTAAGTGGCCTATTGAGGATCAGGCACTCTGCGTATTACAATTTAGAACTGCGTATCAGTAAAAAACCTCCAGTAGCCTTTGGTTACCTGAGTGCCCGAAAATTTTTTCTTGCTGAGCCACAGGTCCAACGAACAAAGAGCCCACTGTTGCGAGCGTGATGACGACGACGACGACAACGACGACATCAATGATGATGATGATGATGATGATGATGATGATGATGATGATGGTGATGATGATGATGATGATGATGATGATGATGATGATGATGATGATGATGATGATGATGATGATGATGATGATAGTCTGTTCAGTCAAAGACTATTCTTCCACAGGGTCTAGTAGCCAGATCTCGGCCCAATTACAAGAACTCATAGTGAGAGGAAACCGGACTATCCGGAGGAAACCCACGGAGCTCAGCAGATGTTCGAGGTCCGGGTAATGTTTCTCAGGAACACCACACTGACATATCAATGCATGTCAAGATTTCTACCAGATTTGTGATCGAGAAAACAAGAGGAACTTACCGTATGACCAGGATATGGCAATACACTCGAAAAATATTAAGAATAAAAGAGCAAAACCACTGGCAGCATAGTTTTCAAACAGCTGAAACACGTACATTCCTCCCTGCAAAAGAGAATGAATGTATGAATGGATAACAAATAAATGAATGAATAAATAAACAAATAAATAAAAATGGATGAATGAATAAATGAATGAATGAATGAATGGATAGATAGATAGATAGATAGATAGATAGATAGATAGATAGATAGATAGATAGATAGATAGATAGATAGATAAATAGATAAATAAATAAATAAATAAATAAAGTTTACAGTATTTCCAAAATGGATGCATGGTCCTATTTGTACATCAGATATTGGCTATGTCGGCCTATTTTCTACATCGGATACTTACGGAAGCCCATTGGTATTAACCTAACTTCACTTTTTAGCTGATCATACATGCATTTTGTCTGGTTTGGACGACTTTTTATCTGGTCATAACGACCTTTTATCTGGTTCGGTCAACTTTTTATCTGGTTCGGTCGACTTTTTATCTGGTTAGGACGATATTTTATGTGGTGATATCGACAATTTATCTGGTGCGGATCACTTTTTAGCTGGTAACATAACATAACATTTTATGTGATCAAATGACATTTCAGCTTGTTATGACGACTTTTTATGTGGTCATAACGACATTTTATGTGGTTCAGACCACTTTTTATCTGATCATAACGTCATTTTATCTGGATAGGACGACTTTTTATGTGGTCATAACGACATTGCATATGGTTATTAGCACGACACTTTATGTGGTTCGGACTTTTTGTCTGGTCATAATGACATGTTATCTTTGTGACAGCGATATTTTATCTGGTCAGAATAACATTTCTGGTCATAAATAATAATGTATAATTTTCATTATTTTCCTGCAGTATTATTCTCAAGCAGGAAACGTACACACACATTTATGTATGTATGCATTCCCCTATTTATCTTCCATAATTTCGTTATTAACTGGACAAATCTAGTTATATATAGGCTTCCAATGACCCGGATGTGAAACTGTTTACATCATACGCGAATGGAACACAGGCTTTCATACACTTCCAGGTCTAGGCTGTATTGACATCCCCCACCCTCTCCTTACCACGTATCACAAGGTAAGTGCTGCTCTGTTCATGTTTGAATTATAAGTATGATACATATATGATCATACAGAGGAATAATTATTGGTACATTATGAGGTGTAACAATCGACAGATGCAATTAATTTTCCTTAGACTAAACAGTATCTAGAAAAGCAAAATTGATTCTTAATGCAGTTCGGGGATTTCTGGCTAAACTCTCTTCTTGCATGTTTAAAGTAGTATTTGTATAAACTTATGTCTGCCTTTTACTCCCGTATCGGGCCAGGCTTTTCCCATATACTTAGTAATATGTAGTAAGGAGAGGGTGGGGGTTTTCAATACAGCCTAGATCCCCTGGCGTTGACGGCGTGCTGCTTTCGTGTATATGTAAACAGTTTCACATCCGGGGCATTGAAAGCCTATATATAAATAGATTTGTCTAGTTAATAAAGAAATTATGGGAGATATATAGGGGAATGCATACATACATAAACATACATAAATATGTATGTACATTTCCACGCATGAGAATAATTTTATGAGAAATAATAAAACTAGTAAATTTTAAATTACCAGCAGGAAAGCTATTTTGACCAGATAAAATGTCGCTATGACCACCTGAAATGTCCTTATGACCAGATAAAAAGTTGTCCGGACCACCAAAAATGTCGTCCTAACCAGATAAAATGTAATTAGGACCAGACAAAATATCGTCCTAACTAGATAAAATGTCGTTATGACCACAGAAAATGTTGTTACGACGAAGTAAAAGGGAGATCCGAACCATGTAAAATGTCGTCCTAACCAGATAAAATGTCGTTAGGACCACACGAAATGTCGTCCTAACGAGATTAAATGCCATTTGGACCACACCGAATGTCGTTCTTACCAGATAAAATGTCGTTATGACCAGACAAAGAAAGAAGTTCGGTTGACACCAATGTGCTTCCTTAGATAATAGACAGAAACGGCATCTGACACCTGACACGGAACTGACTTGCATACAAATTCCAAAATGTCTGAACTAAGTTTTAATGATTACTCAACTGAGACAATAACGAAAGCATATCTAAAAAGGCTCGTAAACTTACTCACTAAAATATAGGTAACATATCGGATTTGTACCAGAGGAAAAAGTGTTCTATGTCACACGCTTAAAGCAGTCATTCCGGTGACTGCATGCAAAAGCAGACTGCGGCGAGCATGCGCATCCGCATGCCAGCTGGGACGAACAGCCGAGCTGAAGCTTTTCATCTGTGCGATTATGGCGTATCTCGGGTCGTTTCTCGCGAAAGCTGGAGGTAATGACTGACTAAAAGAACTTTGCTGCATAACTTCTATATTCGCAGATTTTTTTTCAAAGGACAACAAAGATATATATATATATATATATATATATATATATATATATATATATATATGCCATATATATATATATATATATATATATATATATATATATATATATATATATATATATATATATATATATGTATATATATAAAACAAAGATACTCATCTTATGAAATAAAGGGAACAAATTTGAAAAGCTTTGTAAACTATACACTCCCTAAACTAAAGCACAAGCAATGTTAGATCACATTTGTTACATGGAACATTGTTCTGTGTTACACTCTTGTGAAATTCTTCCAGCTTTTAATGGGAGACAATTGAGAACAAGATCATTTTTTAAAGTATTCAGAATAAACACTAGAAATACTCGAGAGTTGAGAAGATCATATAGAATCTTACATGGCAGTGAGTGAGTTACGATTTTTCTCTCACGAGGGATCGTTGTTGGTGGGGAAAATCACGAGTGACCGCAGGTCACGAGTGTTTTTCCCCACCAACAACGATCCCGAGTGAGAGAAAAATCGTCACTCACTCACTGCCATGTAAGATTTTATTTATTCCATGTTTAATCGAGTATTTACCGCAAAAAATGTCGCTCTTGTTTCTTAGGTGTCGCCATTTTGAAGCGGAGACTTTTCACTTGGAAATGTCAAATCTGGTGTGCCGTGTTTGTTGACGTTCATCGCAGTTATTCAACGTCACCCGTGACGTATAATTAAGCATAGCTCGCGGACGTTTGATTTTGTCTAAATGTCAATGCATTACGTCACTGACGCAGGCGCGTCACGATTCACTTGTAACAATGTTTAGGTCATGTGACCTACCGTGAGTTACTATTTCTGGATTTCACTCCAGAAAATGATAACTCACTGCCAAACATAGAATAAAAAATAATTGTTCAAAGTATTTTAAATGTAAGACTCTAACTATGTCCTTCTCAAAGTGGCAAAGAGATCAGCTGGGCTGAATAAAACAATCATTGCTCCCTTCTGTTGGTAGTCAAGTTATATACAAGGGTGCCTCGATGAACTGATTCCGGCCATGGCCCATTGTCATGCAAGCCCATTGGTCTCTTGTGACGGTTCAGCTTCCCCCAGTCGAGTCGTTGATGGACGGACTGGGATAAATCACTCGAGTCGCTTTCTTTAAACAATTTAAAATGCAGTTTCTTATTTGCTTCTTCAAGGCACGCGTGCCTATATGAATTCAAGATGGCTGTTTGCTTGATATTTAGCTTAGAAAGCAATAAATCTGGCCTGTGATTGATTCGAGTTAAATCCTGCTACAGATTTTCAAATATATTTTTTACTGATGCAACACAGGTTTTTGCCTGGGCTACAGCTGTTTCATACTGCGTGGCACAGGAGGTAATCAAGACGTTATGTTCCCAGCCAGTTCCTTTCAGACTTGTTATCTTAATATTGTCTTGATCTAAAATCAATCAAAGGAGACGGACTGCAACACGTTTATTGCTTGCATAATGTACAGAACATCAATATATGCTGGGCCACTTCAACTTGAACAAGGCCGTTATTAAGACGGGACTGTGGCTTATCTTATGGAATTCCATGTAAAATCAGCCTCGAGATGAACTGCGTACTTTGCACACCATCGGCAGATATTGAGTGCCTAAGAGGCAAATAATGTTTTTCCGAGCGCATCCTGCCTTCAAGGCACATTTTTGTCCTTTAAGACGCAACACAACTATGTAATTCTCTTCTCGTACAGAAAGGGCCCATTCGTGAGCCACTTAAGGCAGAGTCATCTTTTAGGAAAACAATTTTACGCGGAAAATATTAGACGTCGGCTCTTAAAACACGTAGTTTTGTGCCGTGCAACTGACACAAGTTGAGGTCAATAGACACGTCCTTGTGACCATTAGCTTTATCTCTTTGCTTTCAAAGGTCACACCCATTGCATAAAATATCTGCTGTAACAAGCGTTAAATCGTTGAACATTTTTATCATGTGTGGCATCACTTTTTGCTTTTACTAAAGAAAAACTAAGACAGTATTATGTTCTGTCAAAATAAATCGCCACATTTTGCATGGGAAAAATAATTTCTATTCATTTCATAATTTTCTTCGACGCTTTAAATTCACATTTTCATATGTTACCGCGCTTAAACATTTTTAAAGCTTCAGCATCATAAGAAAAAGAAACGAAATTGAATCAATTTACAGACCTGGCACAATTGTCTTCACTTTATATAACACAAGTGTTTCCTGTCAACGAGGCTGACTTAACTTGGATAAGTCAAAATAAACTTACCTCAGTTACATGAGCTAATCCAATAATATAGGACACCACGCAAACAAACAAAATAAATATCTCTTTCCTTCTCCTCAGAAGCTGTGGCCACTCATCGACGCAGGCGGTAATGAAGCCCTCTAGTGTGCAGAACTGGAACAAGATCAACGAAACAAGTTGGACATTTTATCCTCAGAATTTATACACCGTTATACCGCTGAACGTTAAGATCAACTGAAAAGATGTCACTGATTCTCTCGTTCCGACATCTGGTTTTCTATGACCATTGAATGAGCGTATGTCACAAAACAAAATCGGGTGGGGAGGGGGTGATCGGTGTAAGGATGTTAGAAAAGCACCCAGTGCATGCATAACGTGGTAGCTTCAGTGGTCACCGTTAAATAAAGAGCCCTGAGACCCCTTAGTGACATTATTGCAGTGTTCCAGAAACCGTAGAATTTTCGTGTTGGATGTCCTGAAAGGCTTTAACTCCAAATTTGAACAGATATTTGTTTTTATTTTCTCGAATTTTTATGCAGAAGTTGTGACTAAAACAAAATCGAGACACAATATCTCATGTCTACTGAAATACACTAATGAATACATTTTAAATGTATTTTCTGTCAGAAGTATTGGGCATCTTGTCAGTTGATCTATAACACTTTGTCCTTCTGGGATAGAGCTTCCTTGCACCCACCCTCCTTAAAAGAGCATGTTCTCACCTGACTGTCGAGACCAATGAAGAAAAGCATTAGGAAAAAGAGACACGACCACAATGGAGATACTGGCAGTTGAATGACAGCTGACGGATACGCCAAAAAAGCAAGTCCGGGACCTGGAACCGAACACGAGCATTGAAAAAAATGTCCATACAAATATGATGTCATGTTTGTGTGCAATGTGAAGACTTTACTAAACACCCAACGAAACCAAATCTAAGATATTGCAGTGATTTCCCTCCACAGGTATTCACACAAGTAAAAAACCCAACAAAATCAAGATTTATATTTGCCACTAATAGTGAAACGTAATGATTGCCTAGATTATTCAGAATATATATTTTAGCCCATATTAAGGAGACGTAATTTTGGTCTTTATTATTGAACAGTTTCAATTAGTCAATAATGTTCAGGCTTATTATTGGCCAGAAACCCCACGTATTCATATCCATCAGTGAAACTGATATCTTACTTTTCCCAGCATCATTGAAGACCATTAACTAGTATTATCGAGACTTATCATTGGTATCAGTGACTTAATACCAGCCAATAATATCGGTACTTTATATGAGCCAGTTATACTGACACGTAGATGGAAAGCAATACTTGATAATTTGCCGGTAAATCGACTTTTACAAGCCAATAATGCTGAGACCTCATGCCCTTCTTGCTGACCAGTCTTGGTAAGGCTTAACAACTAGCCATTGATGTTGAGATTACATACAAGAATCTGAAGAAGAGTGTGTATACCTGATGCGGCCACTTCCGGCACTGGCTTTCCTTGCTGCTCCGCCATGAAGCCAATCACAGAGAAGATAACAAATCCAGAAAAGATACTCGTGCCGCTGTTCACGCATGATATAATCAAAGCGTCTCTGCAATGTCATAACAACTTCTATAAAAGAGTTAAGTCTTTCAGTGCCAACTGCGACTTAAGTCGAACAACTTAACTCAAACTGCTCCGAAGTATAATAAGGGTGTCAGATTCATGTTCCTCATGAAAAGACCTTTTGTTCAAGTCCCAGCATTTTCAAAGTTACATGATATAATCATCCAGGTCAAGAGCTTTCCTCGGCGCGCTTTGGGCGCAGCGCACCGAGGAGCAGCTGTTGACGCCAAAATGTGGCACTGAGAGAGCTTCAGTATAGGACTGAACCGCTGTCCAAGAACTAGCTATGTGCTAAAAAGCAAGACCATAACGAAATGAAGTCCAGCACACCGGTTTTTGTAGGCAATGCTAGTTAATACACATTTGTCTAATTTTCAATGCGAAGGCGTCTCTTTACGCAAAGGTGATAATGGTAAGAACCTTATAAGGTAAGATATATATGTTTATGAACTGTCACTTCTATTTAACCTTGTATGTGTATACATGATACTTATATATATATATATATGCCTTTAAAACGAAGGTCTTGGAAACACTCACTTATACACATTATTGTGATACTTGTTATAGCTCCCAAGAGCAATTTGAGCTCCAAGCGCAAGTCCATAAGAAAAGAAAATCTGTGTGGCAGCCGCTATCCATACCTGGAGAACAGTTAGAAAATGTAACAATTTGTGTACGTTTCTAATCGATCATATATAATTTACGGAAAACCGAGATAGTTCTTGTGACCCGCATTTTTTTTTCTCATTTTAGGCGACAGCGGTGAAAATCGGTTCTTAAATTGAAACTTTTATTGATACGCATTTTTTTTGTCTTTACAAGATCACAAACATTTGAAGATTGGTATTTTTGTGATGAATCGTTGATGTACGATTATACAGTGGTACCTGCTATTTAAGACCGCCCCTACATTCAACAAAAAGTGGTCTCATACTGCAGGTGGTCTTAAATTGGAGGTATATTTAACAAGGAAATACAGCAAAGGGTCTTGGAAAAGCGGTCTTAAAAAGACATGCGGTCTTAAATTGGAGGTGGTCTTTAGAGCAGGTACCACTGTACCTTGCTCGTCACTCTTGTGCCATCGGCAAAGCTGGGTGCTATGCACTGACCTGATCCGTCAGTTACATATGACCCATTTTGTAAAAAATCGAAGCAGTGAAACAATTACCACACAGTACGATTTGAAAACTTCCCTTACCAAATTCCTTGCAAATCAACCGTTATCACTGCATTATTCATTCCGTTTTATAGAAACTAGATTGTATTTGTTTAAATCAAACGGATAACAAGAAAGCATCCAGTGGAATTTTTTCACTTGTACGTTCGCAGTTTATAAAATTCATTCATTCATTCATTCATTCATTCATTCATTCATTCATTCATCCATTCATTCATTCACTCATTCATTCATTCATTCATTCACATAGGTGAATTTGATATATTCTGCAAATTTCAAGGACCCATTTTCCTCGCAATTTTAAGAGGAAAATACTCATCGTTATTACAAATGAATGAGCAGTCCAAAAAAAAATTATTTTAACACACGCACCGTTGAATACCTGTTGCTTTAACATGGCCGAACAGTTTCTTTCAACTTTTACTCCAGATCTCCGCAATTTTCACGCCAACAACAGACGGCTGTGCAGTGAATGTGAATTTAACAGTGAACCACGAGTATATTTTGCTGCATGTGCTCTACTGTAGGTTAACAACGCTGCATATGGATACAATGTTTCCAGTTGATTTGAAAAAAGACATTTTCTTCGTTTTGTGAAAAAGTTTAGTTTTGCTTACCGATGAATCTGACAATCTGTTGATATCCGGATACACATAGTATAGAATTCCTCTCCTGGCACCTGGTAATGTGACACCACGGATTAACAAGATGAAAAGCAGAACGTACGGAAATATGGCAGTAAACCACACCACCTGCAGAAAGACATAAGCAACAGATCATGTGCACGACTGTCGTTTTGAAACAATTGCCTAGATGATATCTCAGGACAGCCAGCAATTGGCAGGGCTCACAGGTCATCGGAAACAGAGTGCGGTCTTTCCCATTCACTTCATAAGGTTTCCTTTGTCACTGGTACTAAACTTTCATTTTTGGTAAATTTGTGGATTATTTTAATGAAAATAATCCTACAGAATCTTCAACAGACTGATATTTAATGCAAGCGAGACTTCTACGAAGATAAAATCTTTCCCTTGAACATGTTTCTTGATTGTTTTAGCCACCTCCTCGGTTTTCTCATGTTAAGTAATTGTATTTATCCCGAATGATCTGTGACGCAATTAGGGGTGAAAGTGTGACTGGGCACGCTGATTAGAGATGGTGATTTAGCTTATCAGCTCGTGTGCCGGGAAATTGTACTATAGGTACTTCGAAGTATGCTTTGTAGCTCAGCTACCACTTCCTCTTATTCAGATACATAAATTACCATGGCTGGACAAACGGCTTGATGGCAACACATAATTCTGTTTCACTTGCTTTTCATTTTAAATTTGTTCTTTGCATTTTATGCAGATATTGGTTAGTACGGTCAAACGCTGCCTCATCAGTAATTTGAGAATGGTTGTAAGTATCCGTCCAAAATTTGGTAAGGTCAAATGTCAAGGTTAGTGGGCGACGTCTATTGACGGGGTCATCAGGCTCACGGTTACGTCCCGATGACTTTTAGATTGCAAAACAGTGGTAGCTGATTACTAACTCAGCAGGTATTCTGTCACATTCAGGCAGGGTAACGGAATGCATTTTTAAATGTTTCCCAGAAGGCTTACCTGGCAAACGTGAAATCCGGGTAATGAAAAACAACATTCAGGGAGATAAATTACTATGATGCAGAGAAGGAAAATATTGATGAAATTTGGGAAGTGGCTAAAAATTATCCAAAAATCTGCCATTTTTTCAATAATTTTAGCATAAATTCCGAGAGTCTCCCGGGTAATCCTGGAGGGTTGGGAACACTGTACGCTCTACTCTACTCGGCACGTGAAAATGTCCACGTCGCGATGACCCTATAACGGGCATTAGCCGAAAATCTTTCAATGATATTTTGATAATGCATTTCTCAATAAATTTCATAAAATACACAAGAGAGTTCTTAACATGTATCAATAGGTTAATTGTTGCATTTTCTACCTTCAGATTTATCAACCTACCTTTCCTGTCCAACGAACTCCTTTCCAAATGCAGAAGTAGCAGACAAACCAAGCTATGAGCAAGGTCAAGGCCAAGGGCCACCTGACGCCATTTGGGGACCCAAGTCCTCCTGAGATCTGTAGGGCATTTCGCCTATTTCGGGTAAATTGATAATGTTACAAAAAATAAGTCATCTTTGTGGAAGGTCCACTGAAATGCCTGTACTACCCCGACAAAATGAAAATGCGATATCAACCTGCACGAAGGCGCCCACCTTCTTTAAGAAGTTACTTTGACGCCTTACCTTGGGTGGCTGTTTAAAATCAGTCTGACATATATAATTTCAATTAGTTTGCTAGGTAATATTTTGCTAATGGTTTGTCAATTAAAATTGGGTACCAGTTATCATCATAACAAATTTGTACTACAAAAGGAAAAAGAATCTGATTAAAGCGAGTGAAAGCCAGTTTCCCCCTGTCATTATTAAAAATACACTTCAATGATTGATCAATTATCACGCGATATTCCCTTGTTCCATTGAAACGTGCTTTTGGTGACGACGACCAAAGGAAATAGTTTTGTGACACAATATGAATTTATTCTCTCTTTCCATGAAGGTATAGCCTACAATTTCGTTACTGTTTTAATCCATCCATATTTTATAAGAGATCCTCTTTTTGGACAGTAGTTTTGAACAAGGAAAATGGCAGCAAGAACATATGGTACCCTGTCTGATGAACAGTGATCCAAAATCCAAAATGGAACGAATTGCTGGAGCTTTTTTAGTATTTCAGCACTAATTAAAGAGAATAGATATATCTCATATATAAAGCTGTCACCATGTGCTAACTGGAAGTATTGGGTGAATGACGTCAAGTTGTGCCTGGTGTTAAGAGCAGCCACTTTTTACCAAGTAGATGATCAAGACCATGGACAACATGAAGGAATACGGGATATTATGAAATTGACCTGTGTCATGACTGCCATGCTATATTCATCTTCGTCTCATGTGGTATGATTGTCACACAAAAGGTTATTAGGTAATTTTCCATATGATGGTTGTGCTTTTGAAATGACAAGTGGCATCATGCAGTTAACCATAACCGAAAGAAGTTTTGACCATGTTTATATGTATATTATATGCATATATATATATATATATATATATATATATATATATATATATATATATATATATATATATATATAATACTATACGTACTCCCAAAATTCCCTGACAGGTGACGTGAAATTTTCGCATACACTCAAATTGGAAAAAGTGTACACGGAGGCATTGGAAATATTGGCTGCGAAGGAGAAAAAATAGTCCACACCATTCGTAGCGTTGGGTATGTCAATGCTGACGCTTTCTCCCACAGGAAATGTCATATTGAATTCTGAGCAAGTGGGTCTCTCGTACTCTGAGACACATGTCTTCGTGTTGTACCAGTGGTCACATGATTTCCATGGTAACTGTGATGTGAATGAATAGAAGAGATAGAAAAGTGCCCAGGATAGGACGACGATATAATACACATTTAGCCAGGCTGCCATTACAGCTGCTGCGTATCCTACACCTGTAACAAATAGGAGACTGTTAGGATTTATCATGCCGTCCTACTCTCTGTTAAGCAGAACAGGGGTTAGTTGCAATCACGCTTGTCTACAACCATGGTTTATTAATATGCAGCATCCTGTAGTTCTTATCAGGCCATATCAGATACGGATAATATGCTAATATGAATTATTAACAAGACTTCTTGGCAATTGAGTTTAGACTGTCTTTTGTTTAAAAGAGACTGGACGTCACGATGTCATACAGGAAGGAATTGTTGTTATTAGGTGTCATTCAAAAATCACGTGTTGTGACACGTGTCAGGCGAAATGAATTTAATTATTCATACTGTACACTAAGAAGTGTCACAATTAACCCTTTTCAGTCAAAAGTGGTATATTCATGTCCAACAAAAAAGGAGTGTTAGAATTTATGTCAAACCAAAGGGCTATGAGGATCTATGTCACACAAATAGGGAAGTGAGGCTTGGTGTCACACAAAGTGGGATGTGAGAATTCATGTCATATTCATAAGGGAAGGTGCGTTATAATTCATGTCAACCAAAAGGAAATGTTTGGATCCATGTCACCTGAAAGGTGATTCATGATATATGTCAGACAAAGAGGAGCATTAGACTTCGTGCCATAACATTGATATATACTCAAGATTTATGGGAAAAAAACAACAACAAATGTCAGAGGTCATGTCATACCAAAATGGAGAGTTATAATTTATGCCATGCAGAAACGAGTGCGATAACTCGTGTTAAAACAAGTTTTTTTTTCCATAAAAACCAGCAATACTACAAACATATAGTATACCCTGCAAGGAAAGTTGTAATCCATTTATAAGTCAAGGAATTCTTTTTTCTAGATGACATGCAGGTAAAACTACTACAAATTCATTACATAATGTAGACTTGACTGAAAAATGATATGGAATTCCAAAAATAAAGAACAACAGTATATATGGTAATTGTTTAAAGATGGGATCGAGATATTTTCAGTTGTTTATCGTTCACGTTAAACACTCATATACAGAAACATGTATATGCACGTGTACAGCTCGCGTATTTGTTTTCTTACCTTTGAAAATTGGACATATTTTCCAAACTCCGAGGCCCCCGACACTGAGATACTGTCCAAGCGAAACTTCTAGAAAAAACATCGGGATTCCAGCGAAAAACAAAGTTAGGAGATAAGGAACTAAGAAGGCACCTGCAAGCAGAAAAAATATTACCTAGTCTATTTTAATGGTAGGTTCTCAGTCATGAATTGTCGAGGCTAGGATCCGTGGTACATTTTTTTCTTTTCTCAGTTTTCTCAAAGGACAAAGGCTAATTGCCTGCTTTTACGGCTAATTGATATACTGACTGCTGGTAGTTCTGTAACACTAACATGTGTGGTGCGGAATCTACCTGATGCGCACATGTTCTATCAAGCGTCTCTCACTGGCGTAGTTACTTTGGGCATTTTCTGTTTGTTTGTTTCTTTTGGGGGTGTTTTTGTTGTTGTTGTTGTTGTTGTTTTTTGGGGGGGGTTTGCTTTATTTTTTTTTCGTTGTTTTTTTAAACTTTCCTTTGAAGACTCTAGCAGAGACGCGATATCATGATCGCTTCTTGTGACAGAGGCAACTTTTTTTTTTATACCATGGGAATCTGATCTCAAAACAGCTTATTTGCGTGCATAAAAAATTGATAATGAAAAAAAAACTGAGTATGAAATTTGTACTTTTAACAAATGCCTTCGGTCGGGGATTGACTATTATGGTACTTCGGCTATTCGGTATCAGGTACAGAAATGGACCTTTGGAATGCATCGTGCTGCAATGTTGCCTCTCATAAAGTTTATTCTGAACGGTTCCCGTGCAGTACTCGGAGACATAGACTTTGAGCTGTCTGAAAGATTAAACTACTCTGTCTTCACTTACAACTCTTCCGAGAAATACTGGCTCCAGCACACCAGCCATCAGTTAGACGCAAGGATGAAGCAATTTTGGAATTGAACATGCCACACGCAAGAACAAAATGGAAACGTAATTAGCTCTCAAAACATAAGGGAAGAATGTTTACACAATATATTTGCAGGTGGCGGATTGATAAGGAGCATGTGGAAGTACCGTGCCCGGAACTCTCGGTAAGAGTGCTCTAGATCTTAACCCTCTCGTGGTTGAAATTGAAACTACACCTTTCCTTCCGCGCTGTGAGTGCCATGCACAGATGTTGACCTTCGGCCTGTATTTCTAACAAATTTGATATAAAAAATTAATGCACTTGGGTGTGAAGACAACAAATTTACATCCGAGCTTTTTGAGGGCATTATTTTTGACTGTCAATAAACGTTAAACCGTGGACTCTAGTGGTGTATTTTTAGTTGCGAACACCAAGAGGACCTTCCTCAAATATTCATCGTTAATACTCTCAGTGAACCATGGCGTGTTTCAATGTCTATGCGTAAACTGACAGTATCTTTATCTTTAGTTCTTTAACTAATTTACAGTGTATTTTAATAAAATCATGCTTTTGAAATGACAGTATTATTTGCTAGTGACCTTTCCATTTTGCTATCAAGGCTAAGTATCGTCTGCACCCAAGCGTTGTGATGAACACGCGGAATCATGAACCGCTACACCTGATGCGGGCTGACATTGTACAATTTTTAGAGGTGAAACGTGCAGAGTTAACTCTCGCCAGTTGTCCCACATAACCTCTCTGCAAGATTCTAAGATTTCGTTTCATTTAAAAAGTAGTTATAGAGTTGACGTGTCCCTGCAATCAGCAGGTTGTAGGGGTACGCGTTGGCCTGTCACCACTGAGCACCGTAGGTTATCTCCGGGATCTCCGGTTTCGCCTACATTAAGTTTGGGATAATTGGGCTAAGATCTTGCCTGCTTGGCCCTGTGGAAGAATAGCCAAAGGCTGAACAGGCCATCCAGTATAACGATGTTCAATGATTATTATTAGTTTAGGCCTATCTATTTTGATGAACTTGTTTTCAGACGCCTTGTCTGCAAAATGAACGTTTTCCCCGAAACGATGCGACAATTTGGCGTCCACGTAAAACGCAACAATTGAAAGTAGAGCCTTCAGGTGACCTTCATGATTCAGAGGCGCATTTCTTTTTTATGCGTATATACATACATATATATATATATATATATATATATATATATATATATATATATATATATATATATATATATATATATACATATATATATGTATATATATATATATATATATATATATATGTGTGTGTGTGTGTGTGTGTGTGTGTGTGTGTGTGTGTGTGTGTTGGTTTTATTTGTTATCCAGCGTTGCAGTTGCCCAATCGGAACAGACATTTTTATCTGATTTTACAATTAGGCAGTACATCTGTATATTCTTTTCACTTCCTAGGAACATATTTTGTTTGCGACCTCATGTAGTTTGATGATCGTAAAGTAGGTACCTGAAAAGCGGCTCTGAGATACCTTTAACACGAGGGTCGCTGTAAGTTCTCGGCATGTTCAAGCTCCAATTTCGAAACAAAAATCTTAAACCTCAAGCTACTGATTTTCAGCTTGATGCATAAAAAGAGCCCGAGCAGTTTTTCCTCAGAGCCCGATATTTGGTGTTTTTGTGATTGCAAATGACAACTGACATATGGAATTATAAAGAAACTTTGGTTTCCCCTCCAGATTGTTCAAAATGAGTAGAGGTTAGAAAAGCCTGATGCTCTAAAAAAGTTAGTTTTGTACTTTTCCCAGGCTAAGGTTTAATTTGATGCGTACATGTTTCATATCAGGCGAAATAGGAACATCTACACCAAAACATTTAAAGTCCCAAACCGGACCAATATCCGATGTTTACTTCAATGTTTTTTTCCTGACTGATCATCAACAACACTTTGAAAATTATATATCAGATCTTTCAAAATGGCATGCCCCAGATGAAGAAATTGGTGGTTCTTATATTTTTTTCAAAGACGAAATACTTATCATATTTGCTTTGCTGCATTCCACTATTTTATATTTTTCTCGGTCAAGCCTGGATCATAATGCTCCTTATTTTTCAAGTGAGCTAATAGAACTTTTCTTTTATTATTGATAGACAAATTCAATCCATTGCCACTCAATGTAAAAAATTTTATGATCCCGCGCCGAAGTGGTTACAGCTGGTGTAACTTTGTTTATCTGTTTGTTTGATTGTTTGTTCGTTTTTTGTTTTGTTTTGTTTGTTTTTTTTGGGGGGGGGGGACAAAGCCAGCCAATGAAGACACTGATCGATAAATCACAGAAGCAGAAAATCACCATAGTCGCTGGCTCCAACAGCTGTTGTATATTTGCGTTATACTTGAACCACTTTCAAATCCTATTTTTCACGCTTGAGAAATACTGTACTCATAGCATGAACCCGTTATAAATTTTTCACCCAATACAAACATAAAAGAGACCAATATGAAAGCACTATAGAGGCAGTTTGCTGGCTTGAAGTGTTTTACACCATCGTGATTCGCTGTAAGTTTTTCAAAAACGTACTATGTCTGAAATCATTTTATATGTGTTCTTCTCTCTCTCTCTCTCTCTCTCTCTCTCACTCTCTCTCTCTTTCTCTCTCTAGCTCTATTAATCTCTCTCTCTCTTTCTCTCTCGTTTTTCAAACGTGAATATGAGAGATTTGGAGACATAGCCTAACTGCAAAGATCATGTCTTGAAATTTGAATTGATGCATTTTGAGCTTTTTCGCATCTTCAATATCCTGCTCCATACCTTTTTGCAATAGTAATACAAAGTCGTAAACATACTGACGAGTACACACGAATACTTACTTTTAATATAGCTTTAAAATGACTCGTCGAGGTTATTGTGGCAGAATCTACACTAGTCAACCAGCCCAAGAACGGAAAGCGAAAACCAAGCCTTTAGTTATAGTCCACGTTTTTTTGGTAATTTTGCTGCATAAATTGTTGGCCTATTACTGGTTGTATTTAACATAGTTTCTCCTGACGGATTTCCTGCTTTTGGCGCAAACGCTGGAGTGGCGCCACGTAATTAAAAAAACGTAAACACCTACGAAAATAAGCAACTGGTGCATGAGCTGCTTCCGGGAAAATAACAGGGTAGGCATGCCATGCATTTTACGGCAAATTTGTAAGATATCTATAGGTTTGAAGGCAATATTTAAGGGATTTTTTCTTCACAACGTTTTAGAATATGTTCATTTTTCATCGCAAAATTAAAACCATTCGGGCGTTCTGGAACTTCACACATTACTTCAAGTTTCAGTGCTGCCGGAAAAGTTTGAATTTGCCGACAAAAAACGAAAGGGTCACTAAAAAATTAATATGTAAACAGGCAAGACCAAAAAGAAAAACAAAAAAAAAAAAAAAATTTAGAAAAAACAAAAA
This sequence comes from Hermodice carunculata, assembly GCA_964020975.1. NCBI lineage: Eukaryota > Metazoa > Annelida > Polychaeta > Eunicida > Amphinomidae > Hermodice > Hermodice carunculata. Next base: position 42,777,215 of record OZ026622.1, read on the forward strand.
ACAAAAACAAAAAACAAAAAACCACCACCAAAAAGAACCAAACTTATGATGCAAGCGCCACGAGGGCCGATCGCGAGAAATTGGAATGTTGACGAAAGCCTTGAACACTCCCGATGCCGATGCATTCATTAAGTTTCACGGAGTCTTCAAACGCTAAGAAATGGACTTATCGGTGTTTCAAGCAACGTGAATTATTGTTTTGAAAAATACAAGTAGGTGTTATATTCTGTAAGACCCCCCACACACTAACGCGATAGTGCGACGCGATTTTGATGCGATGTCGCGTGGAACGAAACGGCGATCGCATGAAAAATCTCCTCATCGCATAGGCCCTGAGATAACCATCGCGAACTGCCCACATCACTGAGATTGCGATCGTGCGAGAGATTATCTCCAATAGCCCACACCAATGCGCGCGATTTTCGCCAATAGCCGAGATTGAATGCAGTCCACCACAACGTAGGCCTATTTGTATAGCAAATGAAACAAGGTGGTTTTGCAACTGTATGAATACAGTGACATCTGTTGGTGACCCACTATAATTGTGTATACGACCTATTTACACGGTCTTTAAAGATGGCGCAACAAATTGCAGTGTCAACGTCCTATATGGGCCTGCTGATCATGTATAAATTAAATGCCAAGCTAAGGAAGAAGAGAAGAGCTAAGAGAATTTGGATGCATGAATGGCTGCGAAGGCGTGACGACCCTGAGCAGCAAAGAACCACCATGTTACATCTCTACAAAGAATTCTTGACTAGTTTCATTAATAATCATGGCAGTGGTGGGGCACTGGGGGTCGACATTCTCCATCTTTCGTTAGTATCACCATTAAACAATGGGCCAGCTATCCCTTTCAAGACAACTGACCAAGTTCTGGTCAAAATAATATTATATACTTTTCACGTATTGAAAATATGTCATACGAATGGTACTCCCATTTTGGTGCTTGTATGTGCATCCTTAATTAAATAATAGGGCATGGCTAACAATAAAGTAAAAATGAATTCTACACGTTGTTTTTCACCAGAATACGTTACTACTTTGGTTTAATAAACCAGTGTGCCTGATTATGGAAATAAACACACAAACAATTGTTTTCAATGATTTTAAAACATGATAAGGCCTTTATATCTGTCCATGTTTTCGTAGATTTTTCTGCTTGTTACCATGACCATGCGTGTCCTGCAGTTTTCGGAATTTTCCCGGCGTCTTAATAGGCGGAGATGCTCTCCCTGGCTCAGATTCAGTATCAGAACCACTCCCACTATTCTTCTGCGGCCTAGATTTCACAGGTGTTTTACTATTTCCAGCCCTCCGAATCTTCTGGACCGTCTTGGCCTTTTTAGGCCTACGTGCAGCCTTTTTGGGTGGCATACCAGCTTGTCCAGAGTTGACCACAACAGTACGGTAAACAATGTGTCGGAGGCACGTTTTGCGAAAGTGACAGGCCGGGAAGTTCATGTAGCGACATCTGTGGGTCAGAACTTTAAACAGCCGCTAGACGACCAAAGCGCCATCTTTGGCAAAAAGCGGAAACTAAAAAACATTGCGTCATCGCACTCCTTGGTGTGGGCCACTGGAGATAGGTATGAGATAAGCGGCGACGAAGCGCGATGATGCGATGATTTATTGCAGGCCTAAAACCATCGCATGGCTATGAGATGCTGTTGCGATCATGGGGAGATGGAAAAAAAAAATCTCTTCATCGCACGCATATGGCCCAGACCAGCGGGCGAGATGATCCGGGGTTTTTTTTGACCCGCGATTGGGATGCGACTATAAATCGCGTAATCTCGCTCCTTAGTGTGTGGGGACCCTAAGCGACTCACACATCATGGTTTAGAGGGACGGCGAGAGTACCATCTGTTTTTTTTTCAGGGGGGGGGGGGGGGCTACAAAGGGCCAAGGTCTTTTTGCTGGAGCAAAACCTCTTTGCATTGGTTAAACTGAACCACAACTATCTTCAATATCACATGATACTAGTTTGTTGAGGCTGACTTTCATCTTCATGTCAATATTTCTCAGATACTCTTTGCCAGGATTCAGTTCGTTGGGGGCGATTAAATATAAAAACCTCGAAAACGAATCAAACAATTTCTTACAAAATAGCCTATTATTTTCAGTGTAAGGATCACGCAAGCTCTTCTTTTAAAATATGTTTGGAAACGAAAAAAAAAAACAAAAAAAAAACAACGTTTCTCCCAACATGCTTCTTTAAGCAAGGTAGGCCTATGATCTCGAATGCAATTTGTGAAAATGACACTTACAGTAATGGGGCGATATTTGATTTACGATCCAGACAACCACAATGGAAATTATGTTTATTTACACATCAGAACGAGCAATAAGTGAAAGGCCACAACTCTACAGCAAAGCCTCTTTGAAAACTATCTGGAATATGCAGGGATACGCCTCATAATAAAGTAGATTGTTACCACCTTAGTTCTTGTATTTTCTGTCTGTAGCTAAATTCCGTTTATTGTGGCATGTTCACAATTACTGAAATATGTGACCGGTTGGCACAATGAGTGGCCAACTCAACTTTTTCTTTGACATGAACAGCTAAGGAGCAGGTCTCGTTCCGGCAAGGGATTCGCATTTTGAAACAGATTGGAATGGGGCCATACTGGTTTCTGGATTTAAAAAGAAACCTGCGAAACAGAAAAATAGCGTTCTTACTGAAGAGGAACCTTATTTTGAAGTGTGCTAGTACATATATGCAGCGCTTTTTGTGTTTTTCCATAAGCGAAATATTTTAAAACTGACACTTGAGTAAAGTCGACAGCTGGTGGCATTCTGATCACTTTAACCATTAGACCCTTGCAGAGAACTTGGTGCATTTATGATTTCAAAAGTTTATATTTTGCGCCATCATTGAATTTGTTGAAAGTAATTTTGTAATTCTTGAAATAATTTTTACTTGGAACATGTGTAAAAGCTCAAAGACTATCAGCACAGTCTTTTTTTTTTATACATCAGATGATAAAGCAATTCTAAAACTGTAATATGCGTAAAAATTGACTCCTGAACGGTGCTTAATACCAACCGTCCTTAGTTAATAGCTGTTCAGTCTGGAATAGACAAAGCTCAAAGATTATTTCGCAGGTTTCATAACCAAATGTCCCTTAGAATAAGTTTGTCGGTACTTACGTAATGTTTTGGTTTGTCCTGTGCCTCGTATTCAATTTATCATTCTGACCAATAAAGACTGTTCCAACATGTTAGTTTAAATCTCGCAGAAGTGTAACGCACGAATAATCATTGCTTACATGATGGTTAATGAATGAATGAGAGATGTACAGAGAAAACGTTTAAACTTGTTTGCGCTTTCTGGTTACATCTTTTGCTTTGCTATTCAGATTTCATCATTTGAGAAAACTGCCACACTGAAAGAGAAGCAGTAGGTGCATAATAAAGGACCAAAGACCATGCTCAGGAAATTTATTACAAAGCAGTACGGTGTACTCTACCGTATGAAATATATATATATATATATATATATATATATATATATATATATATATATATATATATATATATATATATATATATATATACATATATATATATATATATGTGTATAATTTATGGACAACGAAGCGTAGTGAACAATATCCTGTCACCAAGTCAGCATTCTTTGTGTCTGTCAAATTCCTCACACAAGCCATCATGACGTGTGTCTCACACCAACTTCCTTGAACCAAGTGGCCAACATGACCTATGTATGACAACAACTTCGTGTAACTTCCTGAAACAAATCATCATGATTTATGCCTAATTATGGTTGCAGTGGACAAGTGAATCAACGTTATCTGACAGCGACGTCGAATGTTCGTGCAGAATTGTGTGGAGATTGTCTCCTTACTTCTTCATCTGCCTATCCAGTGTGCGGCACTAATATCACACACAACACACAGTAGCAGATTGAATTCAAAATAATTGTATTTATGTTGATCTGCAATACTATCTACTTTCTCCACAACGTAACACATGGTGAGAAGAAAAATGTTTCATGACAAGCGGCCACAGCTTGATTATATCCGGAAAACGACTTTTTGAGGAAAAACATACTGACAACGTGCATATGATGTGATGTTTACGCTCAAATGTCACACTTGGTATCATCACTGTGCACTTTGTTTAGCATATGTGTGACTGCTTCGTCTCTCAGCAATGTATTGAGCGGTGTTCCTTGCCTCTGTGAGTGTGTTGTTACTCTTGATACCATATGACGGTGAAAACCATTTTAACCCTCAGCTCTTTTAAGAAGCATTTACATTTCAAGACCGATTCAATGCCTTTTGTCAAAAGAACTGCGTAAATTTCCCCAACCGACGAGAAATCTTGTGAACATAAGTCAGAGTCAAAATCAGAATACCACGCCATCAGTGGGATTTGTTGAATTATTTCAGTGCCAACCGTGATTAATGTCGAACTTCGTAAAAACGATTCACTCTGAATTATAATAAGGGTGCCAGATTCATGTTCCTTGTAAAAAGACCTTTTATTTAAGTAGTATCAACGTCGGTCCAGGTAAACCGCTTTCCTTGGTGCATTGTGCCCAAAACACGCCGCGAAAAGCTGTTGACTCAGTCCAAAATGTGGCACTGGAAGACCTAAACTATTTTCCGACAAGGCTCTGTCTGGCAGATGCATAAATTCTCTATTTGTGATAGACGTGGCAGGAAGACGAAAGACGCGACTGTGCCGCCTTTTTGTAAAACCAGCTCAAACAAGTGCAAATGGGCTGTGTCTGACAACTTCTTTAAAAATGACCAAGATCTGTGTTTGCAAAATCCCCCCAAATAACTTCGGATGATCTGTTCCTAACTGCTTCTGCAACAAATCAAGTTCATCCAAGTGAAAGAATTTAAATGTGTACGCATGGTCTGTAGCCAACAACTTCCTTACAATGAGTCGAGATCATTCTTGTTTGAACGAGTGAGGATGATCTGTGTCTAACAAGAACTTCCTTACAATGAGTCAAGATCATCCGTGTATAACAGCAATTTGAACGAGAATGGTATTTGTTTACCACCAATTCCCACGCTTAATTTAAGCCCATAACTTTTCTGAGATGGTACTACTGGAGAGCTTCCAGATTAGTTCATGTAACTAATACGATATTCAGTATGTCTATAATAATTATTATTTTCAGGGTTGCCAAAAGTCGTTGAAAAAGAAAAAGTATACGTTTTAGACAAAAATTCACGAAACTCTGTCTGTACCAAAAATTTATCAACTTCTCGTTAAAAGATAAGGGTAAGATGTATTCATTACTTTATCTTCAAAGACAGTCTTTCTTGAAAAATGACATCCCTGAACAAAAAAGTCAGGATGTTACGCCCCTGCTTCTACGCATTCAGAATGTGACCAAATGTCACGCATTTGTATTGACGTCTTACCTGTTTTTGTCTATTTAAAGACAAAAGTTAAAAGCTATCTGCCTTTGAATTTTACAGATGTAAAATGTTATCACTGATATATGTTGCATTCCTGATTCCTCTGACATTAGGGGGGCGTGAAATTCTGTTATATATTGACTGCATAAGGCAGTATGTATCCTCAATTTGGCACGAAAGGACCTGGTCCGCTGACCCACTTGTATCAATAACTCTAGATCTCTTTTACTTGACTGAAATTAGATTTTGTTACCAGCTGATGTAATACTTCTTAGAGGTGGTGATATTCTTATTTTGAATGCAGTGAAACCTAAATTGTCACAACAAAAGCCTATGGGCCTAGATCTCAAGTTTCAAGTATTTTGATTGATTTAAGTACTTGAGCTTAAACCCGTTTTTGTGATAATCTGGATGATGGAACCTCACTGGTATCATAAGGAACCGAGATATACACCAAAATTAAAATGTTTGAGTAACAACAATAATCATAATGATAATAATAATAATAATAACAACAACAACAACAACAACAACAACAATAATAATAATAATAATAATAATAATAATAATAATAATCTATGTCTTTGAGTCATCTCGTTTGTTCTTTGACTACCTCACTGTACACTTTCCTGTACCACCTGTCTTCACCTACTGTTTGACATACCCCCAATACTTTAACTTTGCTTTGGCAATTCTGTCTGTGATTTTATTCCATCCTAACACTCCTAGGACTGCGTCTATTGCTGTACATGATGGTGCTCCCAGTATCCATTTCCGCATCTTATTCTGTGCTTTCTCCATTCCCTGGATATCTCCCTTACTGATTGAAATCTCCGCGTCTATTGCTGTACATGATGGTGTTCCCAGTATCCATTTCCCCATCTCATTCTGTGCTTTCTCCATTCCCTGGATATCTCCCTTACTGATTGAAATCTCTGCGTCTATTGCTGTACATGATGGTGTTCCCAGTATTCATTTCCCCATCCCATTCTGTGATTTCTCCATTCCCTGGATATCTCCCTTACTGATTGAAATCACATCTAAGCCACAAATCATTCCTGGTATTGCAACTCTATCCTATAATACTCTTGCTGTTGAAACTGTTAAGTACCGTAGCTTTTATCATTCCCTTCGTACCATTCACTTTCTGTATAATGTTCTCCACCTGATACCTGAACATGCTTTTTACCCGTTGCTTTTATCTTAACGCCGAGGTTTTCATACTCATTAACCGCCCAAATTTCGATCAGCTGTTCTCTGCCTTCTGGAATTTTGAACTTCCCAATGCTCCAATTTTTATTTCCATCTGATTTCTTCGAAAGAGTCATGACTTTACTCTTATTTTTATTAAATTCTAACCTCCATTTATTCTCATTGTCCCCTCCTATGTACAGTTTTCCATTATTTCTTCAAACTGACTTTATTTTCTTCGAGAAAATTTGTTTAATAATGTCTTTTTGAGATGCGTAATAAATGAGTCAATTTATTTTTACAATTAGTGTATACTTTTTTTCAAAGATTAGGATTTGTATTTTGCAATATATAAAATGTATTTTTCCCATTAAAGGATGTTTGTAGAGCATCAGTTAGCCAAGGCTTGTGAAAAAAAGCTTTGTGAAAGTAATTTAAATTAGACAGTGTCATTACCATATCCAAACCGTAGTCCTAATGAAACAACTCCAAGTCAATTCCGACCAAAGGCACTATTCCTTGGCATGTAAAGCTAAATCACATAAATTTATTGTTCGTCTGTACCCAAATGAGTCCAAAACGTACATGCAAAGGTCCATAGGGTAAAAAAAGCCATGTCTAGTTTTAACATGACAAGAATGAAAAAAAAAAAAATGTTTAAAATTATAGGCCTATTTCAGTAAATTGGCTTGAACAGGTGCATCATTCATGTGCATATAGGACCGTACAATTCATGAAAATGGACCAAAATCTGCAGCATAGCAGAGAATTTGCAAGCACAGGTTCCAAATTTGTTTGAAATATCAATAATATTCAGCATTTAAAACGTACTAGTTGCAACGACGGTCTCAACAATGATCATCATCCATACAAGTCCACAAAAGGACACTAACACCAACACCAATCCATCAAAAAGCCGCTAGGCCTTAAATGACCACCAACAAGAATCCAAACAACATAATTCTACAATTCGATGAGTTTCAGACAAGTAGCTAAAAGCATGATGTTGTTTTAAAGGAGATAAACTACGGGTGTTTTAAGAAGAAAATTTTTGAATGTGCAAATTTAGTGGTGAAAATTTAATACAGTGTCATAATTTGCAAGTACACTGGTTCAAATGTCAAACATCAGCCAGAAACAAGTGACATCAAGCCTCAGAACGCAAAACAACAGTCAAAAATCACAAGAACAGTAGTCAAATGCACTGCAATAGCCAAATATTGTAAGCATAGCAGTTACATTTCAACTATGGTTTCCAGAAGTATTTTTGAAAGGAAATTTAAATGTTCAAGAAAGCATAGAATCCCATAAGTTATCTAATAAGTCTTTTATTAAGGTAACAATTTAGAATTAAAAAATGTAGTATGCCATTGTAAGTCATCTGCAAGTCAGCAAAGCATAAGGCATTTTTGCTTTAAACACTTCCATGAATTTTTCAGGAAAAATAGCTTCGGTTTCGCTGCAAACTTTATCTCAATTCATTTCTTTGCTTTAACTGTTGTTTAGAGCTATCATTTATTATTTGCTTGGTAATTTTAATTTCAGTTCGCTAAGGTTATTCCTTTTTAGTGATATGGAATACTCGTAAGTAATCTGATATGTCATAATTCAAAATTCCACCTATAAACGACAAGTCATGTTCATGTTAAATTTCTAAATGTGTTGTCAATGAGAGTTGTGGTTTCTGTGACTCTAGTTGGTCTATTGATGAGTGGTATGAAGGAACTACAATAGTGAATCAAGAAATTCTGAAGAAGCATAATGACCTTTAAGATGCAACAAATTGATATTAAAATCTCCCATTAAACAGCAAATTTTGTTTTCACTTTCAATTTTGTTGAGCAATAGACTGATAGATACATTAAATAAATTTATATTTGTGCTTGGAGGTCTATTAATTTCTCCTACAACTATAATTTTATCAAAATGTACATATTCCTCGTCCAGCTCAATGAAAATGGCCTTACAACAAGCCTCATATACTGACATATAATTCCGTTTGATAAACGTACTTTTAATAATGAACCAATAATGATACTCCGCCTCCGATTCGATAATTTCTAGTTTGCGGGATATGAATATAACCTTTCAATGTATACAAGTTACAATTATTGCTGTTCAACCAAATTTCATATAATCCAATAATTCCAAATTCAAATTTTGTAAATATAATTTCACATGTAGTATGTTAGATAATAGGCTTCGTATGTTCATATGCAGTTAAGAGAAAAATGACGCCCCACCAGTCAGAAGCAACACGACCCTACATACATATTATTTCAATTGAAAGTTTGAGTAAAAGTGATGCATTACTCATCATAGGTGGCATGTGTTATGATGCTCTTTTAATTTTTTTTAATATATTCAGTTTGTACGATTGAGCTATATCTCCAGGGAGCAGGTTCCAAGGTCCAATTACTCATTCAGAGAAAAATGTTTATGAATGTCACCCCTTGAAAAAGGCTTAGTTTGTCTCCATGACCTTGTGTAATACCCCTTGCCTTTGAAAAAATGCTGATCTGGCATATTGTACCTATGATGCAGATACTTATAGGTTTCCACCATATCGGCTCTTGCCCGTCGTTACTGAAGGGAGTCAAATCTCATGTTACTGTTTTTGGTGTATCTTCATTGAGTATACTCGAGTTTATTAATATCCTTTTGAAGCCTTAGAATCCACACGTGTGAAGCGTATTCCAGCAATTGTCGAATGATGGATTTGTACAGGTCGATATTGTAGTTGAATTGAGATTTTGAAAACATCGATTAATCAATCTTGCTCTTTGAGAAGCTTTTTCATTATATTCTCATTGTGGTCTGATGGTTTGAAATCATTGGATATTATGATTCCCAGATCCACATACTGTTTAACCACAGATAGGTAAGTTCTGTCGAACGTATACATATATCTTAAAGATTGCCTAAGTCTCAGAACCAAACATTTGGTTGTGCTGAAGTCTAACAGCCATACTTTGGACAGTGCGCTACGTTTATTCAGGTCCTCTTGATGGCTTTCGCAGTCTTGGATGTTTTTCACTTCCTTGTAAATATTTGTGTCCTTAGCAAACAATTTTGCTACTGAGTTCACAATATCCAGTAGGTCCTTTACAAAGATTCGGGAGAGAAAAGGACCAAGAATAGACCTTTCTGAAACTCCACTTGTTACTGGTCTGCATTATGATTTAGCATTTGTGAGTATCGCCCTCTGATGTCAGTTAGCCTGGAATACCTTAATCCATCTCAACAGTTGAGCTTTAATACCTGAAGTTTGATGGTAGACGATGGTGACATACTCTATCAACGTCTTTTGGCAAAATCAAGACAATTAATATATCTGTACCTATATTTTTGTAATACGAATTGGACCAGTCATATAAACACTCCAAAGTTGGGTAGTGCATGAGCAATTTTTTTGATTCCATGTTGAAAACAATGCAGCAGTTTCTTTTCTTCAATATATATCCTGCTTACAAGGTTTGTTTCGTCGTCAGTTTTGGCATTATTCAAAGTTTCGTTGTGTTCGCTGGCAATCCGAGTATATATTATATTGTGAGCATTTAAGTTTCACTGCTTTGATCTGATCCATGTGGCTCGTTTTCATTTTAAGTCTTTTAATTGACAGATAGGATGACTAAAGTGGCAGGTGTCTTTTACCAGGTTTTATAAATTAAATGGGAATTTACTTGTCCATCGGACTTTGGTAAGTCTTCTTAAGCTGACCAATAAGATGACATTTCTTTGATCTAGATTATAAAAATCAGAACATATTCGATTCATATCATTAGGTCCTCCCAGATCAGGATCATAGGCTACATCTACTATAAAGGATGTGTCATTTCTTGGTTGGACTTTTTACCACACCACCTATAGTTGGAATAAGGTTCTGATCTTAGATTGTCTTTAACAATGAGCAAGATACCTCCTCTATTTTCTCGTGCATATGTGGCTTCTCTGTAAAAGTACAGTTTTCTATTTTTCTAAACACTGAATATCCTTGAATGGTGAATTCAATGTTTTGTATTTGTTCACCAAACCACGTTTCTTCCACTGCAAAAATGTAAGGATAGTGCTCATTAATGAAGTCCATCAATTCCGGGTACTTGTTACGTAAACACATTGCCTTAAAGGAAAAACTTTTAAGGAAAATACTCTTCATTCAGATGCAAAATAGATGATGCCAGACGATTGCTACTGGGCTGAATAGCTGAAAATTTTTCTGGTGAATATTGAGTTGAACTTCTACCCTGGCAGAATATTCTTTTCGAATATCATTTACCTTGTGAATCTCATTAGCAAGATTAATGTCAAGATGAGATTCATTGCTTTTTGTAATACACCATTTTGTGTTTTATTTACTTGTAGTAGATTGTCAGCCATACTGTTACAGACTTCGGATTCAAAAGCAGTAGCTCCATGTGACCCACGCAAATTGTTATTTATGATTGTTGAGCACCCATGAGCCCTGATTAAGGCTTGATATGCTGATCTGAAAGGTACATTACGTGAACCTGGATTATTATATACCTCCTTCAAATGTATGGGAGATGCCTCTCGTAGTAGTTCACGTAAACTTAGTTTGTTTCCTACCAAAATGTTCTGTCTTGGCTCGTTGGTGTTCCACTGTTTTCTTAGAACCATTTTGCTGTTTTTGATAATCCAATTTGGATTATGTGTATAATCCCTTTTTTTGCTATAGTGGTTCACGCAACTTGAAGTGTTTTTACTTTTGGACCCGAGTTTTATCCTGGCCTTTCAAAACTTTGCTTTTATGGTAAGAAAAATTTTGCATTTTAATTGCTGCAGCTTTCAGTAATATCTGTTGTACACTTTCAGAGTTGGACTTTTCCACTTTCAATGGTTGTGCATTGGATGGATTTTTATACCTAGTCCGAACGTGGAATTCGGTACTTCTTGTACATTGATGCAGGTGAATAGTTCAAGTAACAAGTTCTATCTGTAACTTTTTCCCTCTCTGGTATGCCTCTAATTACCACATTGTTTCTGTGCTTTAAAATTTCTTCTTGCTCCCCTAACAATAAGGATATTTTATCACCAAGCACAGCAATATCTTTTGCCGTTCCCACCATATTTTCATTTGAAGCTGTAACTGAAGAGGCCAACTAATTATGGGAAGCTTTGTAAGCATTATTGATAGAGAAGACTCAATGGATTCCCTCCCAAAATCCAGGTTTTGTATTTTTGTCTAACTCTGTTGACGTTTGTGGAGATATGTTATTTGTCTCTATAATTTCTTTGCTTCCAGATTATAATATGTACAAAGTCAATGGAGCATTGGAAACTATTTTTCACTGTTTATGTGAATTACCTGGTAAGTTTGTTCATCAACATCCTGAAATTTAACATGGTACAACGGAAAATATATCTCGCTAAATAGACTTAACAAATCTTCTTTGGGAGTCATTTTGCATCCATCATATTTATCTGTCACCGAAGCGTTTCTGTGTGCTTTTCACAAGGAACATTGGAAATGGATGTCGATTTGGACGGTTTATTTTTACCTTTGGTCCTTTTCACTGGTTGCTATTTGCTATTTTCTAAGATTGGTTGAATCGTGGGTGACGCTAATATGCCACTTTAGGAACCAAACGTTTTCCATGTAAGATATGGTATGTAGGTCATCAGTTCTCCCTATTTTATTGTGTTACTTTGTAGTCGAGTGATTCAGATATTCATTGGCGTCAAGAGACTCACACCTGTTGCCCAACCTCGATGTCAACAGAAACGCCGGCACAGTTTGCCTTTACAGTTTGAAAAATACTCAACACTACAAACAAATCGGCCACAATTAGCAGCATATCATGAACAGTGCTGGCAATAATATCAGTAAAACAGCACCAATGTAGCACAATAGTTATGGATGAATGTTTTTCCTTTTCTCTTTCCCTCCACAGTTTTGAGTGCAATTCACTTCGTACTTGCACCACCCTGTCAAAGACGTCCTCATTCATCCAGATCCCTGTTCCTTCCAGTAGATTAGCCTTTGAAAATTATTCCTCACGATCTTTGCACTTCAGTAGTTTGAAAACCACAGGTCTTGCTTTTGTCTGATTGCCCAGGACAACTTTCCCAACATGGTGGGCCCTTTCTATTGTGTAATCCTTTATCAGGCGCAACTTGGTGCTAATGAGCTCTTTTATTTTGGCTTCTTTCTGTTGACTCAGGTAACTCCATAACCGGGAATTGTTATACTGCTTTGATTTTCTTGGTATTTAACTTGAAGGATGAATTCCTTAACTGATCTCAAGTTTGTCCGTTGTCTGTTGCTGGGTTTTCATGGGATTCTTGATTTCTTCAATATCTCTCTGAATATACTGAAGACTTCCTTGCAGGTCAGAAATATCAGTTGTTGTTTGAACAATAAATGCATCATGTGCTTGTTTGTGGTTTCTGCAATGGATGCATCATGTTCCTGGAAAAATATGTCAATTCTCGGCTCATGATCAGTTCTTTCTAGTATGGTGCTGTTATGTAAGGTTTGTAGGTCCCACCAAATTTCATACAGAGGCACCCAAAATTGCAGATGATAGTGTTCCCATTAATTTTCATATTTCAATTTACATATTACATGATACTGAAGGCAATAAGTATGCAATATTTCTGTGACTCCCCGCTTGTCTGCCTCGGTCCTGTACGGGGCAGGCGCCCTCAAAGTAAAAAAGGACTGGGGAAAACATGTTACATCTCATCAGCTTCCGCTGCCCTGTTCAAAGAACCACATCTGAAGTGTAAGATCCTCCAAAGACACTGCCACATGACCATTCCCTGTCCTATCTGTATTCTAAAAGTCCATTCATTCTGTTCCCGTCTGGTTCAATAATCTCTGCACTTTTCTCCCCACATTCCTACCAAGTCTAGTATACACTGCCAAACCCCTTCTTGCCTGCCCCCGCTCTTCTACCCAGCAACCGTGCTGCACGTTCCTCTGAGCTCTGGACGTCTTTTCCAATCCTTTGCAATTGTGGTCTTCACTGTGCCACTTTCTGACAACATTTTCCTCATTTTTACATGCTTCACACCATAATGACCTATGATCTAATGTATCATCTGTCTCTTGTATACAGATGTCACACATCCCATTGCTATCTGCTGTCCACTTCTGTTCTTCTTTTGAAGGTTACGCCATAAGTAGTTAACTCAACGTGGGTTTTTACATGCGTGCTAAGGCGTGCAAGTTAAATGGGTCTATTAAAGTTTGAAACGCTCTGTTATTGCGTCCACAAAAATACAGACGGATCGAAGGATGGACGAACTGACGGACGCAAGGCAGGGCGGACAGACAGGAGTGATCGCACGATATCTGTGACTTATTGTCGTCAGAACTAAAAATATAAAGGATTAAATAAAAATACAAAAGAAAAGAATAGAAAAACGTCAGTTATATGGCTGCTGATGTCCTTTAAAGGTGCCCCTGGTTCGATGTCACGACTGAGGGATATACAATTTGACCTAGAATTCCGTGCTCTAAGATATAGACATTTGTTGTAGTTTACCCTTAGCGGCCCCTTGTAACCTGTGATGTTCTCTTAGAGATCTTTTCGGTACATCCAGTGACTATTGGATTTTGATGGTAGGATTTTTATCGATTGTGATATGATTTGATTTTCGCGTGTGCATTTTTCGCGCCATCGTTAGTGCATAGATAAATAGTGCTGACCAGGAAAAAAACGAATACAGGTGAAAAAAAAACTGAGATTATGAAACAAAGCGTCCAAGTAAAAAGACCTTGCATGGCTCCAACATCGACAGGGATCTCGCTACCAACCCAAATGCCGACAGCTTCAATTCCAGTTGAGGAGTATTTGGATTTACTCTGTGACTCTAGAGTTTTATCCTTATTGCAGAAAGTGGTTTCAGACGCTAATATACGTAAGGCCACTCAAAATAAAGGTGACTGTCCTTGGAACCAGGGTATATGAATTTGATAAATCATTGATTTCACAGGAGCCGAAGCTGTCAGATACTCAACACAAAATAAGTTCCCTAAAACATCAGTAATGTGAACTCAAAATAGCGCATGAAAGGGTTAAATCCAGTATGGAGGATTTTCAAGTATCTCGCGATGAATTATACCAATATGGCAGGCGACTGAACCTTCATTTGAGAGGGGTCAAGGGGTACTCCAGTCAAAATACACCTGAGAATAATGACAAGTTACTTTTACATTAGATTATCAATCAACTAGATGTGCTTATACTGCTCTCCGATATTCGACGTTCTCACGATGCGAGTCCTAGCGATTTACCCAACAAGGGGGAAATAGCACGCTTCATCAGTTATCGGCCGAAGACCCAAGCTTTGCAGGCCAGAAGTAAACTCGAGGGGACTGGAATGTTCCTGAACGAAGACTTGAATGCAAAGAGACGCAACAGTCGCTTACCCGGGCTGGTATTTATAAAAAACAAAACAAACAAAGTAAAACTGTGGACACATTGGTTTACGATGGGAAAGTATGCGTCACAAATCGCACAGCGCATGATAAACCAGTGATGGAAATAAGTGAAAGCATGTACGAAAGTGATCTCATTAAATTTCAGAGAGATTTCTGGGAGACTGTCTGAAGTGATCTTGCCTGTGAGACTTGCCACAACCTTTGCCTCCGTTCGATACACATTCTCACTTGTTTTGTGTGTGTATTGTAGTAGTACCTATTAGGACCCCCCCCCCCCGCCCCCCCCCCCCGCCCCCCCCCCCCCCCCGACTACTAAGTTTATTGTTTGTGATTTTATCACAACACTACAGACCACATTGTTTACTCTCTGGCTGATATTGTCTTGAATTTATATTCACCGACTCTATGCATTAGGGTACATTATGTTATGATGCATCGACTTGAACTCACCATTTGCTAACACTTGATGTACAATGTGTTCTTACCATCTGTCTGAGGGCGTTTGTTTCGGACTTGGTCAATGGCGTGCAAAAGGTTTTGTGTTTTTTTTCGTTTTTTCTATTTTTGTTTGTAGTGCTCAGTTTCTATTGTTCAGTCTTTTAACCGAGGCCGATTGCATGGGACCGCAAGGGTCACAAGCACCATTTCCTGTGCTTAACTTTTCAGACCCGTGCTTTCAGTCAGTCAGTCAGTATGTTCACTTATTCAGATTGAGTTGCATTTTGCGCGCACTGTTTACTTGTTCCAGTACTCATCACGATTTTGTTCAAGCTACTGCACTAACTGGATTCTCTTTTCAACCTCATCACCCGATTACGCGACATACTGACCTCTGTTCGCATATTTAGTATGAAACTGTCACTTTTTCATCGTACTTATACTTTATTTTCATGTTCTCAGAGGTTAATAGACCAGTTCATAGGACTCGAGTTTATTCGGTTCACCTCGGGAAGGGCACCCTGATTTGTTTACATTTTGTGCTCGGTCACCCTGACCGGATTACACGTGGAAGGATCAGAAAGTGAAACAAAGGATGTGCTTGGATTTAATGAAAAATCAAACTGTCGGCAAACTAAAAATGCCCGTTTCACCACTGATATGATATTTTAGGTAAAAGATTTGCACTGTTCAGCACAATCCATGATGTAATCACCAGCGTTAGCCGTGGCATCCGTTGTCAACATGAAGTCCGGGGCCAGCCTGGGCCACTTGCTGATTGGACAATCAGGCCAACAATGGAATGCATGATTAATTACGGTCTGGAAAATTTCGGTACAACTCGGTATGACCAGGTCCATTGTATATGTGTCTTTTTGTCCAGAACCACTTCCTAGTAGCCATTACTCTATTCCGCAGTCCGAACTCCTTACTCTCCATAAGCTAACCTGTCACTGCCTAACCTATATACATAATGTGTACACAACCGAGCTGTCTGTATTGCACAACTATTGTTATTTGTTATGCGTGTATCTGTTCAGTTTTTTTTTCTGAAGGAGCTTTTCAAATATTTAAACATTTTTTCCTTCAGTCCATATACTTGGTGCCTTGACAGTGCAAACAAGACTGCTTCTAAACAAATTGCATTGTACAGTTGTGCCAACATATCGCATCGTTTGTTACAGGATTCTTAATATCTGTGCATATCTTAAGATACGTTGTATAGGTGCCGTGTCTGGCTACTTGTATATTGGATCATGTATCATTATAGCTATTCTTAGTTGTCAGCACTCATCGATTTATTATAACTAGCTGAACACTTGGCCACATTCAATGTATGTATTTACATACAGTAAATTCATAATGTACTTTTATTTGATGTTAAAGTACCACATATGCCATAGCCCCCTGTGGCTCGGATACCTTTATTATAAATGATGTTTGTTACGGCACATTTTTCGCACTAGTGAGAACAATTACCTTACTGATTTGCTATTTTTTCTTATGAATGTTTGTACTACATGTATTTGTGTGTAGCTGTCACGGACAACAATGCCTGTGTCTCTACCCCCTATCTTTTGATCTACCTGCTGTATTCCATACTGTGTGTTCTATTGGCTGGATATTTTAACAACCTCCAGAACGGTGTTTGCCGACCAAAAATACTTGCAGTCTACTTTTATAACTCAGTCTGGTGGAAGAAATATTCTGATCTTGACGTCAATAAACTCATAACTTTTCCACTCTTTTTTCAGCTGGCAATTTCCATCTTAATCCTGGACCATATAGCAGCTTTCGAGATACTACTATTTGTCCCCATCAATGTTTACAGTTTTACTCAGGATAAGATGCATTGTATTCGCAATGACGTTGCCCAAGCTCACGATATTATTGCTCTATCTGAAACGTTTCTGTCTCCATATTCTCCTGATAGCCATCTTAGGGTACCCAGCTTCCGTGCATTGATGCACAGGGATCGTCCCGGCGGACTGGGTGATGGCGTGGGGTTATTCAGTTCTCACCTATACTTTGCCATCAGATGTCAAGATCTGGAAAGTCTTGAGATTGAACTAATATGGACAGAGATCAAATAACACAACAATTCATTTCTTGGGGAGTTATCTGCAGGCCTCCCGGCTTGCCGGTGTAATTTTGGGACAACCTGCAAGCTAACCTCGATTGTGTCAAAATCAAGGGCATTAGTAACATTATTTTTACTGGCGATCTGAAAGCCGATTTTTCTATAGCACTGGCAAAAAACTCTCAGTCACTGTTGTACAACAAACTGTCTTGTTCCTCATATCAAAGAACCCACCCGCGTGACAAACAATCCATCCCGATATCTCAATCAAATTATTTTAAACATCCCTAATTTTATTTATAAACTTTGTGTCTTGCCACCGATTTGTTTAAACATGTTTTATTGAAAAAGAATAACGATAAGGAAGAAGGGCTACGCCTTATATTAATCTTTCTTGTTGGAAAAAGATGGAAACACAGGGCAGACATTACAAGACGGTTAAATCATTCCAAACTATGGTGACAGGCCTTGGTCAGTGATTCTGGCACTGCCTGGCAAGTCATGCTGCAGCTGCCGCAAGACTTGCCAGGCAGTGCCAGAACCACTGACTTAAGACTATAGGCATATTGTTACTTGAACGAAAGCTCTTTTCATGAAGAATTTAACTATGCAATTGTCGTCTTAAATCTAGGTAAATATACGGAGAAATCAGAGACAGGTATCGAATGAGTTAAGACCGACCGCCCTTCGAAACCACCCAATTGCAAACTGTGACCATAGTGTCGTATCTGGTGGAGTTCTATTTCGACGGAAAATTGAACCTGCGTATAAGAGACTTATTTGGGAAAACCAAAAGGCAGATTTGAATCATTTTTGTACTTATTTGAGTCATATTAATTGAGATAACACCTTTTCATTCAATGTACATTCAATATACCTCAGTGTTGTGTCTCATGGACTGGCAGCTTTCTACAAGCCGCTGAACCACTATAATATGTTTATTTCATGTGGTATAGTCTAATGTTAAGCTATTCGCTGATGACACATTGCTTTATCTTACCCTTGATGATCCAACTCATACTGCTGCAATTATGAACAGTGGTCTTACCTCATGAGATGAATGGTCAAAGGAATGGGTTGTTTCCATAAATGCACTCAAGACAGGTTCTATGCATATATTTCTGAAGAAAAATACTCTTGACTACCCTCCTCTCACATTTAAAGGTCTTCAATAGCAGAATGTTCCTGATCATAAACACTTAAATATCTTGAAATCTCTTCAGTATCGCCTTGATCGCAAAACTTGGAAATAAGTTTTTCATTCGTCCTATTAAGGAATATGGTGACGTGGTCTGGGACGGCTTCACCCAATCTGACAAAGACCTTCTGGAAGACATTCAGCTGACCGCGGCCCGTATTGAGACGGAAGCTATGGAAACTACCTCTGGTGATAAACTGTACCACGAAACTGCTTCGGAGCCGTTTTCAAAGCAAAGGGACATATCAAAACTCATAATGATGTATAACATCATTCAGAAACTTACACCTATTTATTTGTATGCTGCCTTACCCGTTGTCTCTGTGGCTGATGAAAATCATCGCCCAATCACCAGAGGACGTTCTGATCTAAGTAGACATTCCGACATACACTATTTTGACTCCAGGCCAGTACTATTTGAGAATTCTTTCTTTCCATCTGCTATTACCTTATGGAGCTTACTCCCCTAAGACACTAGGAACTAGCTGAGCCTATCACAATTTAAACAGAGAATTTCGAATCTGAGAACATGTCCCGTATATATCCAGAACTTTTAGATATCGGTAGGAGATACCTGTCCATTTTACATTCCCGTCTGCTTATGGGTCACAGTAGGCTGAAAGAAAAAACATCTGTTTAAACTAGAAAAGAATAGTTGCTTCAAAGCAAATCTGTCTGTGTACCTTCAAAAGCAAATATTAAATGCTACAACTTTTGTCCTTTGGTACTTCACATTCCATTCAGCTTATGGCTGGATGAAAATTTCAAAGTCCAAATGACCTTCATCTTTGATCTTTAGAGGTCACATGGAAATTGCAAAAATGTACAGTGTTACAATACCGACAATTCAAGCCCAACATGAACCAAATCAGATGAAAATTGACCAAATTATGGCAAGATGAAACTTTAAAAGGGCCAAATGAAATTGACCTTTGCCCTTTAGAGGTTGCATGTTGTTACAAAAATATGCAGTGTTGCAATACCTACTATTTGAGTCCAACATGATTAGAATTTGATGGAAATTGGCCGAGTTGCGGCTGGATGAAACTGTCAAAGGTCGAAATGACATTGACCTTTGCTCTTTAGAGGTCACATATATGTTTCAAAAATGTGCAGTTTTACAATAGCTACAATTTGAGACCAACATAATCAAACTTGGATAAAAATTGACTAAGTTATGGCTAGGAGAAAGCCACATCGAAAGTGGCCTTTGACCTTGAGATGACCTCTACCTGAAGTGAACCTTAACGTTTAATATGACATTTTGACCTAAAATTGACCTTTGACCTTGACATGACCTTGACATTTGAGATGACCTTTGCCTTGCTATGATAGAATTCCTATGCACTCGGAACCACATCTACTCTAGTATATTAAATATTGAAGATTTAAATCTTTAATTAGCCCTCATTTGCATAATTTCGAAAAGCATGACCTCTCATTGTAAAAAGGCAAGACTTCATCTATAGAAGTATAATTGTGCCAATTTTGGAGTTTCTATCTGTAATTGTCTCCGAGGAAAAGGGCGGACAAATTTGCTTGTAAAGAAAGAAACAAAGAAAGAAGAAAGAAATACAGAATTTCTGGGAAACAGTATGTCTGTGTTTGCACACCGACACAAATAGGCGTAAAAAAATGTGCTAGTTATTAATGTGGCGCCACCTCGGAAAGTGTTTGGCACTATTTTTTAACCTGTCCGCGATGTGTCATTGCTCGAGGTATCCTCAATATTTTCATTAGTTCGGCAACACCTTTCTGTATTAATACTGTTATGTATGGTCATGAAAAATGTTCCGTGGAAGAAAACATCTTTATCTTCTTGTCGGTCCAAAAATATATCGATGAAACTAAACGCTTTCAAGGCGAAGCAGTAGCTTGGTTAATTAGCGACATTGGTTATCTCAGCATAGTCCCTCTATCTGCACTTTGTTTAGCTGTGTCTCCCTTCAACTTGTCGCCTCTATAAGCCCCTCGTCGAGTCCCTCTGAGCGACACGAGAGGCGCATTACTGGTTGCACTGTGACGTTTGTCCTGTGCTTTTTGTCTTTTCTCCACAAGAAGGACTTATACAGGGCGGTATCCTTCTTCCTAATTGTTTTTTTTGAATAAAATATGTCTAAACCAAAAGTGCTGATAAGAAAATAAACCGTTTGCACTTCACCCTTGGTACCCTGCCCCCTCATCGGGTCTATCTACGCAAACAGTCCTAAAAGTAAAATATACATTATTTTTTTACGAAATTTCAAACTCATTGTTTGGAAATGTAATGTGTTTCTGACTAGAAAATATTATGCCCTCAAATGTTTCATAAATGTTCTCTGGACTTGGATACCTCTCCCGAGATATGTCATTGTGAATTTGATCGTTGTACCATTTTCTTTTTCTTTCTTTCTTTCTTTCTTTCTTTCTTTCTTTCTTTCTTTCTTTCTTTCTTTCTTTCTTTCTTTCTTTCTTTCTTTCTTTCTTTCTTTCTTTCTTTCTTTCTTTCTTTCTTTCTTTCTTTCTTTCTTCCTTTTATTTTGAGATCTTTCGAATTAAATACGATGGAGCGACGATATGGAAGAGTTTGCCAAATTATGTACGTCAGTCGGAAATATATTTCCATTTATACAGCGATATAGACAAATTGAGCCGACCATAGTTAAAGCGTATGGATGCCTTTTTATCTCTCACTTAAAGAAAAGTTTGACCCATAGCGAGCACAACTTTCAGCAAAGACCCCTGATTTTTGTTTAGACTGTTATTGTACTTGTGATATGATATCATAAACCTGTTTGTATATCTTATGCAGATGTAAGTTTTTATTGTGCCCACGGGAAGAACAAAATTTCCCTGATCGGGATCCTCCAGAATATGATACTAATGATAATGATACTGATAGTATTGATGATAATGATAGTAGTATTGATGTTGTTGTTTGCTCCGTTTAGTTAACTCCCGGAGTACGTAATTAGGATTCCATTATTGAAAAACAATCTTTAACTTTGGTACTGAAACCATTGACAAGGCTTTTCTTGTTTTATTTGGCAAAAATAAGTACAAAAAAAGCAAATTCTTCAATATGTCTGTACTTACATTTTTAGGTGTTTTTCAGGAGCGAGGGAACACAGAGAGTAAAGAACCTGGCTAATGGATTCCTGTTACTGAGGATATGCAGGTGTTGCAGGACTTTTGACTTTTTGAGACAGATATATGCCTCTAACAGAGGTAGATGTTTTTATGTATACCAGCAATGTCTCTGTATTAAACTTTAAATTATACAACTCCCTTTTTAATACTGGATCATATTAATCCTTATAGCTAAAATTCGATTTCAAGGCAAACGTAACGCGCACACACACACAAATTATTGATGCTATGTGTCAGTGATACCATGGGCACCTAAAGACAGACGAATCTTGCCACCAATCTTGGTGATTGTTGGGCCACATAGAACACGTAGTTTTTATAAGATTTTTTATCATTGCTGTTCCAAATTTTCACACGCTACATAGAAAAATCACCATGAGGCTGGTTTCACATTTGTGTTTTGACTGATCAGCATGATATTCCAGCCAATGTTGCTCGTTTTCAGTCACAACATCGACATTATGTGGACTTACTCTGAAATAAATTTAGAAAGTGTTTCTTTGCCCAAGGCCTTAGGACTCTTAGAATGGAAACCTACCATTATGGCCCTATATGTAATGATTATTAAAAAGGGCAATATCCACAAAATAGCGTCACAGAGACGTCATCTTACTCGAAGAGTCTTTTAGGGGTTGGGTGATTAGCCCAGTTGCTATCGTGGCTGACTTACAATCTAAGTGATACATGCTGTTTGTCAGTCATACCCCTTCTGGATACAACTAATACATTTTTGCATGTGAGATGGCTATTTGATGTGCACATGTACTCCTCTCGGTATTAGGCGCTGTCGGCCAATGAGCTCAATTACACATTTATATCGGCGGCAAAAATAGTAAACTGCCATATGTTACTAGGCTGGAAATTCCAAGTGGCTGTGTCACGGAAAAATTGGCACCTGCCAAGTCATAACGTAATTGGGTGACTCGAGTAGTCATTTTGAAGGGTTGGCTGAGAAGCTAAATTGTTGGGACTACTGACTCTGGCGAAGTTACCTGTGGGAAAAGCAATTTATGACCCGAAAAGCATGCGTTAATGAATAAAACAACGCACATGAAGCCTCCAGATAGACAGAAATTTCATATTCTCTGGAAACGAAAAAAATTTTCTTTAGTTCTTTACAGGTTAATCAAATGAAGACTATGGCATTTACTATACGAACAAACAAGTAAGCAATGTGTTTATTTCCCATGTCTTGGACGCGAAACGCCAAAATGTATATATAGTTCTTTGTAGTTAGTGAAATTATGGCAACTTGCGATGCAAAAATTTAAAAGCCTATCAAACTAGGGTCAGACATTCAGTATTTGCATGGGATAGCATACACGTTAAATGCAAAAACTATCTCTAGGGAAAGCTTTCAGTCTCTCTTTGTTCGACATATAGAATCAGAAATCGCTGAATCGTCGTTTCACTTCTTACATGTACGTTCTATAGAATAATGGCATATTATTCTCCAAGCCAAAATAGACATAGACGATATTTTAAGACAACAGCCACTTTTTGGCAATTTTAATGGGGAAAAGTTGCATGCTGACACTCAGGCTTACGGTCTTTCAAGACTAGATATGCCATTGCTGATTCCAAAGGGGCTATAGCTGCCCATAACAGTGGCTTCCTGTCGTAACCAAATGTTACACAGTGCTCTTCGAATATTGAGATTCCTTTTCTGTTCGCCACCACTGGACTGTGCGAGGGCAAATCCATACATTGATTACCAATACGATCTTGTTACCGGGGTAGTGAAGGGACTGCTTGAAGAAAAGGCAAGCATTAATGTCCCTCCGGGTACTTCAAGCTGTAACTAATGTGAAAATCAAATAATTGTTCCCATGAGTTAACTAAGTAAATATAGTGGTAAGGTGATACCATCCTTAATTGGCGGCGTGCACTCTTAAGTGATTTAAAGCGTTTTCAACAGTCCAATCAATGTTTTCTCTCCGAGGACATTTACAGGAACGTACAATTATGGTAAACTTCTGGTGTGTGCTACAAAGAAAGCCCTTAAAGTGAGGTTTATCAAAATATTATTCGAGACAGAGAATGATAATGCTTGAAATATCATATATACACTTTCACTTCACTATTGTGTTGAAATATGAACCCAATTTATATCCACCTTTGATAGAGATATCAACTTACATTCATCAGAAGTTTAGATACATTGCCATTTTCTTCAGTCTGCAAACAGCATCTGACATAACATTTGTTCTAAACACTTTATTGATAATTGTCTTAATAGAAATATGTTAAGCCACATTGTTATTGCATTCGTATATTCCACTGAGATGTTTTAATGACTTGTGAACTTTATTTTGCTTAATGCTAACAGAATCTGATCTGTCTCAGTAATCTTGAAGACACACAAATCATATCAATTTATGGGTTCAGCTGTAAACATAGGAATGAATGAAAAATAAGGGCCTCCTTGACATTTTACAAAATATTATGTCAGTTAATATGGGTTTAGTCCTGTGATAAGTTACAAAATTGATGTTTTGACCACGGAACGGCCGGATCTGGCACATATCTCCTGGCCAAACGTATGAAACGCATACATCCATTTGGCCACATTCCCCATTCTAAATAGAGAGTAGTTTAGTGGGGGTAATATGTGAAATACTATGAATAACACGGTTGACTGCATATGGCCCAGTACAAAGTACTGTTTACGGCATTATCCTAGAATCGAGGAGGAAACTGCACCAGCATTAAGAAAATTACAGTAGTCCCTCTTTTTAACGACCATTCCTTTGAGAGAACACTCCATTAAGAGACCACCTGCCTTTAAGACTATATTAACCAGGTGCCTACGTCTATCTTTTCCATGTTATTTAGCTCCAATGAGAGACCACCAGCTTATGTGACCACTTTTATACTTGCCGTAGGGGTGGTATCTCACAAAAGGACCACCATACCGAAATGTAATTATCTATGTTTTGACCACGGAACGGTCGAATATTGAACCAGAAACTTTTGGTCGCTATCTCTTGTCCTCTAAAAGGATCCAAATGTAATGTCAATTAGTATGGTTTCAGGTGCATGACAGATTATATCATACAAACTAGATTGTACTCTTGTAAACACAAGAGGGTAAATTTCCGCACAGAATAGTTAATTTGTGTGTACCATATGGTATACTTTTGTTCACGATTTAGCCATCTTGCGACCACAAGGTGACGCCTTGTTTACACTTGGTAATATCTATGCTAGTCTCTTTAGAGTTTCCGCAATTCAGATGCTGAAAAACACAAATCCATAACCAAGTTTCGGATTGAGCTAGGGCCTTAGGGCCATGAC
Organism: Hermodice carunculata; assembly: GCA_964020975.1. Lineage (NCBI taxonomy): Eukaryota > Metazoa > Annelida > Polychaeta > Eunicida > Amphinomidae > Hermodice > Hermodice carunculata. The sequence goes on from OZ026622.1 coordinate 42,802,363, forward strand.
AACTCGTTATAAACCCATGGTTTAAGCGCCATTAATGCAATGAAACATAAAATTCCAGTATCATTGGTACCAATAACAAGGACCAAAGAGAGAAATTTGGTTATTAAGACAATGTAATAAAACACGCTTGATTTACCCAAAAGTATGCCAAAGTTTGACTATCCTCAACCAAGTAAAAAAACTATCCAATTCTTTGTTGTTTGATGAAAAAAACCGTCACACAGCAACAGTACAGAATTTTTTTTCTCTTGCAGCTCTCTAGAACACGTTTATTGGAATAGGTTGGTATCAAAATGACATGTGCTGGGTTTATTGTTCTCCAATAAGGCAAAAAGGGAATCACCTTGCATGCATATAGGTGCGCGAAGGATTATCTTTTTTATTCCCACTGTGTTTGTCATCGCTTAGGCCAGCGAACGTTCACCATAAAATATTCTCATGTTGACTTCATTCGGTTTATAATAAGGCACACAATCAATATCACCATGGCTCATCACTTCATTTAGTCTGCCATCAAAAGCCTTGCAGAAAACGCCTTTTCCATATTATAAAATCCTTCATCACTGCACGGCTATGAGATATGCAAGTCGCGACTCCCCAATACTTTGAGAATTTTTGTGATTTAATACGTATCAAAAGTCTTACGACCGTAAAAAATACAATGCAATACAGGCTTGGAAATTGTTTTGAAGTAATATATTTCCACCAGCAACAAGACGCATATCCAACTATGAGCAACGCGAGTGACTGGTAATTAGTTTTCTAGTTTGGATTAGATGTTTATCAGAAACCGTTGTATGTCCAATCGGCATGAAAGAAAGACATATTTATTTTGATTGGACATACCTGAATTAAAAGTAGAAATATGTTCGTTAGAAATGCATATATCTATATCTAAATGCAAATATCTCTTTCGTGAACTAGCTGTATTTCTATTTCCGTATTTTTGCAGTTTTGGCTTGTCATAAACTCAACGTTTGCAACTACTTTACACAAATAAGAGTCTCTAGCGCCACCATTGAAATACGAAGTTTCCTGAGGATGATTCTTGTTTATATGAAACTTGAGAAACAACACAAAATGTCGATTTACGTTCATTTTATATCTGATAGATTGATGTCCCAACATATTACATTCAGAACAAAAATTTGTGTGTGGTCTGGTTACCAGGGTTAATAAAATTATAAAATCATAATTACTTCAAATGTGCATTGTGGACAACAGTAAGTGGCCATGCACGGCATTTTTGTATTGATAAACATAGGATATACACAGGCCGGTATATTTTTTAGAACTCTTCAATTCAAAGTGCCTTCAAGTTGTTAAGAACAAGACTATACACATTATGCTGCTGAGTCCGTGACGCTAAAAAAAGGGGAACTTTTCACAGCATTTGTCGAAGGGTTAAAATTAAGACCAGATGAGCTAAAATATTAGCTGTAGATAAACTCCGAAAGCTTAACCCTATAATTCGGCTGCTGTGTGCGCACCATGTATATAATTACACATGCCAACTTACAAGCAATTAGCATTATATAAACAGAATCAATTATATATTCACCACTGCCCGGTCGTCGACCCACTAATAGTTTCCTACGATAACATACACAAGCACAATATTATAACATCTCGTGATGTAACATCCCCTTATTGATTTAATGACCAATCCAAATTTGACTTTAGCTGCTTTGGGTGTAATTGTAATGGAACTGTTTCACGTTTGAAAGTAAACAAAGTTGTTCGGCAAAGCATATATAATTTCATTGTTTTTGCAATGGCTATGTCAAAACTCATTGAAAAGTTCCGCCTGTCGAAAATCCATAACAACCCCACCGGAAGAAATATAAAGAAAGGATTAACCAAGTGAACTTTCTTGTTGACATGCAGACAAGTCTGGTGCCCTGGAATTATTGATCAGTTGCCGCCAAAAGCCCGCTGTCAATTCTGGTTCTGTCTTACACTTACTGCCTTGTTAACAATTTCCCGCGCAAGTCGGTCCATAACGACCAATAATGAATTTTCATCTGTGTCATCTGTTTTCTTTCATGTTGATTTATCCTGAATATTTTGACTGACGGTCACGGAAAAAAAACATCCTAACACAAAAAGTCAAGAGCACCATTTTGTATGCAAGTGGCATTGCCTAAAGAAAAATGACGCAAGAATGTCATTATTGGTTTACGTAATTCGTTCTGATTTGTGTGTGAAAAACAATTCTATTTGAAATTCCTCCCTGAAGTTACAAGTCTGTATTGGAACATTGGTTTTCGATAAAACGCTGTATCTGAAGTAGCGCGACCACCAAGTGGACGTGTTGTTTGTTTGTTTGTTTTTTTTTTCTTTCTTTTTTTTAAATTTTTTTTTCTTGTTTGGTAACATTCGCCATTACGAGGCATCATTTTATCACTCATCATTTCCTAATTCAGATTATTAAAACTAAAACAACACAATAATTTCTGTTTCTTCATTTTTCTTTTATACACAAGAATGCCACAAAGCAGTCGCTTAAAAGAAGATACATCTGTGTTGAGGCAACTGCCTCTATAGCCGTTCTGGGAGTTATGGAATCAAACAATATTACTTGCTTCTTTACAACAACCTTTATTCTACGCGTGTTTTAGGCGCTAGAAAGGAATGAGTTTGGCGTGTTTATATTATATGTAAATAACGAAATCAGTGGAAATATTTAGTCAATACGTCTGCACTGTGGTCATTGAAATAGCTTTTAGGTGCAAGTTAGCTGTCTAAAACTTTGACCTGGTTGACCCTGTATCTGACCGCGATGAACTTTAGACACTTGTTCTGGCGGACTATGTTTCCATCTTGTCTGAGCCCGAATGCATCCAACTGACTCCCAGAGTCGATATCCCTGAGACAGCGGAGGGACTCTTAGGGTCGATATCTCTGATACAGCGGACGGAAAGGAAGAGGCCCGTGCAGGTTACACCACCAAATCAGGTCCTGATTCACTTACGTCTTAAATTTACCTATTGCAGCTGCTTGTGTAAAAATTTGGCAATGTCCGTCGAAACTAACCATCTTGCCTTCTAGTTCTTCTTTTGGGCAAGTCCTACCATTCAATAGTAGAGCAGGGCAAAAAACAAGGTTACAAGGTATTAACTTTTGAGCTACTGTCAGATGAAATAGTTCACAGAGAAACATTACCCATATTTATAAATTCCATCCCAGGTTAATGCGAGCAAAGTTAAATCTGCAAAGGCAGAGATTCAAGCATTACCAAAACAATAGCATGCATCTTCCAACACCAATGCGAAGAAATAAATTTCCCTCCTGCCTTCAGACAGACAGTCACCCACAAAAGGCAACTTGTGGTTTTAAACCGGTTCTCAACCTTTGAAATATTCTTCATTAACTACACACTTCATTTTTTTCCCAAACGTATAGGCCAAGCCACTTAAAACCCAAAATTTATCACTTGCGCCAAAGATTGCAGAGACCTGGCAGACCTGTCACTTTCTGCATGGTGCTCCTGGCTTTTCAGTTATCTGAGTTGACAGCAAAAATTTATCAAGAAAATAAAGAAAATAATAAAATAAAACACTCACGGTCATGTTTAACCACACGGAGCGATCATCGGCAAAATAGGCATGTTGCTTTGTTTTGTTTTATTAACGGCATTCATTGCAGTGATCGCTTGGAATCAAACTGAGTTTTCTATAGGTGTAATATTGCTGTGATATGGTACAGTTGCCTGTCCATTCCACAAACTTGTATAAACAAAGCAGACCAAGGAGCTGGATATATGTTGTCAAGTTTGCAATATTCAGTGACCCCGGAAGTGATTCAGTGGTCCGAGACATGTAGTTTATATTTATGTCTGTCAACCAACAAAGACATATTGTTTATTCAAGAAATGGAGTTATTTCTTTCTTTCTTTCTTTCTTCTTAACGCTAAGTATGTCGGGAGTTTTCCTCGGTATCATAACACCGGAAAACACCAAATTCGGCATGATTGGGGTAGCTGTGAAATTGTGAACTCAACATCAATTGCAAAATACCCGCTTAGACAAATCCTTCCTACCTGACGCTATCAAACTGTGGAACAATCTTCCCTCCGATATAAGAGACTCAATTTCCCTCCAAATATCAAAACTGAAAGCAACACTACAAGCAGTGGATCATGTTCCTGTTTACTATACCCAAAGACACAGATTTGCCTACATTTGTCATACCCAGCTTCGACTTGGATTCTCGAGACTTAACTTTGATCTCTTTAAAGTCAACATCATCCCACAACCATGTTCTTGTTACTACTCCACTGAAGATCTGCAACATCATCTGTTCTTTTGTCCAAAGTATTCAACTTATAGAATTAAACTTCTCAACTCCATCATCCCTATTATTGCTCCCGGCGTCCACCCGAATCTGATCATACACACAGCGAGTGACAGACTAGCTCATATTCCTCTCATTGGCAGCGACGGATTGTCCATTCCTTCAACATACAAATTTGTGATGCTTTCCACAGATACATCGTAGATACAAGACGCTTCACAGCTTAGTTCTTTTATGCATAAGCAGTAAATTTACATAATTTTTACTTCCTAAGTGTCCTTTATGAAATTTCTCACTGCTAGTCTGTATTATTGTGAACAGGGACGTATATGTGTACATTCTACCTGCAGTGAACTATTTTGCTTTGTTTTGCATTTTGGCGACTACTACTACTGTGATTTTTGTATGCAGGGTACAAATCTCAAGCATGTGTACAGCTTCTCTGTTAATTGGGTAACTTTGTTCTTGTTTTGTCCTGTGTGTTTTGTAATATACATTTTGTGTGTCACTCCATGTTTTGGAGAACCCCTCGATTAGTGACATTTCGATGTACTATAGGGCGATCCAGTTGAAATAAATATGTTTAAACTAAACTGAACTGGTTTCGAAAGTTAACATCTTCAAATTTGCGCCAATTACCGGTATGATCTTATGATCTGATGTGCATAATCTCCTCATCAAAATACTTCGATTCTGAACAAATATGATATAATAACATGTTCTGAGTGAGGTTTCATTTGGTTTCAATATGATCTCTTCACTCGTTTCATAAAGCATTGGTATGCGCCAAGTCATAATCTATCAAATTCACTTTTTTTATAGTTCAGCTTTGCGATGTTTTATTTACAATCTGTATTCTGTTATATGTTGCCATTGTCTAATGTCTGTGTTGTGGTATGATTAATTTTAATCAATATTCATAGTTAAAAATAAACATCCATAACGACAAGGAAAGGTTATTAATTAATAACATGTTCAACGTGTATGTGGCACTCTTAATTTTCAAGACATGTTATTCCGTTACCTTCACACACGTTAAAACTTCAAATTTGGAAAGGATACAAATTTAAAGTTTTTGCATCGTGTATTTCTTGGGCTTTAGAAATACATCGAGTTTTACACATTGTTCGTAACCCTCGATCAGCTCGTCGGTCAATCGCAGGGTAGATTTTTTCAGATTAAACTACCTTTGAAGAAGATAGCCTGTGATTCCTGGTAAATGATTAACAATTGTAAGCAAAGTAAAGCTTTTTTTTTTCACAGAGTCAGGAAAACTTTACGAGGTAGAGTTATACCAGCCAGTGAATCAAAACATGACGAACAAAAGTAATATTAGTCCACAAATCAAAAGTTGTCGAGTTAGAGTATTATCAGTCCAGGAATACGTTTATTACAAACCAGTGCTGTGACAGTCACGAGGATAACTGGGTGACATACCGTCATAGGATAGGACCAACATTTTTTTTATCTTATAGTGGTATGTCTCATATACTGGACATGTACTACTGTGTCCTGTGTAGCGTTAGTTTTACCACAATCAGTTCCCGAAGAAGATTGTTGAATACGCAAACACTCGCAAAACTGGTGTTATCTTTCTTCTTATGTATTTTACTACCTGGTTTTTATATACTTTAACATAAAAACACATGAATTTACTGTTGCATCCTGAAAGTATTTGCAAGCTTGCCCAAATTCAGGACAGATGCATTAATCATTATACAATATGGTATGCCACACAAGGGTCACAACAGTACAAGTATTGTCCCCACACAATGGTCGAAATTGGCATGGAATTGCCCTGCCCGGGTCAGCCGATGCTATTCCGGTAAACACATTTTGAACTTAACACAACTTTTCAGAAGAACTATGGTGAAGGTGCCTTTTGGACTAAACTTAAGACCATCGTCTAATAATCCTTTTGAATACCTCTCTGGCATTTGGATCACTCCGTAAGTGCTTCCCTGGTGGCACAGTACATTTGATCAACGTCCATAACGTTAGACAAAAGTTGATTTGACGCTAAACACGTTGCTCCAACGTTCATCGGATGCCGGATGCCAGCAGATTATTGGTCTGGTCAAATTGTGATCTATTATGTACAGAAATTAATAACCACTACGCCCCATATAAATAACTTTCATGAAATGAGAAAACTAATAGTATAGATCCACAACTCTTATCATCAGCAAATTGCTATTATCAGACGGAAGAATACATATCATACTGATAAATCAGCCAAAATAACATTCAAACGTAAAGCAAGAACATAATGCCTGCCATTTGAGTCCTATTGATGTAAAACTGATGATCCTTTTATTGTCCTAATGTGGGATATGTTTGCAAAAGTACGGATGTCGTCTTCACAAAGTGATATTAATTATATATAGACCTAGAACTTTTAAGGGGCTGTTCTATATGATTTGTGCAACAGGATTTATCTACGTAAAATCTGTTACCTTAAAAAACATAGATACGGATGATCTTGTCAACCCAAAAAATAAATTCGGTAATTATGCTGCTTGCAGGTCAAATTAACTGTGATAAATGTATCGAGAACATGTGTGAAAAAACAATAGAGAGCAATGAAAAGTCGGATCTGGAGGTTGAACAAAAGAACGCTATAGCAATGTATTTGTCTAAAAATCTACCATGTCCAAATATCACTTCTGTTACAAAATATAAACCACAAACCTGCCCTTCTCTACTTTTGAAGGAACTGTACCACGTTTTGACCTATCAATTATTGACCTCTTGTGCGTCATATTACAACACATCACAGAAAGAGACGCAAAATAAGATTTCAGAAAATCTTACATTACATCGCTTTATATCTTCTAATCAGTCAGCGTACTGGCAAAAACACTCAACCTAAAACTGTGCCGTCATAGTATAATAGAAGGGTAGTATGTAAACATTCATTTTAGGAAATTACATATATCTTCCCGACTCTTGTATCTTAAAATTGTGAAGATATTGCTGTTTAATGCAGCTGAATGACTCTGAGAAAAGAAAAAAAAAAGAAAAGAAAAACGAAAAAAAAAAAAAAAGAAAAAAAAAACTTTACGGCCATTATGGAAAAAGGGGAACTTGTCTGATATTATGTATAATTGGTACACGACAATAGTTCTTGTTACCTTTCTGCTCTTATGGGTGGGGGGGGTAGGGAGGGTGCCAAACAATGTATTTTATAATACATTGTTCTCTGTATGCATTGATGCATTTGATTGTCTTTGTAATGTGATGTTAACGAACCTTGCCATTATGTGTGTCATGTGTGGCTGCATGTTTGTACTATGCAAAATATCACGTTTTGTGCGTGTGATAGAGCAAGAAAGTTCGGATCAGTTCAAAGTTCAGTTCATGACATTATTGATGGCCTCTTCTCAGCACTGTATTCCCTTTTCATTACTAGTATGTAATTGTTTTCATAATATCCTTCATGATACTTTGACGCATTAACTAAACAAGCTCAGCGTCAAAAAACAATGAGTTAAAATGGTTTTAATCGTATCTCTATGTCGGAAATCAGATTCCCAAGTGCAATGGCATGGTGCCTGTATCGAGAGCGGCAACACAAGTGCCTGTCATTGCCCCACTGCTTTTTTTTGTATGCAAATGACTTTATACAGCGCGTGGTACGTGGCAAATGTGATTTGTTTTCAGAAGATACCTTCGTTTATGTGGATCACGTTTCTATTTTAGAGGTCAATGCAATCTTGCAATGTACCATGGAGGTACCTGACGTGTGATTTCGTGACAACAAAGTCCGTGTCAAATGCCAACTTGTCAAATTCATTTCTTATTTCTCAGAGCCAAAAAAAAACTTGATACGTGGATTGAATTTTGTGTGCATAGTTTGAAAGTGACTCATATGTAGCTTATTTTCCAAGACAGGTATCTCTGCAGTATCCTGCATAAAATGATAAATGTAGATAACCCGATGAGCGCAAGAATCTCGAAACTATATTAATCTCGCAGAGTAACTTAATGGTGTTCAATTTGAGCGGAACAATTGTCATGTTCAACACTTTTTGAATATCATCTAAGGATAGCAAACATTTGTTGTAACTTCGTATGTGCAAACTCTTCCAAAAACAAAAACAAACTAGAAAAGAAGATTTGCTTCAAAGCAAATCTGTCTGTGTGCCTTCAAAAGTTGTAAATATTAAATGCTACAACTTTTGTCCTTTGGTTTTTCACATTCCATTAAGCTTATGGCTGGATGAAAATGTCAAAGTCCAAATGACCTTGATCTTTGACATTTACAGGTCACCTGTAAATTGCAAAAATGTACAGTGTTACAATATCTGCAATTGAAGCCCAACATGAACCGAATCAGATGAAAATTGATCAAGTTATGGCAAAATGAAACTTTCAAAGGGGCAAATGACCTTGACCTTTGCCCTTTACAGGTTACAAGTCCTCACAAAAATGTGCAGTGTTGCAATACCTACAAGAGTCCAACATAATTAGAGTTGAATGGAAATTGGCCGAGTTATGGCTGCATGTAACTTTCAAAGGTCCGAATGACCTTGACTTTTGACCTTTAGAGGTCACATTTAAGTTTTAAAAATGTGCAGTTTTACAATAGCTCCAATTTGAGTGTAAGATGATCAAATTGGATAAAAATAAAAAAAAAGTTATGGCTAGTAGAAAGCCAACATCGAATGACCTTGACCTGACCGTTGACCTTGAGATGACCTCTTCCTGAAGTGAACCTTGACCTTTAGGATGACATTTTGACCTAAAATTGACCTTTGAACTTGATATGACCTTTGACCTTGTCATGACCTTGACATTTGAGATGACCTTTGCCTTGCTATCATCGAAAACTCCTATACACTCGGAACCACATCTACTATAGTATATAATATATTGAAGATGTAAAACTTTTATTTTCTCTCATTTGCATAATTTTGAAAAGCATGACCTCTCATTCTAAAAAAGGCAAGACTTCATCTATAGAAGTATAATTGTGCCAAGTTTGAAGTTTCTACTTATAATACTTTTCAAATGTAATGTCGGACAAATTTGCCTGTAGAGATAAAAGGAAGAAAGAAAGAAAGAAAGAAAGAAAGAAAGAAAGATAGAAAGAAAGAAAGAAAAAAAGAAAAATTCCTAGAAAAACAATATGTCTGTGTTGGCACACAGACATAAAAACCGAAAAGCATCTCGGAGATTATTTCCCATTTTCTTTCCCGCCAGAGAGAAGCAAAATTGCACATTACTCTGTGTTTTGGTGCTGTTCGAAAATAAAACTACTATTACGATATCTTTATTTTTGCAGTCATGTATATTCTGTATGAATCAAGTCACTAAAATAAAATTGTTGAGATCTTTTAAGCCTCGATAGATTGATGATTAAAGATGTGTTTGTATGACAAAACACAATGAGTACCAGAGGTATATTCATAGTAGTCCGGGAGATGAGACACCTTTATTTATGTTTTCGAGTGCATTTTGTTTGAACATGTTTTCTAAGGCAGAAATACCTGGAGAAATCATATCTGGCAGTCTTACAAGCTGAAAGTGGTCCATTTTCTTTCCATACAGCTGTTTTGGAGGGAATTTCGCCTTCCCAAATTGGCACAAAATTAAGGGGTAGGGGAAATTTAAACGGCCATATCTTCCTCCATATTGCTTACATCAGAATGTGTTACCCCTCAAAATGTTTGTATTTAGCCTCTCTATCCAATAAAGCAAACCAAATTTGAATATGTTAATTAGTGACGTCAACAGAGGTCATAAGGTCACCAAAACGGGTAAGAGGCTATACCTCCTGGAGGCTCCAGAAAAAACACCACAAACTAGAAGAAACAAGACCAAAATGATTTATTTGACTTTTATTCAGTAGAAAAGATGATACTTCACACATCCGACTATAGTAAATCTTTGTAAAAGACAATCTGCATTGTTAAAAACAAACTGATTCAAGTTTTTCGTTCCTACATCAAATATTGACATCTTCTGCCCTTGTGCATTACCTATCAAAGATAAATGTATGCGGAACATATTTCAAAATATTGCTCAATTTATTTGATTATATTTACGTATGTTGGGGTAATTTATGTATCAATCAGTGATTAGGCCTAACAAGCAACAGTAAGTGAAATTTATTTTAAATTGAACTTCTCATAGTGAAAGTGGGTAATCCCCACTTCAAGTACACTGCATGGTAACGACTGAAAGTGGGGAATCCCTGCTTCAAGTACACCATGTACATTGTATTGTGAAACTGAAAGTGGGGAATTCCTGCCTCAAGCACATTGCATTGTTCTGAAAGAGGGGAAACCCCATCTCTGTTCTGTTCTGTCGAGTATAAATACTGGGCAGATCTTTTCGTGGAGTAACACTTCCCAGGGGTGTAGGACAGTTAGTCCAAGTATCATGTTGCAGACAGTCTGCTTTAGAAAGTGTCTATTGTCTCTGCAGAAATTTGGTGATTGGTGAGATTGTTCCACTCAATGACCATTGTTGTAAAGAACAAGTTTCTGTGTTTTTCGGCTTGTGATGTACATATTAAGTTTTTCATTCAGTATAAGTCAGAGATATGGGTTGTGTGTTACTTGTCGAAGTTGTTGTTGGTATAAATGATAACAGTGGTGTTTAGGTAATTTGGTCCTATTGATTCGCATGATATAACAAAATTTTGTTGATGTTGAACTTCATGCCCCACGTGTTTGACCAGTGCTCGAGTGCAATTAGGTCTTGTATTGTCTTTCTGTCCGGATTTGATGTACCAGAAGTGTTTGCTGTTTTTCTGAACAAAACTAGTTTCGATGATGTTATGAGATATTTAGAATAAGATTTTCGTATCTTTGACTGGGTGTGTCCTTTATGTTTCTTGTAGATTTCAATATTGAAATGTTTATGGGATGACTGCATGTGGTTATATGGTTTCTGCTTACATTTTATCAGTTTTTTTATCTTTAACTGCCGCCTCCATTTGTATTCTGGTCTTTGCGGTGTATTTTGTAATAGCAAGGCCACTAAAAATTACAAGTTACAACAACCCATTATTTTGTCTTTTGTTCGAAAGCACTAAGGACTGAGAAACGATATACTTTTGGAATTTTTTTATTATCTCCAGTGGTTCTTGTTTTATTGAGGTTTAACCGTAAACAAAAGACGTGTAATTAGGGAATGGTCAAGTGGGCAAATATAACTTTTAATTTGGTGGCAAAATTTCACTGTCCTTGTTAGAATTGTCTAGCCACATTTCTGTTCCTAAAATCAGGTCTGGTTAAATGTAGTTTGTAATTAGGTCTTAATCTGTTTATTATTTTTTGTTTTGGACACTTGAGCAGTTAACTAGTAAAGTCCCAGTTGTTTGCTTTAGGTAAGCGGTAGGCCGAAGAGGATGGTAAGCAAAAGGACAGTGCATTTTCTCCACTCTGTTGTTGGAAAGACATTTAATCTTGGCCTAACTTAGGCCAGTAGAAAAGCCAGTCAGTTTACTGCTTGCTTTTGGTGAGCAGGAAAGTTATCAGCCTTTATTTTATTTCGTGAATGTGCTGTTTGTATCATCCTTCGTCTTTGTTTTATGCACTTGTGTTTTGTACAGATGCAGTGATATTTTATGCACTTGTGCTTTGCATCTAGATTCAGTGATATTTTATGCACTTGTGTTTTGTGTAGATGCAGTGAAAGCTACATGATAGTTGATAAGTCTGCATTACTCCATGTCAGTTGTGACAATGTCAGATAAGCCATCAACAAGTACCGGTGTCAGAGAATATTTGCCCCCCCCCCCCGAGCGGATGGTCCCCCAGGGGCCCATTCATTTGCCGAACGTTTCGGCCTCCCTGCAAACATGTGCCCTCCCCCCCCCCAAAATACCTTGTAGGAATTATCTCACAATCCCTCCAAGTTGTTTTTTTTATTTGTGCAACACATATTTTAGGACAAATCCACCCCACATGTATAGATTCGGGTGTCTCCATTTCCCCCTGATTCCTAGTTATCTGCATTGCTGGAGATACATACGCGGCATATCTGGCTCTTGATATGAATGAAAAAAATACAATAAAACACCAGATTTTTTTTTTTTTAAAGAAAGCTCTTTCATACTGGGAGGGCCTAAATATTCTGGAATGGACTCAGGGATGTGGGTTTTCAGCTGATTTCCTCTGTTTGTAAGCGTCTTAAAGTGGATATAAATGGGAGGGGCCCTTTGGTTCCAGAATATTTGGGCCCCCTATTTGTTTGTGTCTTAAAGTGGATGTGAATGGGCAGGGGGCCCTTTGATTCCAGAATATTTGGGGCCCTTTGGTTCCAGAATATTTGGGCCCCCCATTTGTATGTGTCTTGAAGTGGATATAAATGGGGAGGAGGCCCTTTGGTTCCAAATTATTTGGGCCCCCTTTTTGTAAGTAAATGCCTTGCAGTGGATATAAATGGGGAGGGAGGGGCCTTTGGTTCCAAAATATTTGGGCCCCCTATTTGTTTGTGTCTCAAAGTGGATGTAAATGGGGAGGGGGCCCTTTGGTTCTAGAATATTTGGGCCCCCTATTTTAATTAAATGCCTTGCAGTGGATATATATGGGGAGGGGGGCCCTTTGGTTCCAGAATATTTGGGCCTCCCATTTGCATGTGTCTTGAAGTGGATACAAATGGGGAGGGGGCCCTTTGGTTCCAGAATGTTTGGGCCCCCTGTTTGGAAGTAAATGCCTTCCAGTGGATATAAATGGGGGAGGGGGTCCCTTTGGTTCCAGGATATTTGAGCCCCCTATTTGGTAAATACCTTGCAGTGAATATAAATGGGGAGGGGGCCCTTTGGTTCCAAAATATTTGGCCCCTTATTTGTAAGTAAATGCCTTACAGTGGATATAAATGGGGAGGGGGCCCTTTGGCTCCAGTACTTTTGGGCCCCCTATTTGTTTGTTTCATAGAGTGGATATAAATGGGGAGGGGGGACCCTTTGGTACAAATAGGGGGCCAAATATACTGAAACCAAAAGGCCCCCTCCCCATTTATATCCACTGCAAAGCATTTACTTACAAATAGGGGCCCAAATATTCAAGATCCACTTAATGCATTTAGATACCAAAAGGGGGCCCAATAGTCTGGAATCAAAGAGCCTCTTCCTCGTTTATATCCACCTTGAGGCACTTAGATACTGTTCGGGGGTCAAGTGGCCAAAACATTTGGGAAACAAAAGCCTCCCCCGCCCCTCTCTACATAACTGGAAAGCAAAAGCCATTTTGAGTTATTTTACAGAAGTATGTGTACATGTAGTTTGGGTAGCTCAGCTATTCATGAAAATTACTTTTATACTCAGATCGCGAACATACTTGCACCAAGTTAAATTTCCCATTTTCTATTAGAAAGCAAACTTAGGATCGAGTCATCTGGTCATAATTCCGCATCAATTATAATGCCATTCACATGATTCAGGACTACATTTTAACATTTTGCGCAGAATCTATTCTCATGCTGAGCTGACAAAGCACAGTGACCAGCACCTTTTACCTTTAGTCTAGTGTAACATGACCAATTTTGCTATTTTGCACTGTTAACATCATCAATGTTACAACTGTAGTTAAGATGTCACATGAAATGCGACAAAAGTCAAATATGAAAGGGGGCCCAAAAATTCGTTGACACGGGGTTGGCAAAGTAGAGTCGTCAGAGTATTACCAACATCTCTTTGCTAAGCTGGGAGAAAGCAAAGAGATCTCAGAAGGCCACAACAAAGCAACAGTCGCTAACCTAGGGGAAGCCAGGTACGCAATCTTCAGAGAGAAGTATGCACCTAGAAAGGAGTCTGAACCACTAGCCAAAATTAAAGGAGCAGATGCTATCACTCTTCCCCCATCCAGGCGAGTTCTTTCACAAAAGCTGAACAGGACAAACTATGTGACTATGATTTGGAGATATGTACACCTCCAGGACCCAATATCTGATTCAATTCATCCTACTGAGTGTGGTTGGAAACTAACTGATGGCAAATACCAGATGGTCTGGTTTGTTGGGGACCAAATGCCAAAAGACATAGCTGAGCACGTTACAGCTGACCAACCATCAGACAATGATGACCAGGATGAGTGTGAAAATTCCTTTGACTCTGATGATTCAGACTATGTAATTGAAGATGATTTATAAAGCACTTGAAAACCCGTGATTCAGCTTTCTTGATATATCAAAGGGTGCTATATACTTCCATTATTTTGCATCAAGTCTGACTATGTTTGGAAATGGCAACGAGTATGCTAGAGATGTTGTCATTGTGAACTTATAGTCCCATTCACAAGTACCGAACTTCATCTGTTGAGTCCTCTCTATCATCCAAGTGGTCTGAAAAAACCATAAGCAATGTATCCGAGCTTTGCATAATCCTGCAGTTCAGAAAGTTAGCCTAACAGCTGCGGACCACTTTACAATGTCAAGCAATGCACCAGAGTGGCAAATGTCAAAATTTGATGAAAAAGAAATGTAATTTGAATCAGTTTGTTTGAAACAACGCAGATTGTCTTAACAAAGATTTACTGTAGGCAGATGTGTGAAGCATTATCTTTTCTACTGAATAAAAGTCAAATAAATCATTTTGGTCTTGTTTCTTCTAGTTTGTGGGTTTTTTTCTGGAGCCTCCAGGAGGTATAGCCTCTGACCCGTTTTGGTGACCTTATGACCTCTGTTGACGTTACTAATTAACATATTCAAATTTGGTTTGCTCTATTGGATAGAGGGGCTAAATACAAACATTTTGAGGGGTAACACATTCTGATGTAAGCAATATGGAGGAAGATATGGCCGTTTAAATTTCCCCTACCCCTTAATTTTGTGCCAATTTTGGAAGGCGAGATTCCCTCCAAAACAGCTGTATGGAAAGAAAATGGACCACTTTCAGCTTGTAAGACTGCCAGATATGATTTCTCCAGGTATTTCTGCCTTAGAAAACATGTTCAAACAAAATGCACTCGAAAACATAAATAAAGGTGTCTCATCTCCTGGACTATAGCGTGTTGAGGATGAGTGGTAACTCGAATTTTCTGCCAGCAGGATTCATAAGCCTCTCCTTGAACCACAAGTTGAATTTGAACAGTTTGCAGAAATGCGTACCAGGTATACTATTTTTGCATTGTGGCAGCACCTGCTTCCGGTGTGTCATGACTCTTTTTTTTTTGTTTTTTTGGTACCATTGACTACAGCAGGATTAGTTATCCCCAGGTGTCCTCGCGTGCAATCGGTAGACACCAGGAGGGAGATATTTCCAGTGCTACCTGGAGGTCATATGCTCCATTATTTATTTGATTATATCGATATTAGAACTTCCAAAACCTACTTAAGACAAAAAAAAAAATCTATCTACCATAATTATAGTACATCTCAAAAATGACATTTTTCGTTTTGGGTTCTGCATTGCCTTGAATATTTAAATGTATGATACTAATAGTGATCAAAGGGATTTAGTTTAACATTTGGGCACGAAAATCGATGGTCGCTTAACTTGGCAGCAAGAAGTAAATAGTATTCAAAGAGTTATTTTGTATAAACTCTCGGGCTTACATATATAAAGAGTGTTCTCCTTCGATCCACACTGAAGCAGATTTATAAAAAATCCATTCAGCCCAAAGTTAAAGTTACTGGTACAAAATATACAAAGTCGATGTTTCGCTTTCCGTTTAGATAAATCAGAATTATGCCACTCGAATCATATGTAAAAATTTTGATTTTGGTAATGTTCGAGTCATCGATTTGGTGCAGGAACTGAGCTGACACATCGAACTGGTAGTAATTTTTTTCATCCTTTGGTCTTTTCTTTCGTTCTTTCTTTGTCTTTCTTCCTTTCTTGTTTGATTAATTGGTTTGGTTGATTAATTGATTGATTGATTGAACTTCCATCAGCAGATAAGTCCAATGACATGAAATATTTCCAAGCATGATTGAAACGTACATATGGCTATGCAACTGACGGTCTGTGCAATCAAGTAACCTGGACATGAAATGTGGCCAGGAGCGCACATGCGTTTGATGTTATAATGTCAAACGTCAAGAAATAATAGTTTGGAGATCTTTTGAATAAAATATGATGGAGCAGCGATAGGGAACAGTTTGCCAAATTATGTACATCGATCGGAAATGTATTTCCATTTAAACAGCGATATAAACAAATTATATCTATCATCTTGGAAGCGTATGCCTTTTTATGTCTACTCGAGGTTCAGTTTGACCCATAGCCGAGCGAGTTTCTTTTCACAGTTTGGACTTTCATTGTCCCTGTGACATAGTCTCATTAACCTGTAAGCATATATTAACCTGTAAGCATATATTATGTACATATATGTTTTTATTGCCCCCCAAAGATGAGCAGAACTTTTCTAATCGGGATCACCAAGGAATAAAATGATGATAGATAGTAATAATTAAAATGTTCAGTAAGTTGTTGTTTGCGCGTTTAGTTAATTCCCGTATGAAGTCATTAGGACGCCAGATAAATAAATAAATAAATAAATAAATAAATAAATAAATAAATAAATAAATAAATAAATAAATAAATAAATAAATAAAATAAATAAACAATTTAATTTTAGCACTGGAATTATTGACGACACTTGTTTTGTTAGCCAAAAATTTGTACAAAAAGCAAATTCTTCAATGTTTTTCTATTTACACTCTTAAATATAGGTGGCGACAGGAAGGGACATTTTGTAGAAGAAAGTATAGAACTTGGCTAATGGCGTCCGGGTATCGATTATGTGCAGGCACTGCAGAACATTTCTCTTTTTAAGATAAATTATGTAACTCCAACGGAACTAGGTATTTCTATGTATAGGAAATGTGTCTCTGTAATAACTTTTTAAGTTATACAACTCCTTTTCAATACTGGATCCTATTCATCCTTATGGCTAAAATTTTATTCTAAGATGAATGTGATAACCCCCCCCCCCCCCCAAAAAAAAATCGTACTATATGATAGCACGGGCCCATTTGACAGGTAAATCTTGCCACCGAGACGACATTGTGGTGGATGTTTGGCCAGAGAGAACACGCGGATATCGCTTGATAAGATATTTGAACCTAGTAATGCAGGTTTTAGGCTGCGTTAACAGCTTTCTTCCCAGCGCATTGGCCCAATACGTCCAAAGCCTGCCGAGGAAAACTGTTGACCTCGGCGCATCCTGAACAGGGTGCCCCGAAGAAAGTTGTTGACCATTGACATATTACCCCGGTAACTCTTCCCTGGAATTTTCATTTATAATATTTTGAAACCGCACAATGTTTAATGAAATGAACGACCTTTTAAATAACCAGTCGTTTTTGACCGTTTTGATATGAACAGCATTAGAATAGGAAATCAATTCCACAGAGAAAAAGAAAAAGAAAACTGATAAGATTAGAAATGATGTACGATGAACTTTCCTTATGCTCAAGGCCGCTTTTTAAATGGATATTTTTGTGTGCTCAGATACGCTCATAATGAAGAACCTATGAAAGTAGTTGAAGTACCTGTGACATGTTGTCCATCGTAAAACTTGCCATATGCCATTCGCAAATGAATTCGTCCATAATATTCGACCCTGGCGAGTAATTTTGTTGAAAGTGTCATCTTCCATCGCTGCTGGTCACCCAACAATTTTTCCTCAATCTTAAAACCATATCGGTTAAGGATAAGGGTCGTTAGACGAGGACTGCGTTTCGCATCTGGTGACTATGGGCACACAAAAGATGTACTCTATCATGGTTACATTCCCATATTACTGATCCCTCTGTCATTTACTTTTTTTCCGGTCCAGGTAATACACATTGCTTATTTGTCAAGTGAAAAATCATTGGGAAGAACATAAGAATTGAAAGCCAGATAATTCTTGAAGTAACCATAGTGATACCCAGCTACAAATTACAGAGTCTCTTATCGGATGTTGGAGTTCTTAGTGGAACGGGACATATGCCTTTAACATTTAGATATACATTTAGTAACAATTAATGGTATTTTTATAGAGATCATTTGCCTCTTTTTACTGGCAATTCATGGAATAAGGGTGGCTCTCGTAGCATTAAATTGACACAAAGAGACACTTTAAGTTCACAACCTTGACATATATATATATATATATATATATATATATATATATATATATATATATATATATATATATATATATATATATATATATCATCCATCACCATTTGCCAGTTTTAATGTGGACTTTCATTTAACGGTTGAGGATGGCCCCTCAAATGGAAGCTACCCAATGTGCTTTTTCCTACGATTTATAATAATATGTAATGGAATCTTGGATACCATCCACACCTCGCATACCCCACTTCGCTGACAGAGGGTATGTGTGAAAAGATGTGTGAGGAGTTTCTTTATTTTATTGTACCAGTTTTTTTTATCACCTATTTGGGAGGATGTGGTGTCTGGAAAAGGGCCTTTTGTTTGTTTGAAGGTTGATGCGTGATCATCACATATCTCGTAGCAAGCCTTAGCCTAGACCTTCTTTGGCATGCTGCTAGTGGGCTTGGCTGTCTCGGTATGGGGAACAGAGATGCCAACTGTACCTCATCATCACGGACAGTCCCTGAATTAGCTGAAATTTTTGCCCCTTTACGGTGTTTCTCCTGCATTGAAACTGAGTATGTTCTTTTACATATATATATATATATATATATATATATATATATATATATATATATATATATATTAATCTACTCTGTCCCTCATGTTCTCATTTGTGTCCATGAAAATGGTATTTTGAATGTTGGCATCTCTGGGGGAAGTTGGTTCCACTGGTCTAAGCCGCTGTGCCAGTTGGTCCAGAGTGGCCACAGGATCGTGTCGTACTGATCTATGACTAGACGGCTAAGTAAATCCCATAAATGATCCATGGTGGACTGGTCAGGAGATCGGTCTAGTCATGAAAATGTTTGGATGTTGTGGTGCTGGAGATACTGCATTCTGACTCTTGCACTATATTGTCTTGCTGGAAGTGGAATAGAGGCGTGGGATGTTGCTGGCCTGTTAGAGTCCCAATTACCCTGAGTTCTGTTCTTCCTGTCGCTGTAATTTTCCTTCCCCTCCTGTCCACCCCACCCCCACGCCAACCAGACATCATGACTCTGCCTCATCCACAGTGGCCATGTCCCACGAAAAGAACATTACTAAAGCCATCACATTTTGCAGACGACCAAATGACCTTGAGCTCAATTTTTCCAGGCATAGCCCTATATTACTTGGACAAATGTATGCCCTAAGTCAAGCTATCCATAGAACTCGACATTTGTGAAATAAGTTGATAACGTTGAGAGTATTGGAGAAAAATATCTGGTGGTATCGTTGATTCGAGAGCACTAACTAACTATAAGGCACGTGCGTTCAGTGGACTCACATTTTTACCAACTAGATAATAACCCGCCGGTACTTTCGGACCTGTATCCACTATAGGGACAAACTTTTCTACTAAGACCAATCTTCGACTCAGCGGGGCTCTTGACTGCTGTGCCCAGTGAGATTGCTTAATTGATAGCCTTGGGGCGACTTCAGTGTCTGATACAATATCCCTATTCTGGGGCTCACCGTCGCCAACAACTACTAATGTCACTGCGTTGTGCTTACATTTTTAGGTAAAGCTCACACTGAAAAAGTCCCACTATATATTGTACATTACATTCATTCGACAAATTAACATTCTGTTAACACTAATAACACATATATTTTGGATATTACCTCTTCAAAATATCCAATCCGGATTAACCCACAGGCTTGGCTGCCATTTTGAAAATTGTGGACTCCGCACCCAATGGTTTGTGAATGAAAACATTCATTTGACAAATTAATATTCCGTACACACTCATCGCACATATGTTTGGGATATTACTTTTTCAAAATATCCAATCGGGATCAACCCACAGGCTTGGCTGCCATTTTGAAAATTGTGGGTTTCGCATCCAATGGTTTGAAAACGAGGATAGCAATGGGACAATTTTGGGGCAGTTATAATACATGAAATCAAAAGTATATATTTTACAAATATTTCAGAACATCAATAATGGTATAATATATGCTGTGTCTGTGATTCACTTGGATATCCAAGTCCAATGTATTTTTGTGCGACTGTCCTGCAATGCATTGCGTCACGTTCAAAATGGTACTGTCTGCAAATGGTAACAATGTACATGATTTTTATTGCCAGGATATCGTGTCACATTTGTATTTGTCACTAATGCTGAGAGCTGCTTCAGACACAACCGAGCAAGCATATTAAAGTTGAGATAGTAAGTCATGTTATAAAAGAATTTTAACGACAGATTGCCCTGGTAACTCGGAAAACGGACACCTGGAACCTAGCGAAATATTAAGATAAGAAACACCTAACAACCAAGGCTATGCTGTTTCACCGAACAACCGTGGCTATGCAGCTATGCTGTTTCCCAGGCCCAAGTAAACCCCCCAGACAATTTGAAACAAAATGCCGTGTTTGAGTTGACACAAATGCAAAATAACGGCACATGCTGGTCACTTTCTCGATAAAATCTTTCAGCCAAGGTCGATCAATTTTTATTAGGGAATGGCGGCTCGAAACTTTTTTTTATGTTTCATAAAATTTATTTAGGGTCGGGCCTTTTCAGTAGGGTCGGTCGAGTTACCAGAACCAAACCTATATGTCTGTTAGGCATTAGGCAACCTGGACATTGTTCAGACATGTTTGAAATGGATGTACTTTCCTCTTTTACACATTACCTCCTTTGACGTCAGTTTAATTTGTTACCTGGGCACAGCCGGAGGCACTTTTATACAAAAATGCCATGGAATCCTGGCGCTGGTTTGGTCATGTGAATCAGACTGTTGCTCGCTGACCAGACTAAGTTCCCTGTGTTTTCCATGCCACACCAAGTGAAGTGTGACGGGAGACACGCAGCCCAGTTTGCTTTTTTGGGCATACAAGATTTGGTCACTCGAAAAACGCGTTTTTTGTCCCCAGCCACCAAAGGTGGCATAAGGGGACATAGACAAGTTGGGATGTGGGCACTCTGTCTCTTTGTCGGGTACATCCATTTATCCATCCACTGCGTCCATTTGGCCCAATATCTAATGACCTGTATACGATAGGATGATGAAACTTTTATCATAGATGTTTCCTATGCATGGCATGTGCACCGTAGCTTCATTTTGACCTTGATCTCTCTTCAAGGTCACTTGGCCCCTATGGAAGTGACAGGTCCATACGGCCCGGTATCTAATGAACCATCTAAGATATAATGATGCTCTTTATACCAAAATGCATTCTTTGATGGGATGGGCAGTGTTGTTTCTTGTTGACCTTGACTTCTTTACAAGGTCCCAGAGTCGCTAAACCTGACTTTGACGCAAGTACAATCTATATCTTATCATTGGCTACATGCGTTGTATTAAAAACATGTGCAGCATCGCTCGTGCGCCGATCGGAACATTTTGTGCAGCGTTTTTTCAAGGTCACCGGTACTAGAAGGTCACAGAACTGCTAAATGTGACTTTGAAGCTGACAATAATTTAGTAAATTGTGTTTTATTTGACAGGCAGGCAGACTCCCCATTTAACGCATGCGCAGCAGCAGTTGCCAGGGTTTGCATTCTTCCATGCTGTACTTACGCGGCGGCAAAGTTCTCTGAGCAGAGAGTTGTGTAGGTTTGTGTTTTTCGTGGGGAACCATAACATGATGTCCAGGATATATCATTGTAAGAAAGTTAACAAAGTTCACCAGTCGCCAACGGGACGACAATTTACAAAGTCAGCTTTTGTGAGTGAAGAAGACAAAGGATCTGATCTCAAACACATACAAGAGCGAATCATGGACAGTGTCTCGACTCATACAGAACATTGACAGCCGCATAGCAGCATTACAGACAAGGGGACATTCAAAGGATCATGTGGATGATAATGTGGGGCCCACACCAGATAATCCCAACTGACGATTCAGTTGCGGGTGCAGTTACCACAAAGCCATTGAGACGAGACAAACCATTGCAAACCAAAATTCACCAGAGATTGCGTCAACTTCAGGCCTCAAAAGACCTGCTTGGCACTGACAATAGACGATGGCGAGTCTACAGGGGATATATTGCTTGTGCGTTGACCAGAACTTTTTGTGCACCATTTTTTCAATGTCACCGGTACCGGAAGGTTACAGAACTGCTAAGTGTGACTTGGTAGCCCAGACAATCTATACCACACCATACATGCATTGTATTCAAGCCAAGTGCGTTGTCGCTCATGCGTAGATCAGACCGTTTTTGAACAGCTCTTTTCCGGTGAAATTTAAACCCACGGATGTGGTGTTGTAGTCTTCACAAGCTATGGCTTGGCGGGAGACACATATCCCTTGGATCATCGTATTATTCTTTGACTATGATATCCATACGACCTTGATTTTCGACTTAAATCAAAATGGAGATTCGTGATAAATCATATGCACGCCCGAGTCCAGCAAATTTTGTAAAGAGTACTTTTGATGGCTATGTTTAGAACCTTTCGAGTTATTAGGATTTTTTTTTTAAATGAAAACATGCCGGATCTCGGTCAAGGAGAGCAAAAAGAAATCAAGCCTTTCTCGTTTTTACTCCCACAATTCAGCAACAACTTGGCACCGAAAAGCTTAGAGGAGATGCCACCTGCAGGTCTGGCATAGGCAGAAAGACACACACACAAAAAAATATAACATTTATCGAATTTGGTTTCGGGCTTCTAAGGAACTAAGATACTGCAAGCTATCATTAAAACTTAGGGGCATATATTGGAGAAACAAATCATATAACACTTATAATTCTCTTGCTTTTGGGCTAGGCTTGAAAAAGAAAATCGGACGGGAACTGGAGC
Source organism: Hermodice carunculata (assembly GCA_964020975.1). Taxonomy (NCBI): domain Eukaryota; kingdom Metazoa; phylum Annelida; class Polychaeta; order Eunicida; family Amphinomidae; genus Hermodice; species Hermodice carunculata. Next base: position 42,825,455 of record OZ026622.1, read on the forward strand.
GCGAATGACTAATCCATAAGACAGTGTCATTTGTCACAAACACATAGTTTGAGCAGAGGTATTTAAACATTTCTAGGAATTATTAATATCAACCACAGAAACAATAATAAAAATTTACATAGTTTAGACGGCTATATCTTGAGAAAGATGACGTTCGTAAACATCAGAAGGACAGTCCTCAAAGCCAGACGGTTGCAGTCTTTCAAAGACCAAAATGACAAAAACAGTTTAACAAATAATTATGAGAAATTATTCATGAGTGATTCAGTTTCCTAGAAAACTTGATTGGTTTCTAATTCGTGCTTTTTAACAAAAACAAGGGTTGAGTACAGCCTTTGGTGTATCCATATATGCTGATTTATGATAGTCAATGTGCTGATACAAGCAATAAACACCAGCAGTATCAAGCAATGTCATTTATTAAGGTTTGAAGAAAATGGCGTGACCTGGTGTGGTGGTTCCTTTAATTTTCATGTGGTCCGTCATAATATTTAATTTTTATGCCTGTGTGCAAACACAGATATTCCGTTTTCCCCGGAATTCTTTCTTTCTTTCTGTGTTCCTGCTGCACGACACATTTCTCGGCCACCCTTGAATATTGGCGGAAACAACTGCATTTAGAATAAACTTGAGCAGTTTACGTTGAATGGCCTAAAAGTTCAAAATTATACAAACAGATGTGTAAAAGCTTCATTTCCACCACACTATTGTTGATAGATATCAAATTTGAAGAAAATAAATCTTGAATATCTTCAAAACCATTTTTGGTAAGGGTACCATTCAAACTTCAATGTACAAGTTTGTACTATATCTGCATTTAATGTACCATGAAGCAAATTGTAATATTTCATTTTATACAAATTAGTCGAACTCACAATAATAAATCATGAATATCATCACAAATGTTGTACATAGAGTAACCAATTCATTTTCAGTATGGAAGTTTGTGCTACAGCTGCATCCAATGAAAAAAATGAAATATGAACCTAGTTGTGTTATTTCAATATATGCAAATGAGATGAATACACAAAATTTAAACTTTAAATGTTGATCATTTACAAATCTGGCAGAGATAGAAGTGCCGTTCCAATTTAAGTTCACGGGATTGTGATATACGCACATCCAATTAATGGTGAACCACAGTTGTAAATTTAAAGTTATGTAAATGAGGCAAGTAAACAAAAAATTAAAACGCGAGTATCTTCAAAAATATATGTTCAGAGGTTTCAACTATCATTCATGAAAGTATCATTTCCACCTCAATAGATTTGTGCTTTGGATGCATTTAATGATATCTTTAATATCTTCAAAACCATTTACGTGTATTGTGTAAATAGACAGAGTATTACATCTAAAATATATCTGCAAAACTAGCCACAAGGTAGAGGAGGAGCTGAAGATAGCAAAGTCTGAAATACTCATATATTTATATATATATGTACGCAGACAGGTGCCAATATATTAATATATGTGAACACAAAGACAATTGTAAAACCCAGTAAACCATCGTACGGGTGGGGGGTCTAAGGTCAAATAGAAATTTCGCCATTTTTTGGGAAAATGCAATTTTACCATGCTTTTTTGAAATTTTACTTCAACTTTTCTACTTTTGTAATTATATATATATATATATATATATATATATATATATATATATATATATATATATATATATATATATATTACCACACATAAAAAACACATGTATATTTGTATGACATGTTTTTTTTCCTTTACATGTTTGACTTATAGGTTCTGCGGTGGCAGTTGGGTGTTAGCAATCTAATTCCAGAAAAATGGTGATTTTGCACTTGAGAGGGCGGACGGGGGTAAATCTCAGTCCATTGGATAATTGAAGTTTTGGAATGGTTTTATTTGTACATGATCCGTATACAGTCTATGAAAGTACGCATACATTCGAAGACCACGAGTTGATCAGTGAAAGATACGTGATGTACTATGTAGTAACTTACTCGTAGTGGTTGCAGTCCAAAGTGGGGCATGCTGCACACAGTTGTGTGAACCGAGAACTAGTTGCACAGCAGAGACCCTGATAACAGACCCAGGTCAGTTGCAGGCTAATAATGCAGTTACTATTGTCCTACTCTTTGTAGTCCTATTTTCATGCCACAAGAATTAAAGTCTTTGTTGATTTACCTGTCTTGACAAGTCACCTGCTGTTTATGACCTCTTTTTCTGCCACAGAAAAGGTTGCCATAATACACAGCAGAATTCACTACAGCTGCAGGTTAGCAATTAAGTGTTCATTTTCGTTTGCATCAATTTAGTATTGTGCCTGTTGACTCTAGATCATAACAGTTGGATATTATATATTTTCTGTACTTGTGGCACTTGTGTGGGTATGTGTGCAAGTAAGAGGGAGTATGCCTCTATGTATTGACCACCAAAGTCGACGAACAGGGCCCAGGAAGCTTGTCAGCAGCGCAGAAATGCACGATAACACGTCGATAAAAAGAACCTGTGGTTATCTTATATCTTGCTATTATAATACAGCACCTCAAGCAGTCATGTAGTGGAGCGAGTTCAGCATTAAAAAGAAATGTCTTTATACAAATAGTATAAACACCGTGCTGTTTCCTGCAATCAGCATAAAATAAATGCTGCAACATCTATTCTGATACAAGTGCTAGACTGCTATTTACAAGATTTGTGGCAATCAAAAACGGTGTGCCCGGTGATGAGACTTGTACATATTTATGCATTTCAAACTACGAACATTTTGTTACACTCACATTTGGTTGCACATCTATCCTTTCTAATATGTTTTAAACTAAGTTCATATTATATACTTTGTTGTACAAATATTTTTTGTAGGAAAACTTAAGAATCCTGTGAAATGCAAAACGTCAAAAGTTCGCGTTTCTCGGTTGTAAACCCTCGCATTTCCGTACTTTGCATAGTTTCCACACGCACGGGAATTGTGTGCAGCAAAAATGGCTGCGTATCATCGTGATATTTGCAATGATGCCATCTGCTTCATTCCGAGCCTTCTTCTAATTTAATGTGACAGGTGGTCTTCAAGTCACCACTGTTAATAGCTTGTAACGGCATAACACGCTTAACAAAAGCAGGGTAGCCTGCGTAGAGGTATATTACATAAGGTTCTGAAAGCAATGCCAAAAAAGATATGTTGCGCCCTTTAAGCCAAGCTCCACTTTCTGCCTACCATCAAAGACAAGGATCAACATTTACGAAAATAACCAACCTCCTCAACTGTTTTATCGTTATGGTATTGAATGTTGTCAAATGTCTTTGAAAATGAAAACTCTTTTTAAAAACACACATTTTTCAATCATAATTGTGAGGTAGCAGTCACAAAAAGAGTGAAACATTGCTACCAAATACAACAATGCCGTAGAGTTCGTTGTCGGGCCAACTGACAAAAAAAAAACACCCTTAAAATATCCGATATTCAATGAAATGTTGACTGTGAAAGATTCGGACAATTAGGTGACTTCATACTTCCATGAGTGAAAGAACGTTCTAATTATGCATTTCACCAGCTACGCATTGTCATTATTATGCTGCCAGGTCTGGAAAAGGTTAGGTTGACAAAATACCTAGGCACACTGATGACCTTAATTGCCAAACCACCATCATACATCACTGAGTGGGTCTAGCTTTTTTTTTCATGCATAAGGCAAGCAGAAAAAATGGAGAGGAACACTTGTGTTGTTAATGCTCCGAATTGAGTTCAACAGTACGATCATAATTTTGGTGGCGATACAGTGTTGACAATGCACACACGACTACTCTTCGTATGCTATGATAGGAGAGCATAATTAAATGGTTCAATAAAAGAAACTTTTATACCTTACAGTCACTATACCCAAAGTAAAATTTAGACAATCGTTTTAAAGCTGGGTAGGTATGATAGTCCCAGTTAATTGTCAAACACAGGGAATTTCTATTTGGCATGATCCTAATATGGGAGAAAGCTGTATAAAGATACATCAAGGCTGTACAGAATACAAGAAACGATGGTCCAATTCATGATACAGGCTTAAGAATTTTGTGGGATTAACCGAACAATTTTAAGAATGTGACTTTGGGGGCAAGGATATGATTTTTACTGAATTTATGGCAACAATTTCTGGAAGCATCTGTTCGGTATTATTCTTTGGGGAGGATGGATTCTAATCATGTCATCTGAAAAAGAGGCAAATTGAAAGCAATGCCTCTCGAGACCAAGTAAACAATTAAGATTTAATCATATGCATGGGCATGATAAATGGGATATTTTCTTCTCTGAACAAAAAAATAAACCAATGGGGCTCCAACGAAAGTAGCATGAAAACACAACTGGTTGTTTCACCAATTAAAGCCCATAAAAATGGATCATTTTACGTGAGTGGTTCTGACCTTATAATAAATGTTTTGACGTTTCAATCATTCAACCTCTATTTAACGTCTTTAGCTCAAATCAACATTTAAAACCACAAACATATTCAAAATATCACCACAGCTTATGGATATGCGCAGGATGCACAACTTTTTTGTTTCAAACGCAAGAATCTCATGTAAGGTTTAATAGGTTCTAGTCAGTGACCGAAAGGGCATGTGAGTTCAGAGACCCGCATAATATTTGGAAAGTTATTTCCGTATACAAGCTGCGATGATACACCCCTTCAGTTGTTTAAGTCCCTACCTCTTTGAAGACATACTCCAAAGTTGCATTACGGAACTGCGGTAATTTGTCCTTTAATCAAAATCTCTCTAATGTTGCCCGCTAACATTTCTGAATTCGAATCAATTTAAATTTTTCATAGAGATAAAAAAGTGCTGTTCATACTTTCCTGACACTGGACTATTTTTGAGATAATTCAGCTCCCTGCAATGGTTAACGAGGTAAATTTATCAATCGGAAACTCGTAGTATTAGGACGATAAATAGCACAACATATACATAATATGTACCAGTTGTTGTTTTCCCACTTCAATGCCGTGCCATGTATTGTAACATACACAGTTTTACAGGTCCGTGTTAGGTTGTCGTTCCATTGCAGCAAAAGAAACCCAATGGTTCTTTTCAAAATTGCCATTTATTGGTCTGTTTTGGTTGATTTCGTAAAGTCCTATTTGCATTTTTGGTAGGGATCCATTATATTTTATATCCAAGTATGACTATCTCGAATCTTAAACAATTGAAACAATTTAAAACAAGTTTAAGGGATTGTCAAAATCTTTGCAGTCTATCTGAAAAGGTAGAGAAGGTAAGATTTATTTGAATGACTCGTACAAATGTAAATACCCAGATAATGTAACCATGGCTTAAGGGAGCATACCAAGACTATATAGGCCTAACCATGACTGAAGGGAGCATACCTATAAAATGGAACCATTGTTGAAGGGAGCATTTTGCAATATAAGAATTTGTTTCAGTTACAGGCAAAGCAGTCTGACGTTTAAGAGTACGCCTATGCCATTCAGACACAAAGTTAATACCGATCCATTTATACCGCTAATTTCTGTAATAGTCTCTCTCTCTATTCAATATATAGATGTAACTCCGCAATCAAACAGACCTTAAATTGCCTTTTTGCTCTTTTATTTCCATCAACAAGCAAGAATTGTTGGTTCTGTATGAGTCAGAAAAAAACATTAAACCCAGTTTTATCAAGTTGAAAATTGAGGGTCTCGCTTTATGCTTTCAAGTGAGTCCAAATTAGAATGACCGTGCATTTGAATAGAAAAACATATTCATATTACAATGCAAATCTAAGTGCCGTATGTCGACACTCCAATACATTATCAGGGAATGACACCGTCTAATTCACCGATTGTTAGTTGTGCGTTGCTTACAAATAGATACACTTTAAAATGACAGTTAGCCTTTAACAGTTCCCCTTGAACGGGCCATAACCAGTTGATGGTAAAATATCGTCTGCTTCAATGTTTTTGACAAAGTTCAGAAATGGGAAACAATTTGAGTGAGAATTGCACATGCGACTTATCAAGATAACATGCCCAGGTCAACAACTTTACTTGTGGTGCGTTGGCCCCTCAGCGTCCAACCAATGCCAACGAAAGCGGCTTACTCAATTTAAGGGGCAAAAAGTTCAAGAGTGAATCTGGGTGGTCAAGTCATTTCAAGGCGATGATTTGTGTACGGAAGACTATTACGTCATGGAAACAGTTTGCACAGATTACCCAGCGGGACATAAGATTCTTGTTAAAATGTTTCAGATTTCAACTACTCCCCATTGCGCCAAAGCGTTTGGAACTCTCTTGCGTTGAAGGTTTACATTCCCCACATGTGTTTGTAAAATTGTGAAAGTTATAATTACTACCCGAGTGCACTGTCGTACTATTGCTCAAGAAGGGCAAGATATTCAAATATAAAATGATGCAAAATGTATTGAGTAAGTTTCCAGATATGTATATTTGTTGTAACTATCTTTTACATTATAGTGTTCCTATCGGTATATTAAATCTTGGACCAGTAACCCCTCAAGGTCGGGTCAACTGATGCACAACTTTTGATCGAGTACTGAATACTGTTGGTGTGTCTATTGGATGTTAATATCACAAGAGCAGAGCATCCCAAATTAAGTCATATCATAATTTTGGATAGGAAAATACTTATCAACTGTGAGTTTTATAAAGGCACTGCTACTTTAGATATATTTTAAATCATTTGATAACTGTGTGTATTTTTGGAGACACATTTGGCGCGGAACGGTCAATCATGGAGGTAAAGTACACAAATGCACCGGTAAAAAAAAATCTAATCACATGACCTCCCATTTTCTTAGTTTTAACTTGCTGTTACCAGTATAAACTTGAAGTAGAATGCAAAAAAAGTCGTGGTTTTACGTTTGAAATAGGAGAAATAAGCCAGCGAATGTCGCTATTTTAACATGTAAATGCATTAGGCCTAGGTTACTGGTCCAAGACCCAGTACTGTGCTGTCTTGAAAAGTAAAATTCGATACCTGTTCAACCTCCTTTTTGAAAAAATACAGGTTATAACCATTCGACTACGCGAAGTAGAGACTGTAATTTGCTTGGCTGCCTCAACGACGAGTTGTGGAGAATTTCAAGTCTCAAAGTTCTACGCGTTGTAGGCCCAGATATTCAAATTTGATTGTCTGCCTCGACGACGCGTTGTAGAGAATTTTATGTTTTCCCTACGCGTTGTAGAGACTCTAATTTGATTGGCTGTTTTACTATTAGTACTAATATTTGTAGGAACGTAAACTATATAGATTGGTTTGCTTGTCGTCAGGTAAAAGGGACCACAAATTGCTCCACTACGGGTCCCCGAAGCTCGACCACGTGTGGCGGAAACATTCTCGGCAACGCGTAGCAGATACTGTAATCTGATTAGTTGGCTTGACTACGCGTAGCGGAGGCTCGGCAACGCGTAAGGCCGATGCGTTATGGCCCATATCACTTGCCATATACGTGCATGTGGCCTGTATTTTGAGTACCTGCGCATATTATAAAATGACTCGACAAGAAATGTCCTAACCTGGGCATCTGCGTATAATACTGCTGGAACTCTTGTAATGAGTACATGGCATTTCACCTTAGACGTAAGCTACCGGTAAAGATGTGTGATATTTATCAGCACGCCATGTTTTGTCACCCATTTGTATTGTGAATTGCTTTAATTTCGCTGTACTCTTATTTTCGCTTATTTTACTGATGGCACAAAACCATGAAGATAAAAATACAGTGAAACAGTATTTCAACATTGTTTGAATAGGAATTATGTCCAAAAACAGTGAAATTAAAACTAGCAAAATGTCAAAATACAAAAACAGTGAAAATTTATACACGCGAAAATAAAGCAATTTACAGTGTTGTAATTGGCGCGGAAAGAGTTCATTGTGTTTCCATTTCCATCACAAAGCTTCAGTGGGGTAATTAAATTAATGCCGGATGCCGAGTTCAAAATATATAAAAGGTTATAATGTTCAGGCCTAGATATGACTGGGCAGCAAACTCTTCTCTTGTGCTTACCTATATATATATATATATATATATATATATATATATATATATATATATATATATATATATATATATATATATATATATATATATATATATATATATATATATATATATATATATACATATATACATATATACATACATACATACATACATACGAAGTTTTCGGGGGCGGGGGTCTGCAACATTTCTGCCTTTTAAATTAAAGTATTGAACCACGTAATAATTTGCACATACTATTTTATAAAACATGAGAAAGTGAATACTAAATTTCAGCCTTCGTTGTAAAGTATCTTAGACTGGAATCATTACATTGAAAATGGTCAATTCCGCTTTCTTTTCGAAGACGTCTATTGGTATGGTAAAAAAAAAACTTGGCTTTCACGCATCATCACTCTAAGAAGGACGGATTGCCGCATAATTTGTGACGTGGAAGTGCACATAGGGTCATGGAAACCTTCATTTTTTCACCCTACCAAAATTGTTTTTTGCCTTTTACTCTCTCAGTGCCAACTGCGACTTAAATCGTAAACCGAACTGCTCTGAATTATGAGAAGGTTGCTAGATTCATGTTCTCAGTAAAAGGACCTTTCATTTAAATACCAGCATGCTTGTAATTACATAGAATATAATAGTCCAGGCCAACAGCTTTTCTGAGCAATGCACCCAAAGCGCCGATGAAAGCTGTCGATTCAGTCCAAAATGTGGCACTGAAAGAGTTAATGCTAATTTGAATGGTTCCAGGGAAGCTTCTTATTACGAGCCTCGGTGGGGGATACCAAAGACATGAGCCATACACTATACGCTTTGTAAGTTGTCATCGCCCAAGCCACCCTGTTGAAACCTATCATTTTAATCTTGAAATGTCCAGAAAGATTAAATGTACAAATTAGAAATGTCCTTGGATTGGATTTCAAAGCTTGTAATGTTTATTCTGATACTGACTGTATTTCACATAGCACGATGTCCTTTCTCTGTCCCCCACACAGATAAGCTATTAAAAGTACAATGGACCAAAGCAGCAGAATTAACTGTGGTCTATCTTTTTATGCACCTTGTACCCATGGACCTGTAACCGAAGGATGACTGTTGTTATGTATTAGAAAATCATACTGGTGCACAGTAAAACGGGCTACAACAAAATACGACCCCCCCCCAGCTTAGCGTGCTTTTGAACTCGGTGAAGCACATTTTGCTCAAGTTTGTTATCTTATGATTGACAAGTACGCAAATGCTGTATTTGGTCTCTTTTTTCAATACTATACCAGCAAATATCAAAGAACATATCCCTGAACTCGTGTGCTGATAAGACTGTCCATTCAATGTGTATCTGCCTGCGAAGCCTATTGTGCTGTACCAAGCAGCGGGGGTAGAATATTAATTAACTGCTGTTCTACTGGATCTATAGTGGTGTTCTTCAAGATGCAATTTTCTAGCAAATGCACTGCAGTCCTTATGTCCAGTGGTGTTCTACACTGCATCACATAGATGGCAACATTCAAAATGCTATTTCTGGGACATTTAAGTGGGACCATCAAGGACAGAGCATATTTATCAACGAATATATAACTAAATTCTCAATTTCAATGTGGTACAAACACCGCAAACTGATCAAAAGTTTAGCTGATTTCAGGGACAATCCCTGATGATGAGGGACAGTTGGCATCTCTGGTGTCATTGTAAACGTAACAGTGTATTTTAATTGCCTATTGCTTTTATTCTTATGTCAATGTATATGTTATATGACACATTACATTATTTGCAATAAACAATGTCAATTAATCGTTAAGTATGCGGCCGTAAACCGTTAAACCTCGACTCTGTTTTACATAAGCCCGCAGACTACAACAATGTACTAAGGTATTTGGTTTTAAAGGTGTACCTTTCAGGGTGTGTTTATGATTGCTGTAGTGGTGATAGCAAAAAGGACAAGACAGAGCGAATGCCCCTTTCCTGTCAACCGTTTTTGAACTCGTGTTTCCAATCCAAGCAGGCAATGTGCAGTAAGCTGGATAGTTGAAACAGTGATCGATCACTTCAAAATTAAGGCGTATTATAAGATATTCTTGTAACATGACAATTAACAAGGGCAATGTCAAGAAAGTTTTCAATTAAGCTATCATAGTATGGGCCAGCTACATTGAAATGGAGCGAGTATTTATTGCCTTCGAACCAAATTAGTTTCGAGGTGGAGCCCCTGGAATTCAGGTCCGCGCTTTGAAGCACAAACGGCCCTGATTTGTCAGTTTATATGAAGACAAATACGTTCGCGTCCATGGAATGGCAAATGTGTGGTCATGTGACTATTAATATCATTGTTCGAGGAGTTATGGCGACCTGTGGTCCTTTCCCTGACAAATTCACCCCTTGCCATTGATCATTATTTTTTTTCTCTCTCTCACAGCCATTTGCAGACAAATGCCTACGAGCATTTAAATAAGAAATGTCACTGTAACGGACTGAATCAAAAGCAACATATAATCACAGTTGTCCTCGGTACACCCCTCCCTGTATCAGCCTGAACCATTAGGTATGGATACATGTTTCGAGTACAAGCAAAGACTAGGGAGATGATGTTCTTTTAAGTCAGACATCAATTGTTGTTTTTACGACAACATGCGTGTTCAAAATTTTAACAAGCATGCCCACAGCCTTGTGAATAGCATGCTTTACCCACACAAGTTGCGTCAAACTCATGCCTCTTTGAGCAATAAAGATATTTTTTCAAAAAAGTCTGTTAGTGCAGGCTTATCGTATAAAAGCTGTCTTTGCTTTTCCATCTCAGTCCGTTAAAACGGATTACACAAACCAAATGAACAGCTCGGTCATTCTAAAAATCAAGTTTGGGAAACCCCAACCAAACATGATAGTAATGAACGTACACGGTGAGTTTATCACCATAAATATATGTGCTTTTCAAGTGTGGAATTAACCTTTAGAATCATCATCTCAAATAATCATGTGTTGTAGATGTTGAATTACATATTCGTTTCAGGATTTGTGCGCTCACAAAGTTAGATAGGATTAAAACCGACATACTAAGTGCGTGTCTTGCCACACATAGTCTTCTATGACATCAAATTTAAGTGGTTTCTCATTTCAATTTCTCAAAAAAAAAAAAAATGAAAAAAGGGTGCTAAATAGTTAGACGAAAAACACTTCAAACTGGCCATACTTTGATGATTACAAACAGCTTTAGCATGCTTTGTACACAAGCATGTAAAAAAATCAGTATGAGGCAGGGTTAAAACTTTCTCCTCAGAGGGAGTCGAGTAAGTGATTTTAAGTGATTTCACGGTGTCTGGTCCCGTGCCCGATTGTATATTTTATGTTGTCCGTGGGACATGTTGGTATGAATAGACGGCATAATTAGTGTGTTTCTGACAATAATGTACCATGTAATCACTTTCATTGGGAGAGTTTTGTCAAAGTACACAGAGTATTTCCTGAGAAATGCATTGTCTGAATAATCCAAAATACCCAGAAGGCACGCCAGTCGATGACCTTTCTGATGGAATTACGCAGGAACTGCCTGGTTGGGGTCATGGTACCTGCGTTTGAGGCGGATGTTTTCAGAGCCAAATAAAACATCCAACCTAACGGGGCCAAAAGCTGTTCAACACACGTACCTCTGGAAATTATACATTGGTTAATCAGCTTTTGCCATGCCCCAAGGTATGGTGGAAGGCTGCAGATTTACTGTCCTAATGCCGTATGAAATTGAGAACCGCCTATTTATTTTTTATTGTCTTGTTGGAATACCGATATTGTGGTAACTCCGATAAAACAGATAACCACATGACTCGACTCTGTGTGGTTTAGCGGATAATATTTTTGTTCATCAAATTTCACGAAATAAGACACCATGGCGTAAAGATACACAGGACGCTTAATACGGAAAACTAGGTACATTAAACAAAACACAATTTACAATTACATGGGTCGTTTATGATACGAACCATGTAAATGTAAATTTATTGTCATGTTGCACGTGTACATTTTCTTATTTCCACTCATTCCACACTGCTTTACATTTCTTGATTCTTGGGAATCATTGACACCAAACTCAGTCAAGAGTTTATCATTTCCGCCCAATTACCTATCGGTGTGTCACAATAGTGGCCGGAACACTGAGCACTGTAGTAAAAAAGGCGAGACCCCATTTATTATTATTATTATTATTATTATTATTATTATTATTATTATTATTATTATTATTATTATTATTATTATTATTATTATTATTATTATTAATATCATCATCATCATCATAATCATCATCATCATCATCATAATTATTATCATAATCATTATTAATATCACAAACATTATTTGTTTCTTTTGTAGAAATACGTCTACAAACACATGCAGGACAATTAAAAATTGCACAAACTGATAAGAACGAGCATACTTTTTTGAGGGGGTGGAACTGTACTCCTCTAATTTGAAGTGTTTATGCATGCATGTAAAACTTGCCCAAACATGTTTCTTGATGATTTTTACTTTGGCCACAGTTACTTTCTATGGTAAATATTACAGTGATCCCCACAGTGGGGCACCCAGGATTTTTCTGAAGGGGGGGGGTACAACAAATGGAAAAGTTAATAGCGAGCGTCAAAGCCTTGAAGTAATTCTAGGGGGGTACGGGGGGCATGCTCCCCCGGAAAATTTTGAAATTTGAGATGTAAAATGGTCCATTCTGGGCTTAAATAAATGTCCTTTTCAGAGAGTTTTGGTCCTTTAATCAGAGACTCACATGAGGTTTTTTTTTAAATTTAACACTAATATTAAGAAAAAATAAGTGCATAGCTCAATTTTAGAGTTCAATTTTAACTCCAGCTCAATCATAACTCACAGATCAGAATTCAAAGTACCATTATAAAGTGCACAGCTCAATTTTAGAGTTCACGTTTGACTCCAGTTCATAATTCATAAATCAGAATGTATGTCATGCACTTTGATTGTTTAGAACAATAACCATATATTTGTGCAAGCTGATCAAAGGACTTAAGAGACACTCTTACAAGAAAGAATTACACAACATTTACATGTTTCTTGAGAAACTTATCATCAATGACTTACAGTCATGATGGTTGAATCAACTTTTCACTTTCAGCACACATGTAGATACATTGCAAGGAACAATAGAATGTAACAGACAGGAAATCGAACGATGTCTGTTATAACAAATTAAAACAAACAATGCTATCATGGTATAATAGCATGTCTATGATGTACTCATATATACAGAGAGACTGTTGATAACACACGGGCACAAGTTTGGCATCACAGGGGAATGTATACATGACCGTTTACAGTTCAGCCATTATTTCCGGGAGCTATCGTAACGGCAGGCCATTTGTACAAGCAACACCCTGTACGTACACCTAATTATAACCAGGGAGCTACTATAGTAGCGCCATGTTATAACCTAGGAAGTGCTATCCTATAGCACTTACCTGTTATAACCTAACCCACCAGCATTATAAGCAGAATATCCCTACATACACAGGACAGGTACTTTGTATACTCTCTCCAGGCAACTAAGCATCTTGTCCTTAAAAAATAAACAAATTCGGGAGTCGGGGGGGGTACATACCCCCTGTACACCCCCCCCCTCTGCGTGCGCCACTGCCACTGACGTCTGACCTGATTGGGAGTCACTGTGACTGAGCACGCTCAGGTGAGGTAGTGAGTTACCTTACATATTACACCACTCTTTTTCTGTGTATCAAACCTTCGAGGCCCAAAGCCTTATTATTATCATCATCATCATCATCATCATCATCATCATGAGTTGAAATAGTAATTCGTCGCGCCCCATGCACCATAAGAAAGTAATTACTCACAGGGAAGTAAAATTCGCATGTGACTGCACTCTGATAAAATCAGCGTGTTGAATACACCCCTTTAAGGAAAATCCAAACTTAGTTATGAAGAGCATGGTTGAAAAGCTCACTAATTCTTGGATACCTTTGATGTACACACAAACACCATAATCAGTATGACGGTATGGCCTTGTAGGGACTCCCATCCTATGGGTCTGAATCAGAATTCAGCTGGCATCCACAGCAGGCAGGGAGTCTTGATCAGCTAATTCTCTAAAGCTTATATTTTTTTAACGAACTTGAGCCAAGTTGGATTAATATAATCAGCTTCTGAAACTGACACGATATCATGGTTCTGGTCATCATCCCATAAAAATGACTTTGTCCTGAATATACATTTGTGGAGAAGTGAGAGTTGCGATTGGCTGTAAAGTATGAACACATACCTGAACACCAACAATATGTCACTCACATTATGTGTATAAACAACAGATGGACCCATCTATACATTTCTGCCAAGTAAGCAACATGTATAGGTGAAGCCACCCAAACAAAACCAGCTCCTTTGATTGGACAGTCATAACCAACAGGAAGCAGTGTGTCATGCAATAAGTTCCCATGTGCTTCCAGCTCCATCTCGGCAACATACTCTGTCGACTGCAGACAGAGCGAATGTTCACCTAACGATCGTTCTCTCGTCAGAACTACCCAATCCTCCACTGCTGCATTTCCCGTCTGGTTTGAGGATTACAATAATCTGGCTGTCCGTCTAAATGAAGAGTTGTATATTTTGTTGCCAAATGTAGTGGATGGCCTGACCTACCCAAATATCATTGCAAAACCTTGAATAGGGGTGATCTGGGTTGGTTTAATTTCTTGACACACAGCCTTTTGTTCCCATAATGCATATTTGTGACACCTAGCAACCCATGCCATTTGAGGTCAGTGGGTCAGCAAAGCCCATTACATTACAGTGAACCTAAAAATTTCACCCTGCAAATGAGGACGATTTTTGAAATTACCATCTTCTAATCTACCCGAAGTACATATTGTTATCTTTCAAATACATCCGGGTGTGATCAAAGGAAAGTATAATGTTTATTTGGCAACATATAGAGAGGTTGAATTTACATCTGCTAATTCCCCGTGTTAATCTATGGAGAAAAAGTGTGGGTCATGGAAAGTGACCACAAGATGTGGGCGGTGAACCATGAGCAGGATGGGCAGCACCACCTTTAGGCAAATTTAAAAGTAACCCAGATATATAGACTATTGATATCCATGGATTGCAGTTATGTAACGGACAGTAAATTTACCGTATTGGGCTATTTTTTCTGTGTTTCACTTCATTGGTAGCATTACATTTGTGCCCCTGATGTTTGGGTCATGTCTTTTTTGTGAACTAGGCCTCGGTGAGAGTCTAGTCGCAAGGACTGTTTGCTTGCTAGATCACGCTGCATACAAATAGTAGGAGGTATTCATATCAAACTATAATAACTGCAGACCTGCTCTGCTTCTTTCAGATGCCAGGCAACAGAACTATGCCTCCGCTTTTATCAGGACACTCTTACAAGATACGTTACTTAACCATTCAGAAATAACACTTCATCTACCAAACAAATTGAATTTTCTAAATATGTTAAGCATCTTGCATGTTTTTAAACTTGTGAATGACTTTTCTTAAGCTTTTTGCTTTCGCAAGTTGCTCCATTTATCACAAAAGTTCATTTGGCCCTGGTTACTACATGAATGTGCCATCTTTCCTGTCAAGCTCTTTGCTGCAATCCAGGTGGCAGCACAGGATCCCAGTTAATATGCATACCTCCTATTATTGAGACATATGCAATCTAACATCTATCTGTGCGGACGGTCAAAGTAAAGTAGTTGGCCATTATGATACTGTTGATGCCCATATCATCGCCTAATATTTGTTTGACCCAGATTATTTCAGTACTTATCATGCCCCAAATAAATCCGAAAAGGGACTTCATATTTACATATAATAGTAACAGATCGTAACACATACATAATATATATATATATATATATATACATAAAGCAGGCCATTTTATCTTCTTAAAAATATTGAACGTGGCAGGTAAATGTAAAAGCATTGCACTTCCATTATTAAGATGGAGATAGTGCTGTGAAACAGCATTTGACCAAACAACTCCATTTTATACGTTCTTTGACGAGCAAAGATTTTGTACAGGTGTCTTTTCTTCCGCATGAGTGGCATTAAATACAGGCAACTGGTAAATGTACACAAAATGTCGTCATGGCAGACATGGGGACAATTGAAGTTTGATGTCTAGCCCTCCATAGCTTCCACTGACCCCGCCAATCCTGAAGACCCATGTGCACATAGACATCAAACCCGCATTTAACGTAGAGATCAGCTATTCTCATAGTTATGTTTGGGTGCCAACCCAGACATTTTGTTTTTCCAAGAATTCTTTTCTTTCTTTCTTTCTTTCTTTCTTTTTTTTTCTCTCTCTCTATATTTATTTATTTATTTATTTATTTATTTATTTATTTATTTATTTATTTATTTATTTATTTATTTATTTATTTATTTATTTATTTCTACTTTACAACCAGATTTGTCCGGGGGGTTTTCTCGGACCCTATTTTTCCAAAAAATACCAAACTTGCCATGGTGATTGACCTACCTGTGAAATTGAGCACCTGGTTTAGAATAGTCATGATATTTAAAATTATGCAAATTAGGGGCAATTAAAATTTTAAAAGCACAATGTCTTCCAAACTTCTGCTGATAGAAACAAAGTTCTAACTTAAACATGTAGTAGGTTTGAGACATGTGGCAAATCCAATATAATGCAAACGAAAGTTGGGAAATCTCAATGTATGCTAAATTACCTGAATTTCCTAACAATACACATTTCAGGGCTTCTCCTGCTTTGTTACATGTTACAAGCTGCAGAGACGTCCATGGTGCTAGGCAGCCATTTCGCATTCATAATAAATTAGCTGGAACCTGTCTCATAGACGACTTCTATCCATGCAAGCTAGGTGTATGGTTTGGAAGGTTTGGGTCTTCTAGCAATTATTATTATTATTTTTTTTTTTTTTTGAGGGGGGATTCCCAACAACGGTGTAATGGGGTTCTTAATAAAATACAGATAATCTCTTTCCATTCATGCAGGAACAGATCTGCTCCATGCTGCTATATGTAGCAGGCAGGCAATAGTTCCCACTAGTACAGAACCGAGCAGTCAGTGCACCATGACTGAGACAGGTGTCCAGATGGTCTGTTTTTGCCTGAGGCTATGGGTCTGCTGGTCTTATCATTCACCAGGAGGAATAGCAGTGGACTTCTAGGCAGAATAAGCCTGAGTGTTGTCTGTGAACCAGGCATTCTAACATCAGCCCACATACTATAATACAGTGCTGAGTTGGCTAGACCCATCCAAGTATGGCCTTTCATGTCCTCAACTTTGTGAATTTTGAAACAGTGTGTGCATATGTGTCATCTCAGTGGACACTTTTATGTCTTTATTTTCTTGGAACCAGTGAGATGAAGCCTGAAGCCTGTTCTTCATAACCAAGACAAGGAATACTGAGACAGTATAGTGCTTGTCTGAGTTCACAGGTACATGTATACATGTAGTTTCGTGACAATGTCTGATAAAATTTGTTTATGTAATAAAAGAATAAAGACAGTTCTGTATTGCATGTATACACATCCCCTTGAATTATAATATGTATACACTCTACATGTATGTGTGCATGGACATTATTCATACATGCAGGCTGACCCTCTGGGGAGTGGGCACTTTTCTCTGATTCCCAAGAGTGCCCACTATAGAGGAGCGTCACTGTATAAGTAAACACTGCATTTGTGTGTCTCAGTAATTAATTCTGCGTGCCAACCCAGACATTTTGTTTTTTCAAGAATTCTTTTTTCTTTCTTTCTTTTTTCTTCTTTACGACCAAGTTGGTCTGCAGTTTTTCTCAGACACTATTATTCTGAAAACCACCAAACTTGCCATGGTGACTGACCTAACCACTGAAATTGTGCATCTCATTTGGAATAGTCATGATGTTTAAAATGTTGTAAATTAGGGGCAAGTAAAATTTTAAAAGTTCCATATCTTCCAAACCATTGCAGCTAGACACAAAACTTCAATGTACATACACATGTTTGTGACATCTGCCAATGTGATGGACAGCATATGAAAGTTGTAGAATTTCAAATTATGCCAAAAGGAGGCATTGAAAAATTCAAAAGTTGAAAATTTCCCAGACTATTACGCATAGAAATGCCATTCCAACTTCAATTTATAGGTTTACCGCAGAGCTACGTCCATTGAGCCATGAACCAAAGTTGTAGGATTTTAATTTATGCGAATTAGGTGATTTTACAGGATTTAAATCTTGATTATCTTCAAAACTATTACAGATATAGGTGCCATTCCAACTTCAATTTATAGGTTTGTGACATAGCCACATCCCAATGATCTATGATAAAAAATTGTACAATTTTAATTCATGCATATTAGGCATGTGAAATGTTGAATAGCTTCAAAACTATTAGAGATATTGGTGTCATTTAACTTCAGTTTATCAGTTTGTGACATGACTACAATCAAAGAACTAGGAACAAACGCTTTAGCATGTTGGTTTATGCAAATTAACCTAATACACAAAATTTAGATTATGTTGATCAATGGCAAAGTGCAGCATTTTAAACTGTTCTCATTTTGAAGACACCCAGATTTGCTGCGAAGCAAATCTTCTTTTCTAGTTTCTTTCTGTGTGTATACAATTTCCATTCTCCTCTTCAGCCACTCGTAACAATAACATAGCCATAGCTCTTACCATGAAGATTGAAAATAGTTCAAACTATACCTCAACTGACATAACAAAACCCAAGAGCAGGAAGTAAAGGACCAAGATACGCAACGGAAAATGTATGTAAGCGGGAAGATTTGTTTGACATGCCGATCAGCAAACAGAGCTTCAGAGATAAACTGTCGTCTCGCAGCAAAAAGGCTGAGTCACTATATAGATGCCTGTAAACATTACATGACAAAAAAAAAACTATTCACTGTTTAGTCCTTTCCCTCTCAAACAGTCCCTTCCGGAAAAAAACCGGGCTGTAAATTGTCGTCTGCTTTAACATTTTATTCTATTTTTCTCACTAAAGGGAAACATTTTGGCGAGTACTGTTGTTGAGACATATCCTGAAATCATGTCGGCGGTCAAAAGATTCCCCTTGTTTGTGGGTGGGCCCCTCCCGCGCCAAGGAATGGTGTTGACTCTGTCTGATTCCAAACAGGAAGGGGTTAAATAGGTGTGGCTGACTTCCGCCTTAACGGCCAATAAGCTTATTACAGTAGTATCTTCGGTTGCAAATACCAATTCAAAGTCCCATTTTTGTTTCTCCTTAGTTACATTATATCACTTATTCAGGCCCCACTCACCAAGACCACATTTTTCAGTCCTTTGGGTGATCTTAAAAGGGAGATTCCACTATACACATAATTTTGCCTGTGAGTTATGGTAATGTGCAAAGTACCTGTTACTTTACAGGCATAGAATAACTTATTGGCAAAGCAGAGTAATTGACTGGTAAATCACGGGAGTATAATGGCAAACACTGCACTTTGCTCTAACTTTAACAGGAAGTGTTTGAAGAGTACATATGTTACAAGCTGAGACAAAACCTTGAACAACTAACAACATCATCATCATCAGAAAAAGACAAGATGGCTGTTCTAGTACGTACATACATACACATACACGCGCGCGCGCACACACACACACACACACACATATATATATATATACATATACATGTGTGTGTATGTGTGTATGTGCATATATACATACATATATATATACAGACAGACAGAAAGGCAGACATCTAACAGTATATCAGGGTGTTTTGGCAGGGGGGGAAGAAGTGAATAGTCACAAAAAAAGAAATTATAGTGGGAAACTTTCATTCATTGTGTGTGATGAATAGAAATAACTGTGGCTATCATACATTGTGTGCTGATTTCTCTTCATGAATAATTTGATCTCTTTTCGTTCTTTTTTGAAACAGAACATGGGCCTACCCCATGACGCAAAACGACGTGCCTATGTTCGGTTATTCGGCTTTCATGTGTGTCCTAAGCCATTTCTCCTGCTAGGAACAGGTATTTTATACACAACATTATTCGTGCTACAGACCCCCTTCTTCTTCGTCTTTATTTTTTACATGTTTGCAATTACTGTGTGTGTATATTTGTGTGTTGTCTCTGGTATTTATGTCTTACGCGGACAAATCACTGCGTTTGTATTATAGTGCAGTCAAATAAATCTTTTCACGTGCTTAGTGCGATCTAATAAAAATACAAGAGTACCAAATATCGTGTAAATAGAGCTATAATTCGTCCATTTCTAATTGCTTCATGCCTCCGCATAACAGATTGCGCTAATCAGATTTTATTGTAGATCTGTATTGTTCCTCACGTGATCTGTGTTAAAAAAAGTTCAAAACCACATCTTGAAGACATACCATGTTCCTATTTATACCTGTGTTCTGTTTGCTCTATAAAGTTTGGTATGACAGTAACAGCTCGAAATTGTTTAGAAGATAATTGTCCACATTAAGAAGCGAAGTCAGAGCAAACTGCATCTTAACCCCGTTTTATCTCTTACAAATCATCCACACTTTATGTGGTCTCTCTGCTTACCACAGAATTTTATTGGAAACTCAACGGAATGGAGATTCAAATACTCCCGTGAGCAAAACCTATCAGGTTAAGCCTTGACTTTACACAAACCTTGAAACTTTCATCGTACAATGTAAACGACAGTGTAATAGGAAGTATATATGTATCACTTTTCATTCCGTGTATTACGATAAATTATCGTGCAAATTACACCTAATTGTGGAGTCAATTAATTTATGCTCTGAGTGCGAGTGTTGTAGATTTTGAGGATAATGATACATTTATGTAGCACGGTTTTCACACGCTCTAAACTGTGTTTCCAGCAGTATATATGTACGTGGCGGTTGATCGACTGACCAGTCCAGAATTGGACGTTTGTGTAGACCCCCGTATGGTTGTTAGCTATTATGCCTTTTGACGGTGCATTTGCCACATCTATCCGTCATATATACCACATATGGCCATCAATCATGTGCCTAACCGCAGTCAGACCAGGATCAGCGGCTTTGCTTTCCTGGTTTCACACGTTTCGGGAATGTATATTGACATAACCGAATGACATGTTTTCACACTTGCTGAATTGTAACTTTTAGTAGGAAAAAAAATGCAGCTTTAAAAGAAACAGGGCCAAGGTAACTTACCCCCGCCGTTCTTGTAACATAAATATGGAAAACGCCAAACGTTCCCCAGGCCAATGGAATAACCAATACAGGATAACATAAAGTCCATTTTGCCACTCCAGTTATCCCTTTCAGGCAAATCTTCTCCCCCTTCTTTCATTGTTATAATATCCTTGGGATCTATTGGAGTGCTATCTGGTCCGTTTGTCATCGGAATCTTCTCAGGTTCTTTGCCGTTTCCCTCCATTCCGTTTTCCGTTGGCATATTCCGGGACTAGCTTGTAAAGGAACTGAAAAAGTAGCTCCAGCGAAACTTTTGTGAGAACTCGAAGATATACACAAGACACTCGAGTCCTCAGAGTGAAAGTGCAATCTTCCAAACTGGTTATCCGTGCCCCGTCTTCTCAAATGTGTTAATGGAGCCCGATTTTCGATAGTCGCTGAATTGGGCAACTGAGCAGCATCCGTTCGATTAGGTGCGTCGTGCTTGAACGTTTTAAGTGTTTTGGAGATTTCAGGCCATATCCCTATCGCCTCATCAAGGTATTGTACCATGTAAGTGGTAGGTCCCCGTATATGTAGTATGTGATACACCGAGTTCGTTTAACATTAGAAAACTCTTCCTTCAAGCTAGATTTTGCAAACAAACAGCGTTGCTTGTGTAAACTAGTTGCTCCAGTAAAAGTCTTTTTGAGAGCTCAGGTATACAGAAGAAATACTCCGCACAGGCGCGCAAGTTCCGCTGTACTTTGAAAGCACGCAAGAGAAACGCTTCAGCGAACCACAAAATGTCGTCTGCCACAAGATGGGCGCCAAAATGTCGCTATGCACCAGTACCAAGTCCCACAACACGCTGCTTTCATGTGGTCGATGCGAAGCACACTGTCGTGAAGTTGCAAGTCGAGCTAGTTCCACAGAGCGACATTGATCATTCAGACTCGCCCAAACTCTCGGTATATAAATAGCAATATGTTCAGTTCATCAAAAATCTAAGGATATTGTGCATCTGACTGAGCAAAGAGTCTTTTAAGGTTTGTGTTTCACATTTACACCACTTGTAGATCAGTCCACTGATTTGTCGATGTCACCAGACAGCCTCTTTCGCTCGCAAACGTCCTTGCGCATGTGCCAAATACATTTATACCGATAAAAGTTTCCAATTCACAAATAAATAAAGGCAATGTTCCGCAGTGTGGACGTTTATTTTTTACATTGGCTAATTCTCTGATTTTGTCATCAATAGCGCAAAGCGTTTCATGAAATTGCATTTCATTAAATCATATTGGACCAGCAATTTTGCAAGATGATTACGTCTATTTTATATATATATATATATATATATATATATATATATATATATATATATATATATATATATATATATATATAGTGTGTGTGTGTGTGTGTGTGTGTGTGTGTGTGTGTGTTCATTTTATATTCGTAGCCACAGGGAAAAGATACACAAATACACAAAACGACGACTCACCCACCCCAAAAAAGTTCGAATGAAAAAGTAACAATTCCCCCGCTTTTCATTTGCAGGACTCGGTTTTCTTCGTGTCTTTGGATCAAAACAATCCAATACATGGCTCCCGTATGGAGGCCCCAGAACACTGGATATTGCCTTGTGGCTGTCAGAGATGTGCAATATTTTATCCATGCACTGAATGACACTTAAGTTGGAGGATTTCTACACTTAAAATTCGATGCAGTCTTTCAAGAAGCGATCACTGGGCAGATAAGCAAATCTATCGCTTGATTGATTGATTGATGGATCGATCGATCTATCGAGTTATTGACGGATTGATTGATTGATAGGTTGGTTGCATAGTTGGTTGAATGGATATTTGGTTGACTGGTTGATTGATTAGGTGATTGATTGATTGATTGATTGATTGATTGATTGATTGATAGGCTGGTTGCATTGTTGGTTGAATTGATTGGAAGTTGGTTGATTCACTTACTGAATGTTTGCTTGATTGATTTATCGATCGATCGAACTATTGATTGATGGACTGATTGGTTGATGGGTTGGCTGCATTGTTGGTTGAATGGATTGGTGGTTTGGTGGTTGATTGATTCACTGACTGAACGTTTTGTCGGTTAATTGATTGATAGAAATGAATGAGCAAATGCAGTACTTCTACTTTTACTTACAGAGTTTAAAATTTCTCACGACTTCAGTATTTTTGTGCGGCGCAGCTTCCTTTTCTAGGTGACTTAAAATGGTCATAAATACATAATCTTTGACAACGTCAATGCGAGGCTTTGCCAAAAACAAAAATCATCAGGAGCGGGTGAGCCAAGAATACATCACTACAGAAAGCACACATATCTCAGTTATATAATATACCTACCACCCCACAAAACTGAAATTAGAAAATGTAATGCGCCACTATAAGGACGTGTTTATATCCAAAGGAGCAATTTATGGTACTTTAACGCTTCTCAGTTCTACGATACAGGACTACTTTATGAACATGTCTGTATCCTGTACTCTGCAATTTATATACTTAACTCCAGCAGATGACCAATGGGCAACAGATCGATTCCAATAGAAGTATGCAAAAATTAGGGAAACAGTTTGCCGACAAGTTTTGTGGGAGCCTTAACAACAGTACGACCAGTGGCTTGATTTATACATTAATCGATATTGATGACTTTCAGCAGACGCCAACAGGTTAAAATTGTGCTTTCCCGGAGTTCCCGCGGGGTATAAATCGCAGATAAACTCCTCGTGTAATTGCGAATCCATTTTGTCGAAAATTTATCGGATTTATAAGGAGGACATTCAATGAAGGGAACACGGAACTTGCTCTGAAGGGGTAGAACTACCATGACATGGGCGCTATATCGACTTGCTTTCTAGACTGGAGGATTCCACATTCAGCTCCTCGTATGATATCAGCCTGAAACTGTTCACTTTGACTGCGAAACGTCGATTGAGCTTGGGTATTCTTCACTTAGGGCCCTAACACATTGGAATTTGCGCCGGCCGGCCGAGTAATTGTCGGCCGGCACAAGCTTTCGTCGACTCGTTCGAGTTAAACACGCACGGGCTTGTAGCGGCGATGAAACAGATTGGCGAGATTGAACACACTGACATGCAACCGGCCGATTCAGGATTCGCACGAACGTCGTGCGACTTTTTACGGTCAATGTGTTTCAGCGCCACGCCGAGTGGCAAATCCGCGCCGATTTTCAATCAGGCACGATTCGATCAAAAATGTTTGATATTACCGCAATAGTCCAGGAGATGAGACACCTTTATTTATGTTTTCGAGTGCATTTTGTTTGAACATGTTTTCTAAGGCAGAAATACCTGGAGAACGCAAATCAGGCAGTCTTACAAGCTGAAAGTGGTCCATTTGCTTTCCATGCAGCTGTTTTGGAGGGAATCTCGCCTTCCAAAATTGGCACAAAATTAAGGGGTAGGGGAAATTTAAACGGCCATATCTTCGTCCATATTGCTTACATCAGAATGTCTACCCCTCAAAATGTTTGTATTTAGCCCCTCTATCCAATAAAGCAAACCAAATTTGAATATGTTAATTAGTGACGTCAAGACGCATGCAAATGGGAGGTCCAAATAATCTGGAACCAAAGGGCCCCCCCTCCCCATATATATCCACTGCAAGGCATTTACTTAAAATAGGGGGCCCAAATATTCTGGAACCAAAGGGCCCCCTCCCCATTTACATCCACCTTAAGACACAAACAAATAGGGGGCCCAAATATTCTGGAACCAAAGGCCCGTCCCTCCCCATTTATATCCACTGCAAGGCATTTACTTACAAAAAGGGGGCCCAAATATTTTGGAACCAAAGGGCCTCCTCCCCATTTATATCCACTTCAAGACACATACAAATGGGGGGGCCCACATATTCTGGAACCAAAGGGCCCCCCTTCCCATATATATCCACTGCAATGCATTTACTTAAAAACAGGGGGCCCAAATATTCTGGAATCAAAGGTCCCCCTGCCCATTCACATCCACTTTAAGACACAAACAAATAGGGGGCCCAAATATTCTGGAACCAAAGGGCCCCTCCCATTTATATCCACTTTAAGACGCTTACAAACAGAGGAAATCAGCTGAAAACCCACATCCCGAGTCCATTCCAGAATATTTAGGCCCTCCCAGTATGAAAGAGCTTTCTTTAAAAAAAAAAAATCTGGTGTTTTATTGTATTTTTTTCATTCATATCAAGAGCCAGATATGCCGCGTATGTATCTCCAGCAATGCAGATAACCAGGAATCAGGGGGAAATGGCAAATGAATGGACCCCTGGGGGACCATCCGTTCGGGGGGGGGGGGGGCAAGTATTCTCTGACACCGGTACTTGTTGATGGCTTATCTGACATTGTCACAACTGACATGGAGTAATGTAGACTTATCAACTATCATGTAGCTTTCACTGCATCTATACAAAACACATGTGCATAAAATATCACTGCATCTAGATACAAAGCACAAGTGCATAAAATATCACTGCATCTGTACAAAACACAAGTGCATACAACAAAGACTAAGGATGATACAAACAGCACATTCACGAAATAAAATAAAGGCTGATAACTTTCCTGCTCACCAAAAGCAAGCAGTAAACTGACTGGCTTTTCTACTGGCCTAACTTAGGCCAAGATTAAATGTCTTTCCAACAACAGAGTGGAGAAAATGCACTGTCCTTTTGCTTACCATCCTCTTCGGCCTACTGCCTACCTAAACCAAACAACTGGGACTTTACTAGTTAACTGCTAAAGTGTCAAAAACAAAAACAAAAAATAATAAACAGATTAAGCCCTACTTACAAACTACAGTTAACCAGACCTTATTTTAGGAACAGAAATGTGGCTAGACAATTCTAACAAGGACAGTGAAATTTTCCCCTCCAAATTACAACATACACTGCAAAGACCAGAATACAAACGGAGGTGGCAGTTAAAGATAGAAAAACTGATAAAACGTTAGCAGAAACCATATAACCACATGCAGTCATCCCATAAGCATTTCAATATTGAAATCTACAAGAAACATAAGGACACACCCAGTTAAAGATAATCTTATTCTAAATATCTCATAAAATTATCGAAACTAGTTTTGTTCAGAAAAGCAGCAAACACTTCTGGTACATCAAATCCGGACAGAAAGACAATACAAGACCTAATTGCACTCAAGCACTGGTCAAACACGTGGGGCATGAAGTTCAACATCAACAAAATTTTGTTATATCATGCAAATCAATAGGAACAAATAACCTAAACACCACTGTTACCATTTATACCAACATCAACTTCGACAAGTAACTCACAACCCATATCTCTGACTTATACTTAATGAAAAACTTAATATGTACATCACAAGCCGAAAAACACAGAAACTTGTTCTTTCCAACAATGGTCATTGACTGGAACAATTTCACCAATCACCAAATTTCTGCAGAGACAATAGACACTTTCAAAAGCAGACTGTCTGCAACATGATACTTGGACTAATTGTCCTACACCCCTGGGAACTGTTACTCCACGAAAAGATCTGCCCAGTATTTATACACAACAGAACAGAACAGAGATGGGGTTTCCCCTCTTTCAGAACAATGCAATGTGCTTGAGGCAGAAATTCCCCACTTTCAGTTTCACAATGCAATGTACATGATGTACTTGAAGCAGGGATTTCCCACTGTCAGTCGTTACCATGCAGAGTACTTGAAGTGGGGATTACCCACTTTCACTATGAGAAGTTTAGTTTAAAATAAATTTCACTTACTGTTGCTTGTTAGTCCTAATCACTGATTGATACATAAATTACCCCAACATATGTAAATATAATCAAATGAATTGAGCAATATTTTGAAATATGTTCCGCATACATTTATTTTTGATAGGTAATGCACAAGGGCAGAAGATGTTAATATTTGATGTAGGAACGAAAAACTTGAATCAGTTTGTTTTTAACAATGCAGATTGTCTTTTACAAAGATTTACTATAGTCAGATGTCTGAAGTATCATCTTTTCTACTGAATAAAAGTCAAATACATCATTTTGGTCTTGTTTCTTCTAGTTTGTGGTGTTTTTTCTGGAGCCTCGAGGAGATATAGCCTCTGACCCGTTTTGGTGACCTTGTAACCTCTGTTGACGTCACTAATTAACATATTCAAATTTGGTTTGCTTTATTGGATATAGAGGCTAAATACAAACATTTTGAGGGGTAACTCATTCTGATATAAGCAATATGGACGAAGATGTGGCCGTTTTAATTTCCCCTACCCCTTAATTTTGTGCCAATTTTGGAAGGCGAGATTCCCTCCAAAACAGCTGCATGGAAAGAAAATGGACCACTTTCAGCTTGTAAGACTGACAGATATGATTTCTCCAGGTATTTCTGCCTTAGAAAACATGTTCAAACAAAATGCACTCGAAAACATAAATAAAGGTGTCTCATCTCCCGGACTACAAGGGTTTCCGCACTCGTGCAAGTATATGCGTTGCACGTGTATATCTACACAATGCAATTTTTTAAGCCAGACACACTGAAATGACCTGAGGTTAGCCACGATCCCTTGGGTATGTGGGTGCTTGTTTATCTTATAAAAAAAAAAAAGTAAACGGACTTGATTCATTATGACGTACCGTATTTTCAATTGCTTTGGCGCTGAGTTTGTTCACGTGACCACCGACCTCGATCACATGATCTACATGGAGCATATATATATTTTCAGCATTTTTCTGATACCTGTCACATTCCTAACTTTGTGAAGGGTTAATTTTGGGTAGAAGGCCCATACTGCCTCTTGACAAAACTTGCCCTGTGCTAATTATTATAATGCTTAGGCCTGCAGTCTATTTGACAAGTATGTGCTGAATATGCTTCACTATAGGCCTACTTAAACAGACGCAAAAATATGTTCTCCCCATCTATTCCTAATGTGATAGATAATCGCTTGAATGTGTCCAGTCCTAGGCCCGTATTGCAGTAATTCTTGTGTGTCGAATCGTATAGATGGATTTCTTCTTCCCCACAAGGCTATGAGCTGCTTCTCTTTGTTAAAAGACCAACGATTTCTTGTCCTTGGTGTGTCTTTACCAATGTGAGAAGAGAATGTGCCCCCATTCTGATCATTTTGTAAGTTTGTAAGTCAGGGATCCACACAGGTGACAACACTGTTGTACTCTTCAAACATGAATTCGGAGGGGGGGGGGGGTGCAAAAAGGCGATTTTTTTTTCATGTTAATATTTTTTATTCTGCCACATAGAAAGAGAGCTATAATTCCTTTTTCTAAACATACATTTTACAAACATTAAGGGATGATTTCCTACTTTGCTGCAAGTCTATTTAGGTGCATAATTGCCGGAAGTACTTTTCTGCTTTACTGCCGTAACAGGCCTGAATGAAATTCAACATTCACAATCATTATCAAGAAAGACAGAACAGACTATGTGGTAAGTTTGATACCATAATTAAGAGTACGGCCTGGTGCATCAGAATACTTGTACTTATTTAGCGATCAACTGATCTGATACTTATCATGAACGAACATGTGGTGTTGGTTTGATTCGGTGATTCCGTCACGTAAATACACAAGTTTTCAAGCTGGTTGCTACAGTTTTACCAGTTATTTGTTCATATTTCGTACTCAATGTTAAAATTCGAGTCTACTTCAGAATCTGTCAATCTTTTTAGCCATATCTAGCCATGGGCCTAATCATGTACTACACCTGATGCAGGCATGTAAATACGAATGATATAACAGTTTCCGTTTTGATTATGGTTGATTCATTACAATACAAAGTACAATAATCTATGTATCTTTTCAAATCCATCTTCAGAATTAATTTGTTTATCTATCTGAAAATCATAATGCAAACAGGTTTTTTGTTTCACAGGTTATTGCGTAATTCCGTCATATCGTTTGTTTCTTTCCTGTCGTATAAAATCGCGTAGGGAAACCACAGTGCCATAACCTATACTCTATTTCATGAAACAAAATTCACGTTTAAAACCCGAAATTAAATTTTTCATTCTAATGCCCAGGACTTGCATAATATGCGTCAAAAATCCACCAACATGTGCGTGACGGAATCACCAAAGAATAGTTGTTTATTATCCTTAAACTAGCATATTCAATCAAATCACTCTGCGAAAGTACAATTTTAAATAAATATATGTTATCCTCTCATTAGGCGCTAAACATTGGCATTCTGCCAATGAAATGAGGAAATATTGTAAGGCAGACATTCAAGAAATAAACAGTTGATGATAAGAAAAAACCCTCCCGTTAGGCCTACGTATACTGTCTCAACTTTTAGACTTGCATGTTTTGCTATTTAATTTTATCCTTTGGCATCATTCTGTTTAATATTCACCTTTCAAACAGTTTAGGTTCATTTGCTTTCTGTTAGGTTAAATCCCTAGGGGCTATATGTAGCAAGCAGCTACCCACGACAGTTACAAGCTTGCCTAATTGTACTTGATATCTAGTTAAGAAAAATTATATTTTGATTGCATTTTTTTTTTGGCTTTCATTCTTTTCTGACTTGCCTTACAAATTTAGCTGTTAATGTCCAAAGGTTTTTAGAAAGTTTGGCTTCAATAATTTAAGAGGTTTTAGACATGACTATTTTGCTACTTAATTTTTATCTTTTGGCATCATTCTGCTTAATATTCACCTTTCAGACATTTAGGCTAGCTTGTTTTCCGTTAGGTTAACCCCCCCCCCGGGGGGGGGGGGCATAGGTAGCAAGTAGCTACCCACGAGAGTTGCAAGCTTGCCTAATTGTACTTAAAATTTTGTTTAGAAAAATTGTGTTTTGATAACATGTTTTGGACTTAAATGCTAACGACTTTCATTCTTTTCTGACATGCCTAAGTACACATTAACTCAATGAAAAAAACCCCCTCAAATTTGACGTGTTTACCAAATATCATAAACCTGACCCATTATGTTGAAACATTGACTCAGGGTTGGCAGCGAAATAGAGCTTTCTTGTTTGCAGACTTTCTAAGTGAGGAGAAGGTGTCATCGTGGGATTTGTTTTACATTTCTGGTGCAGGATGTCCATTGTTGCAGTGCTTGTTATGATTTGTACAGGTGGTTTAGCTGCAACTCTTTATTTTACAATCACTTGGACTGAATATCATGCCCCAGTTTGTTTCCACTTCAGTTATACACTGGCAGGTGTTTTATCTAAGATAAGCTGTCCAGCTAGAAAGGGTACATACTGGTTCAGGGTTAAGTCAAAATGTTCGTATGTTACTTTGTAATATACAAATTTAGCAATTATGTTTGGTTTGACAGGTATTCTTCAGTATAATGAAGCTCCGCATTTATAAACAAAACTTCAAGTATATAGCTTATTCATAATTTGCCACGTTCATATTCATTCATTAATTATGTGGCTTGTCTTTGCTGAATATTTAGCTTGGACAAGCTATTTGCATGTCTCTCAGAGAGACATGTACGGATACAGGCTCCTAAACATGTTCTGGGTAGTTGCTGGCTGAAGACCCTTTAATTTATTTGGGCTAATACAGCCTATGTCAAAATTCTACAGAAGAACGTGTGCAATATAGACAATACCACTTTCATATGTCGATAGGTTGGACAGTGACAGGTTGGTTCATGGGGAGTAAAGATTTCGGACTGCCGAATAGGGTAATGACTAGTAGGAAGTGGTTCTGGATAAAAAGACTCAAATACAATACAAATACAAGCCCATTGTACTTATATCAGTCTTGGTTAAAGTGCGTGTATAATAATGTTACTTCAAAATATTCTATATGATATATACTTGTTGGTTCTTGGCCATTTACAAAGTATAACTCTATGGTCAATTTCGGAAAAGATATTTTCCAGGAGGCTAAATGCATCTTCTATACAATAAAACAGCAACAGACAAGTACAGTTTTGAAACTAAGTTCAGCTGTCCAATGTTAGCAGCTGAACATGCAAATGGTAGCAAGTGCACTCTCGTAGAAATTAAAAACGTTTGAATGAACTGGGGGGGGGGGGGGGGGGGCTTGTGCTAGTGGATTTGTCAATATTGTGATTCCGTCACGGCCAAATTGTGATTCCGTCACGTGATGTGTTTTACATTTAAGTCAAGATCACAATAAAGTATTTTGCTTTTCATCAAAATTGTGATATTTGAATATAAAAACAATTGCTATTGTAATGCATAGCTATTTTTTCTGCAAAACAGTACACCGCGGGCTAAACATTTGCATTGTGTTGCAAGTGAAAGTTTTAGGGGATTTTTTTAAAGGCTGGTTTTTGTGATTCCGTCACGCAGGCAATAGTGCTAAATATAATTCTAAAAACACGTGCACATCTAAGTGGAATGATAAAGTCTGCAAGAGCAAAACAAAAAATGCTTCCAATACATTATAATCGTAGAAGACATATTGTACATATTGGCGAGAAAAGGTTGGTCAAAGAAAAAAATATGTCATATTTTGGTGATTCCGTCAAGCTGGAATTCATGCAAAGACTTTGGTGTCATTTTGCGAATTGGTGTCTGCCTTTCTGGTGTAACCATAATCTCAGGACCCGGCGACGTTTTATTTACATCTTCCGTTAATTTTGGTTCAGTTGATGGTCGAACACAACGAGTTCTTCCTTTTCCAAGGCCACACGTTCTCCTCTTTTATGACCAAGACACATGGTCACATGACAGACAAGAGCACCCCCTGTATACTAGTTTCTAAATTACAACAGGCTGAAACACCAATCGGCTTGGACTCGCACAATATCAAAAAAATCCGTACGACGTTGGTACGAGTTTCAAAACCGGCGCGATTTTCCGAAGTCGGGCCGGCGGTGAGACACATCGAACAAACACCTGTACGGGCGACTTGGAACACTCGTACGAGCCCAAAATCGCCCGGCCGGCTGGTCAGTGTGTTAGGGCCCTGTAAGTCATACCTAAAAACGCTGACTTTTACGGCCAGTGGCCAATTTAGAGTATAAAATCCGTTCAGAAATGATCTAAAGCCCTCATATATTTCGTTTTTCAATTTTCCCTTCAGGGTTTCCTATCATTTTATACTAAATGATTTAGTGCAAATAAGTT
Organism: Hermodice carunculata; assembly: GCA_964020975.1. Lineage (NCBI taxonomy): Eukaryota > Metazoa > Annelida > Polychaeta > Eunicida > Amphinomidae > Hermodice > Hermodice carunculata. The sequence goes on from OZ026622.1 coordinate 42,857,642, forward strand.
GTAAACTCCGTGAAATTTGTTCAGAGGACTTTCCGAGTAGGATAAGACAATTGTACAACTTCACTTCCGTTGCGCAGCAGAGAAAGTACCAGTAGCATACTGATGACGCTATTGCATGGATAAAAATGTCGGCATCAATGTTTCCTTGCATGATCAAAGCAACTGGGTATTTTCTTAGAGCATGATGTTGGCTGTTGAGCTTTTTCACGTTAATAAAGGACACCAAATCGAAATGGTTTTGATGCTATTTAGTGTATGCGTTTCTGCAGATTTTTGTGCATTCGAAAGCCCAGAAACAGCCGAGGTCATACAAATATCTGTAAATTTCGTTATGTATGTACATATTTTCAGTTCTCAAATTGTCAATTTTGCCAGCAGTATTGAGTGGCAACGATTTAAAGGTTGCGTTCAAAACATTAATTTGCCATGTTCAGTTGGCTAAAAGGCCAATTAAATCAATCAATGAACCCGTTATGACATGAATATAATGTGCTTCTTGACCTTTCAGCGGTTAAATTTACCATTTCCTGGGCATGGGGAAGACTCGTCGACAGCACCCGCTAATGTAAAGGTCGACTGCGTTGTCTTCTTTCTGTGTGAATACACCCGTGGTCAACAACATCACCCTGTGCATGCTCTTTAAACTGTTGAATCAGTCCTATATAATGGGCGAGAAAGGGTTAAAGAGAAGAGCCAACAATGACCTTTTACCCGTAATGTTTCGTGCAACAATATCGCTGTCTCCGATAACTTTTGTAACAACATTTTGCCACCCATCAAGTTTAGGCAATTAATTTCATTAGCACTCAGAATCATATGATCATATTGGATAAGCATGGTAATATCACAGATTATTTGAAGTTCAAGGTTTAATATATATATATATATATATATATATATATATATATATATATATATATATATATATATAAATATATGTATGTATGTATGTATGTGTGTGTGTGTGTGTATGTGTGTGTGTGCGTGTGTGTGCGTGTGTGTGTGCGCGCGCGCGTGTGTGGGGTTTGTGGGGTGGATAGATGCGTGTGGGATTTTGTTTTTTTGTGGATGACCAGGCTCCAACGACGGAAAAAAAGGTAAACTAGAAAAGAAGATTTGTTTCAAAGCAAATCTGTCTGTGCCTTCAAAAGTTGTAAAGATTAAATGCTTTTGTCCTCTGGTTCTTCACATTCCATTCAGCTTATGGATATATGGATATTTGAAAGAAAGAAAGAAAGAAAGAAAGAAAGAAAGAAAGAAAGAAAGACAGACAGACAGACAGACAGACAGACAGACAGACATGTCTGTGATGGCCCACAGACATAAATATTTTTAAACGTGATGTAAAGTTATTGAAACACACTCCTCAACTGCAGATGGCGTATGTCAAGTTTCACGAAAATATATCGTACTTTCTCTACGGATGATTGGCACCTAGCCAGACATTACATATTTGTGATCATGTGCATCACCCAAAGGTAGAGTTTAAAAATGTGTTGCCATGACCTGTTCGGGTCAGGTTGCTTTCATGTTGACAACCTAGCAGACTTTTGCTTGCACTTCTCCCTCAATATTAGCTTTGTCGTCACGCTTTGTTTGTCAGAAGCATTTGATGTGCAACTGGGTACAAAGACATATGGTTCTGTCTGGACGAAGAAAGGAATGCAAGTTTTTTAGTCGGGACACGTGCAACACACAACAAAACGAAACTGCATTGAAACCTCATAAAACATATCACTTGAACAGAAGTTTGGAGGGTCTTGACGCTGTTTGACTTCCTAGACATATTCATATATCTAGCACATTTTGCCGGGACTGAAGGGTGTCATTATAACGAGGTTTCGCCGTGTTTTAACGCCGTACAAATGGCATAACAACATTGAAACAACAGACACACTGGGGGCAGTCACATAGCTCCAGGTGACATTATGAGTTATGCTGTTAATTCACTCATAGCGATATATTAAACAGATGAAGACGTATTTCACCTCCCACCTTCACCCCTTTGTGTGGTTTCTTCCACCGTTACCTTCACTCCAACTTTTGTGGCAAAGTCACTTTACCTCTCCGTTTTGTCCGACATCTGGTTTGTCGCGATGTTAGTGCTTTGTTTATTCTCTTCACCTTTACATGTGCAAGAGACTTCCAGTTATTCATTTTTCCAATTGCTTCAAAAATGTGTGTGAACCTGTACGAGTTACCCAGTTGTTCATACAATGATCATGGCAGTTTGACAAAGTGTACGTGCTCCTGTGTGTGTCCGTGTAACGGTCCTCGCCACGGGCTCGCTATATTAGAGACCACTGCTACAAAGCTGGTGCCTTTCTCAACCCAAGTGCACACACACACACACACCCACCCCCCCCCCCATATATATATATATATATATATATATATATATATATATATATATATATATATATATATATATATATATATATATATACGTGCTTGCACTGAGATGCTGACCATGCTACACTGACGCCGTCAGTGAAGTAATCCTGTACAGTTGGTTGTGACCTCAGTTCTTCGCACAGCAGTTACCGGTAGATTAAAAATGTTACAGATCGATTGGTTTTAGTCTCTTTGGCCTCAATATTTTATTGGTCCATCTTCTTTGTTTTTTCTTTTGTTTGATGTTGTTGTTTTGTTTTCCTTTTTAAACGATGGATATTATGTGAGTTTGCAAAAGCACACAGTAACTGTGGTTAGTTTACAGACGTTATGTCCTTGCATATTGGGCAACTTTTCTTTACTGAAATTTCAATTTCAGATGAAAAACCCATTAGCCCATTCAGAAAGTAAATAAGTAAATTTTAAAAGATTGTTTGGACATAAACTAAATAACGAATAGTCAGTATAAAAATACGATGTATGTAAGTAATGCTATAGAAAAGTTATTTGTGTCATTCTAGTTGCAAAAAAAAGAAGAGAGAAAAAAAAAAAAAGAAAACAAGCAGCTTTTAAACTTAGTCCAATAGTGTTTCATTAATAAAACAGTTTTAACTTAACATATCGAACATATAGGCCTATATACATATACGTGTATTTGCCTTATGACATCTGTTGCAAATATAAACATTATTTGTTTCAGTAAAACCACAAAACTACATCATTTGACCAGTAATAATCGCATGCAATTATATTTTGAAGCCTAATAATTATGAATAGCATAAAAACATTCATCTATGCTAATTTTGCTTGCCATATACTGCTCATCTTTCATGAAGAGACAACGCCTCATATATTTAGCGATCCGGGCATAATCCTGAGACACCATTGTTTACATACACATGTGGATGGCATGCTTAAACTGTTATATGTTGTGCGTCATAACATCACGCACAGTATGGTAATTCGATAGGTTGCAAAGCAAACATTTAAACCGATAGCATCCAGACGCAATCTTAAATTGCTTTGTAGTGAAAATAAGGCTGCCATCTGTGCTACATCAGCTATTTTGTCAGATTCACTACTGAAAACAAGCAATTTGTATATCCCGTGCAGATGGTTCGATCATGACGTTTTTGCTTTCCGATTTCCAGTCTTTCCATTCTTCGAAATTCCGAATTTCCTGCTCTAATATATTATTGATTAATTAATTTATAAATTTATTTATCTATTTATTTATTTATTTATTTATTTATTTATTTATTCATTCATTCATTCATTCATTCATTCATTCATTTATCATTTATTTAATCTAATTTTTATTAAATTATTTATTTATTTACTGTATTATAATAATAATTGTTATTATTAATTTTATTATTAGTATTATTATCATTATTATTGTTATTATTATTATTATTATTATTATTATTATTATTATTATTATTGTTATTGTTATTATTATTATTATTATTATTATTATTATTATTATTATTATTATTATTATAGTTATTATTATTATTATCATCATCACTATTATGCTAAAAAATATTTGCAACATCAAATATTTTTCTTTGAATAAATATTTGAAACTAATACACGACATGGACACCTACTTGATGCCACTATAAAAAAACAAACCTTTACCCATCTATGTTGGATAAAATTTATTATGAACCATTTACATTGCGGGAAAATGACAAAGAAGTTAGCACCTGCCTTCAAGTCTAATAGTAAAACCTTCAGTGCTTATTGTGGCAATGACTGAGGCATGCTCAAGACTTAAATAAAAATACCATAAGGTGACAACATCAAACCCCTCTCCCATTTTAGCTAGAATTATCACGTTCCGATTTCTTCTTATCCGATTTTTAAATGACCTCCTTCCTGTTGCTCTCCACACCTTGACCTTGGCAGAAGATACAAACTTTGGGAACAATTGCACTGGACTGTTTGATGGTTGGTGGGAACAAGCTTAAGTCTTTTAACCAAAATAACAAAACCGACACACACACACACACACACACACACACACACACACACACATATATATATATATATATATATATATATATATATATATATATATATATATATATATATATATATATATATATATATATATATATATATACAGAGAGACACAGAGAGAGAGTCTGTTTCCATCACTATTCAGTATATAGGGGGCTTCAAAAGGGAATAAAAATTCCTGAAACCAGTTGCGTAAAATATCAGTCAGAATATACCTGTATCCTTTGTTTATACGTATATATATATATATATGTGTACATTTATTTATTTATTCATTTATATATTTATTTGAACCAGAGCATTATCAGGTCCTAAGTCACCCAGCGGACATTCAAATGTTTCAATTCTGTTCCGCTCTTGGTTCCAAATACTAATATCGGAGTAGCCGATTCAAAATGTCATGTTTCAACAAGATTTGCCAGAAGAAGCATAGTATCAGATACAGAATAATCTGTCCGGGCATTTTGCATTTAACACCATCTCCCCAGAATCTCAGTCAATGTTTGCTATGATTATAATCCTTTCTTTGAAATCGGCAGATCTGCACCTTTGCGCACTTAGCTTTCTTCAGGCAAACGGGTAAGACAGGAACTCGACTACTACAATACCCTAAATTTGAGTACTCTGGTATTATCAATACCTGCGAATGCTCAACTTGAAACAAAATGGAATAGCTAGGGTTGGAATGAAATAAACAATACATTCAGTTCAATTCCATGAAACAAAACAAAATAAAAGACTTTAGACGGGATTATATAAAAAAAAGAGTCGACATGAGAAGCGAGGCGAGGCGAGCAGATGAACGAATGAATTAATTAAAAACTTAATTTGACTACACCATGCACATTATACATGGCACTACACTACACTCTATATCTGTCAACACAACAAAACAAGATTTAATGCAATACAAAGAGCACAATCCAATAAATTCAATACAACACAAAACACATCGATAATACACACTGCAAGCTGGAGTAAAGTGTCACCTGCTTCGGGAGAGAAAACCCCAGCAGAATGGCGGGGTAGGGGTGGGGGGGGGACGAAGCTGGTTTATTTCCATGAGGAGCCCACACCGCTATTAGCACAAAAAAAACGAAGATTAATACAACTACAAAACTAGAAAGGAAGATTTGCTTCAAATCAACTTCGTCTGTGTGCCCAGAAAGGAAAGTTTTATCCTTTTACATTCAGATTCCAAATTTGAAAAGCCCAATGACAGAAAACATGATTTTTTTTAAATGTAGCAAAATAGGGTTTTTAGCATGAAAAGGAGCTGCTAGAAAAAAGAAAATGTCAGACAGAAAGCAAGAATTCTGAATAAAACAGAATGTCAAGTGTCAGCAAACAAACACGATTTGGCCATGTGGTGAGAAACTCTAGCCAGTTCTCCAGAGCACACTTTTTATTGCCACTTTGGTTCATTCACGGATCACTGTTGACACTGCAGCATGAGCTGATGACGAAATGGTCACCATATGGTGCCATAACAGTGTTACGTCTGGCATGTGTGTAAATAAATCCCGGTGATGCACGTATACATGTAATTGACTGATGATGACAGATCATGCCTTGTTGTTTGTCAGGTATATCACAAACATGTGTAAGTCTGCTATTGTTGCTCCTAATTTGCATTATTTTAATTTCAATGATATGGCCACACACTCTTCAGAGATTCTGTATTCAGTGGTGTCTGAGTGCTTATTTCTGGACAAAACTGATGATGGTCAAACCTAGGATGTGAAGTCTGAATGGCACATCTATGCATAATCGTTTTGAAGATAGAAATTCAACATTCAATTTTTATCCCCTTGAGAAATTCTACAACTTTTTTGTGGTTCACTGGGCACGCATACAGCACAAACTTGGAATGATACCTCTACCTGCCATAAGTTTGAAGCTACTCAATATATAAACTTCTCAAGTAACCCTAATTAATAGAAGCTAAAAATTCTACAACTTTTATTTGTGGTTAAATGGATGCACTTACAACACAAACTCTCAAACTTAAGTTAGAATGGCACCTCTACACAAAATAGCTTTGAAGATATTCAATATTTAAACTTTTCAAGTGCCCCTAATTAGCCAAAATTAAAATTCTATAACTTTTGTTTGGGGTTCTTTGGGTGCGCCTGCAGTACTAATCTATAAATTGACTGTAAAATGGCACCTCTACCTATTATAGTTTCAAAGATATTCAAGATTTTAATTTCCAAATGGCCTTAACTTACATAATTTTCAAAGCTGTTACCCTTCTTAATAAAAAGACCAGACTTTATGTATGTAGGTAAAATCATGCCAAGTTTGGAGTTTCTACATAAAACACTCTTCAAATAAAATGTCTGATAAGTTTGCTGGTGAGAAAAGAAAGAACGAAAGAAAGAAAGAATGTCTGTGTTAGCGCACAGACAAAATAACAGGTGAGTGAAATAGCTAAACATAACCATGATCGAATAGGAGCATGTACGCCCTCTATTAATTATAATGAATATACACCGAAGATGTTAGGCTCCTAAGAGGCTTCTGGTGTATTCCTACGAAGTTGTTCATGAATATTTTTCACATTGGAATTAATTCCGAATCATGTAATTTCATAATAAAGATTAACCTATCATGATCATTAAAGGAAGCTGAGTTAACACAAATGTCGTGAATTTGTTACAAAGGATTTGCCTAGGTAAATGATATTTTGTACAGGACATTATGAAATGGAATTCATCTTCGGTATCTTAAGAGAGCATATGTATAGTCGTTGGTTTGCAGGAACTTTGTTTGGCCTTTTACGTCTTCCAGTTTCTATGTAGAGATTGTTGGCACTTAAGCGTAATCTGGTGGTATATTTTCGCATGTCAAAATTTGTTACCACTTCCGGATACCTTTCGAATTTTAAGCTTATTTTAAATAATTTGTTAGTTCGTAATTTAATTTAGAATCATCATTTTGCCGTAATATTTCTTGTTGCCATCGACAATGGATTTTTTTGCTATGAAAATTCTGGAAGGGAAATCGCCATAATAAGATTCACGATCATTAAAAAGTTCCTGAAAACCTATTGAATGCAAAGTATCTTTCACAGATTTGAGCCAGGTTTATTAATTTGTTTCAAACACTTAATATGACACCTGTGTGCATCGGATAACAAACATTTTGATCCATATTCACAATTCAAAGCCAATCCTTCAAACATATATCTTAGCTTTCAGCAAGGACGGTAGAGGGACTCTGCCCTCCTTGCTTTTAGAGATGTGGGGTGTTGCCCAATTCACCACATACGGGTATGATAGATGCCTAGGGACGCACACCACGGTAATATTTCAACGACACTCCTGAAACTTATAACCTCAATTTTGGCTCCAAGAGTAAATCTGTCCCTTCTAATTTACCTTGATCGAAATTATACACTTAGCATTATACTCAACGGCAGTCCAGATCTAGCCATAAAAGGTAATGAAATGATATTCACGACAGTTGAGAACTACATTTCAGACGCTTTGTCTTTTGAGCCTATATCACCGGTATATGCCACTTCAATTTCATGAAAACTCACTTCTCATAATGTCATAACGTCAAATGGTAAAGTGTGTATTATATGCAGTCTTTGTACCTTCTCTCTTGCATTGTCCTGTGTGTGCTGTGAATGCTTTTATTCGTGTGTACGTTCTCTGTGTCTGGAGAATCTCTAGATTAGCTTTGTAAACTACCAGGTAATCCAGGTGAAGTAAATATGTTTACAAGAAGAAGAAGAAGAAGAAGAAGAAGAAGAAGAAGAAGAAGAAGAAGAAGAAGAAGAAGAAGAAGAAGAAGAAGAAGAAGAAGAAGAAGAAGAAGAAGAAGAAGAAGAAGAAGAAGAAGAAGAAGAACTTTATTAAAACCCTCCATATCGGAGAAATACAAATAAATAGCCTACATAAATAAACAAGTTTGGTTGAAAATATTACAGAAAGAGACTTTAAAGCGTTAAAGATAACACGCCACAGCTTCCCCAGTTGTGTAGACAATGGAGAGATTAACGTTCAGATGATTAGAAGATTCAATGGGGTTATTAACAATTTCAAGTAGACTGGTGTCATCAGCAAAAAGTCTGACATCACAATAATGAACCCTGGAGCACACCAGTTCCAATCGGTAGCCATGATGAAGATTGACCATGAATAATCACTCGTTGGAAACGATTTGAGATCTAACTGTCAATGCATGCTACAAAATTATCAGAGATGCCGAGTTGTCGAAGTTTAGAAAGGAGCCCAAGAACATCGACGACCTTAATCATTATTAACCCAAAACAATCTCAAATCAAAAATACACATAAAATAGAACTAAAAAGCTCGAGTAAAGTCAATTGGTGTTCTGAAAATTTCCTGCGATTAATAGCTCTCCTGGCCTGGATGAGGGCCCTCTGGCCTGGACATATAAAAATCTTATGTAGAGATGAAACGAGGACAAAGAGGACAAAATAACAATCACGCGAGGACAATTGTTGAAATCCCAACAACACATGCACCAGACCATATAAATGTTGATTGATTGATTGATTGATTGATTGATTGATTGATTGATTGATTGATTGATTGATTGATTGATTGATTAACGTTATCGCGCTATATGAGTCACAAACTTATGGTGCATCTCCGATAATAAAGTACATACTAAACAGGCAAGAGGAACGCCAGTTAACAGTTTTTATGGACTTTCAGTATTTCAAAACAGTGGTAAACAAATATAGCAAGCTCATTTGCTGCTGAAACTATCTGAGTGGTCATTACATTATAAACGGTCTGTACAGTGGGTAGCGAATTATACTTATACGCAAATATTTCTTTCAAAGATGTCTGTATCTGTGACAGAGCAACCAAATATGATACTAATTTTCCATGAAAACTTGATTATAAAACCAAAAAATTATAGTTTCCATGATCAATTTTAATTTACCGCCTTTTCAACACTCATGCCGTGATTGTTTACGTGAATGATTAGGACTAATTTAAGTCCAATTTACTCATTTCTGGATATAGCTCTGCCATTATCCTTAACAATGTTATTTTTATCAATTTTTTTCATTTTTATTTACTTATTTTTTATTTATTTAGATTCTTTCTGTTCAACTAAGGAATACGGACATGTTAATATTGATCTTATTACACACGAATAGCTGAAATGTCATGTTTATTCTTTCATTGTTACAAAGTTTTGTTAGTTTGTTTCATGTCCAGAAATAGCTCTCATTCTATCAACATTCAAACGGTTGTTGTCGCTACCGTGCTCATATTTTTCTTTATGTGTATTGTATCTGTTCTTCTATACTTTGTATTTCGTATTTGTGTTAGATTGATTATCTGATTGTACATGTATCAAGCTAGCAGTTCCATCAGTAACAAAGCGTTTCGACATGTTGCAGCTGGTATTGTACATGTTCCTGTCACACAGTATCCAGTGATGGTTATTTGTATTATATCTGTTCTTTCATACCTTGTATTTTGTACTTTATTTATTAATTTATTTGTTGTTTCGAAGACTATATTCTCCAGCATACATTGTCATATACTTATTGGGTTTTTTGTAAACATGAATGCATTTATTTTCTGTCGTGTCTCACAGTGTTCAGAGACGGACATTAACCAGCATGATACCCCCTAATGGGCATTTGTTTAAATCAATATAGAGCTGTGGTAGGGTTATTTCACAACAAAGATGGGTTTATGTTCCTGTCCATGTCTGCCAACGTGTCTACATTTTCATATCACGATCATAGTTTCATTCTCTCTTTTACCTTCCTCATAGTATTTGCCGCAATATTACTTACCGAATGTCTATGCCATCTGAGACATGTGACGGTTCTTATATTTAGGGTGCTCTCCACGAGTATTCATCCAAACCCTGGTCCAGTTCATAATATTGTTCTTAATAAGTTTTCTGTGTGCCATGCAAACGTACGTGGCTTAAAATCTGATGGTAAACTCGAAGAAATAAGTATTTTGGCGGAGTCTGAAAAATTGGAAGTCATTTCTGTATCTGAAACATGGCTCGATACTTCCTACCCTGATGCTTTATTGGCAATTGAAGGCTTTCAAACCCCGCTACGTAAGGATCGTGAAACTGGTTTAGGGGGAGGGGTTGCCCTGTATGTAAAAGACAATCTACCTGTCAGACGATGTGCGGAGCTGGAAACTCCCAGTAGTGAATGTATCTGGGCTGAAATTACTGTCCCTTCTGGTAAACTGATACTAGGTGTTTATTATCGTCCACCAGGCCAATCTGCCGCAGAGAGAGACCTTTTTCTGGACAATTTATCTCACTCCATCTCGTCTGCTATCGAACTTAACCCTAAAATACTCCTAATAACAGGTGATTTTAACGATCGCTGTGTAAGCTGGGATTCTCCCCACAACGACAGTGAACTCGGACAGCGCCTCTTTGATCTGTTGGCTCAAAACAACCTGCATCAGCTCATATCCGAACCTACTCGTGTGTCGGAGTACTCTGCAAACCTACTAGACCTCATGATAACTGACTCCCCTGGTTATATCCTTAACTCCGGCACACTTCCTCCTATATCCTCTTCTGATCATTCTGTCGTCTTTTGCTCTTTTTCTGTGAATCATTACAAGGATCGCCCCTTTAAACGCTCTGTCTGGAACTTCAAGAGGGCTGATTTTGTCAACTTGAACAATGTACTCCTTGATGCTCCTTGGGAAACTGGTTTCACAGTTTTTGACTCCATAAGTGACACTGTGTCACACTGGTCAGACCTATTTATTGACACGTGTAAACAGTTTATTCCGTTCCGCGTGGTCACTATTCGACCCAGGGACAAGCCCTGGATCAACTGTATTATCAAGAGGCTAATAAGGCAGCGCAATCGCGCGTGGAACAGATATAAATGCCAGACACAAAAGCCTCGGCCTCACACACTCCTCACTACTCAAAATATTGAACGCCTCTTTCAGTTATACAAACGGAAACGTAACTTTACAGTCAACGCTATTAAAAACTCCATTCGTCTTTACTTTACCAAACTCCGATCTGAACTAGACTCAAGAGAGATAAACTCTAAAAGGTGGCGGAACCTTAGCAAATCTATTCTCGGTCACAAACTTTATCAAAACATACCAAATCTTATTGACGGTGGAAGGAATATTTCTTCTGATATTGAGAAGTCAGTGACCTTCAACAAGTATTTTGCTGATCAGTGTATGACTCCGCATGATGACAACCCTTTGCCCTTGCCCGACCTAGCCTTCCGAACTGAGGCCCGCCTGTCTATATTTCAAGTGCAAGTAAATGATGTGGAAAAGATTTTAAAATCTCTGAAAACCAGTTCTGCTTGTGGTCCTGACGGTATAGGCAACACCCTTCTTAAATACTATGCCCCCTCAATCTCACGTTCTCTCACTGATCTGTTCAATCTCTGCTTATCCAACTCATAGTTTCCAGATCCCTGGAAGAGGTCCAACGTGTGCCCCGTTTTTAAGAAAAGTAACAAACAGTCAAAGGAAAATTATAGGCCTATTTCACTCCTCTGTAATGTCTCTAAAGTACTTGAGCGTCTAGTTTATAACGTTTTCAATGAGTATCTAACCTCTAACAATTTACTTTCTGCTAAAAACTCTGGCTTTAAGAAAAACGATTCCACCATAAATCAACTTGTTAGCATACTTCATACTATTTACAGTGGCCTTGAGTTGGGCCATGAGGCCCGTATGGTTTTCCTGGACATATCCAAGGCCTTTGACAGAGTCTGGCACGCTGGTCTATTTTTTAAACTGAAACAATTGGGGTTTGAAGATCCTGTGTTACTATTTATAGAAAGCTATCTCTCAAACCGACTTCAACGTGTTACTATTGGAGGACAGACCTCACCTTGGCTCCCTATAGAGGCTGGAGTGCCCCAAGGTTCGATCCTTGGTCCCCTACTTTTCCTCGTTTACATTAACGACATCACTGTCAACATCACTTGTGACATCCGTTTATTCGCAGATGATACCAGTATTCTTGAAATTGTCCACGAACCAATGGCCACAGCTGAAAACCTTAATTATAATCTTACACAAATTCATCGTTGGGGCAAGCTCTGGCGTATGACATTTAATGCCATAAAATCCATCTCAATGACCTTCTCAGCTAAACGACATAAGCCAGATCATCCTCCCCTACTTCTTGGAAACACACCGATACCTGAGGCCACTGTACATACTCACCTTGGAGTTACACTCTCAAGTAACTTGTCATGGCACCAGCATATAACACGTATTGTTAATAAAGCCAGCCAACGGCTTGCTCTTTTACGCAGACTCAAATATAAACTCTCCCGCCAAACACTCATACGGCTGTACAGTACAATGATTCGTCCTATCCTCGAATATGGGTGTGTCCTGTTTGACAATTGCACTGAAAACCTGTCACAATCTATAGAAGCTGTTCAGTATGAGGCAGCCAGGATCTGCCTTGGCGCAACTAGATACACTCCACGTGTCTTACTTCTCGAAGAGCTTGAATGGCAAACTCTGGCAAATCGGAGGAAATACTTTAAACTTATTCTTTTCTTTAAAATGTACAATAGGTTAACTCCACAATACCTACACGATCTCGTTCCTCGTGACGTTGCATTCACTACTGGGCGCCTTTTGAGAAATCGTACTGAATTACGCCAAATTAGGTTCACCACCAATCGCTTCGGCGATTCATTTCTCCCGTCTGCTATCAAATTATGGAATAACCTCCCGGTTGATACTCGTCTCACCAATTCCCTGCCGCAGTTTAAATGTAAATTAAATCTATTACTCTTAAGTGTTGACAAAAAGCCCACATACTTTAAACATGGAAGTCGTTTTCTGAACATATGCCACACGCAGCTACGTCTTAACTTCTCTGTTTTAAACGCCCATCTACATCATGTCAATATCCTTCCAGACTCAACGTGTGCATGCTCTCATACCACTGAAGATACGAAACATTACCTTTTGTTCTGCCCCAAGTTCACTGTGCAAAGGGTCCGTCTACTGAACACTGTGTGTCACTTACTCGCTCCAGGTGTAAACCCGACTTTAATAGTTCAGTGCTCTAGTGACATTTTACTAAATATTCTCTTGAAAGGTAGTGAGGACTTGCCAGACACTGATAATGTATTCATCTTTGAGGCTGTTCAGACATTCTTATCAGAATCTAGACGTTTCATCTACTAATTTAGTATATGATCTAATTATAAGTCTCCACTATCTGGCATCAATTGTATTATTCGTGTACAAGCCGTGAATTTAGTCTTCTGTTCTCGTCCAGTGTGTATTGTATATATTCCTGTGCGTCCTTTTATGTACTGGAGAGCCTCCAGATTAGTCTTTGTGTACTATTAGGCAATCCAGAGAAAATAAATATGTTTATACTATACTATCAACCGGTTTGATTTTTTTCTGGGAGCCAATCTTAATAATAAAGTCGTGATCTCACTATTTAACTTTAAAGACAGCTATCTCTCTGCTATTTTACGCAGTCTAAGAATGTTTTTCTGTATCTTAAGAACAAATTTTAAATCCATGTTATTAGTTTTTCTGTATCTCTTAATACTTGTGCTCCATTCCTGCCTTTAAATATCTTGCAGTCGTTGTTTGAATATGTAAAAAAAAAAAAAAAAAAAAAAAAAAAAAACGTTTGTCATCTCCGGATTGTTGACTTATCCCTATGTGTCCAAAACCTGAAGAGCGTAAAAGTAACTTTTCATTTGTACTCTATTTTTTATTCTTGTCAAATCGGTGCAACGTGTTACAACGCGTGCTTGTTGGTATCAGTCATGTGACATTTGAGATAATCTTAACCAAAATTCGATGATGTAAATAGGAGCAACAGTGCCACATCTTCCGTGTCGTTCTTTTGATACATTTGGTCATGTAAGTAATGCAGAAGGGCAGTCTACCAAGTTCTACCAAAACTATTGCATTGGTTGTTTGTGATGTGGATACTTTGGATCTTGATACACTCCATCGTACACTTCTGGACCACGTGTCATATTTGGCACTGATATTTTATCAAGCCATTCAAACAGCTAAATGTACGGGTAAACTTCCCCATTTATAATTTAAAGTTTTGATAGTACAAACAGATTTCTTCGCTTGTGAAGCAAGAGTGTGCATTACAGTCGGCAAATTCAGGCTTAAAATATTATTCCGAAAACTTATAATAACAAGTAACAGATAACTCTTTTCCGTTAAGGTACCACTTGAAATCTTTGCGTTAGGGTCCTTCGTTTCTAAACACAATGACCTTAGTTTCAGTTCAGTCTATTTTAAGTCTCTCAGTACTACATGTTGGACTTAGTCAACAACTTTCCTCGGCGCGCTTTGGGCGTCGAGGAAAACTGTTGACCTGGACTGTAATATTCATGTAATTTCAGGGATGCTGGGACTTGGAAAACAAATTATCCATAAGGAACGTGAATCTGGCCCCCTTGATATAATTCACTCAAGTAGTCCGACTTTCTGTAAAAACCAACTCTTCTCCTCAAATATACCTTGTGCGCCGTGAACAGTTCAAAGTCTGTTGGCGTGTGACTTTGAAAACATATCTGATCCCATTTCTGGTTAGAATAAGACTGCCTCAACAGTTTTACTTGTCCCATCCTTGTCGCTTTGGAAAGCTGTCGGCATGCGGCATTCTGTCATGCTAGGTTTTTTTCAGAGTTTAAACTGTGTTGTGATGACGAGAGGCTAAAGCTGAAATATCAGAGAAACCGACCTTTTATATCCTAGTGAATTTCTGGCACTTTGTGCTGATAAGAAATAACTATAAAAGCTAAAAAGAAGATTTGTTTTACAACATCTGTCTGGGTGCCTTCAAAATGTAAGAAAAGTTTGAAATGCTACACTTCACCATTGTTCAATATAATCTAAATCTCGTGCGTTAGCCTAATTTGCGTAAATTAAAATGCTAGAACTTTGGTTCTTCGTTCATTGGATGTGGCCATGTCACAAACTTATAAAGTTCGACTCACACTACTATCTATAATAGTTTTGAAGCCATCCAACATTTTAATTTTGTGTATTTGCCTAATTTGCACAAATTAAAAGCCTACAACTTTGTTTAATGGTTCATTGGATAGGACTATGTCACATACCTACAAATTGAAGTTGGAATGGCACCTCTATGTAAAATAGCTTTGAAGTTATTCAAGATTCAAATATTGTGTATTCTGTTTCGTCCTCCAGATGCCGAGAATTTAAAAAAAATAATGCGGTAAGGTCTTGTTTGTTTCTCACACCAATTATAGCAGAATAATCACAACAGATCACATGGAGGCACGCAGTTGATTTCTTTTATGCCACCAACTGCATATTCAGCCACAAATATCGGTCAAGAGGACGTGGTTCCAATGGAGCGGGGCGTACAATTTTACAGTAGCTCTGCAGTGAGGGTTGACAAAGCATTTAGTCAGCTAAACAAATTGTTTCGCCATAACGAAATCTTTTAAATGAGTAATAGCACCACAACTGGAAACTGCTTTGCCTGGGAGGCAGAGTCTTTTTGTGCCATACTTAAGTTTTATTATGACTAGGTCTGTAATCAGGCAAGACCCATACAAACAAAGGTGTATGGTAGCAATATAGCCACCCTGTATTTATCAGTACAACTACACAATACCGCTCAAATTAGATGATGAAAAAATTGTGATAGCAATAATTCAAATAATGGTAAATGTTTTTTCAGCCTTAGGTATTAATTGAAAAGCAAATTTTAAGTTTAAAGCTATGTATTTGTTAAAAGTTCCAAATAAATGGCGGCAATTGGCATACGTAATGGGTTGCAGTAGCCTTACAAAACATTGTTTTCGTTTAAATGGTATAGTTATACCATACCCTTCCCATGGCAGTTATCTCTGATCAGGCAATGTGACTTAACAAGATTTCACGAGTTTTCGAACTGCTTGGTGATATGGAATGAATTCATAAAAAAGATGATTCTCCAGGTGTGTTGCCTAAAGAAAGTGTACATCAACCGAAATCTGATCTTATACATTACTGGATTTTTTCTTTTCTTTTTCTTTTCTTTTTTTCCATTATGTATAACATTGCATGCACACAACATGCAAAAAGCAAAGTAACACAAAAAACTTTATGTTTATCTCATACACAACAAACACATCTGAAAATCACGTTTCTTTGGTTTCACGAGGTGGGAAATATCAACTCGGGTAGGAAATAAATGCATAAGGATCAGCCGGGTTAACCTTTCGCAAAAAAGGATAGGCCACTTCACTATTAATATTATACCGGAGCACACTGCACGAACTTGAGTTTGTACTCAACAAACATTGACTATCCACGATGTACAAAATATTTTGTTCTTACAACATGCAAGGCTTTGAATTCAAGATTAGTTTCTGCAGAATGTATGTCTCAACTATTTGTGTAAGTTTTTGTTATATGTGGCCTCTGGCGTATGGAAATTACCTGTGAGATCAGAATAACAAAACCATCAGGTGAAACGTATAGGAAATTCCATATATGTATTCCAGAAGCATACATGGATTTCCAGTGGAAGGGTTTAACTGCTTTTCTGGATACATGGAATCGTGCACAATAATTTATCAGCGACTAGCTTTGGACAGTAGAAGGGGACATAACTTTACAATTCATTTAACTAAATAACACGTGATTAGAGTCTAACTTAAGTCATTTCGTCGCAGAAATATTCCTCTTAACGTGACATCAGTTAAAAGAGTAACTTTCCCAGAAGTGGAAAAAAAACTGACATGTTAATCATTTTCCGATATGTATTAACTCTTTCAGTGCCAATCACGACTTCAATGGATATATTTAAGTTAAACTTCAAAAAATGTCTGAATTATCATGCAGTTCCCAGATTCGTATTCCTCGTATAAAGACCTTTCATTCAAGTACCAGCATGCCTATAGTTCCAGAGAGAATACCCCAGGTCAACAGCTTTTCTCGTCGCGTATTGGGCGTAAAGTGCGCATTGGGCGCTGTGCGCCCAATGCGGGCCGAGAAAAGCTGTTGACTCAGTCCAAAATTTGGCACTGAAAGAGTTAAATTGCTTCTCACGTGCATGACGTCGTTGTGGAAATCATAAAACTGCTTTTCATCATTGTATATACCCATCTGTCTCCTTTTGCCATCAGCAGACAGAACTGTGTTATCATAATATGATTTTTTTTCCATAGGGAATTTAATGAGTTTCCAACTTTGAATAAATAACCCAAACGATGTACATCTGCACAGATGATCTTCCCAGATTTAAGAGAAAAACACTTTGATACCGGAATCAGGAAAAAAGAAGACGACTATCGGCATTTAGCCTGGCACAGGTTAAAAAGATTTTGATCAGATGAAGTGCACACGCAGTTAAGAAACCATCAGGCGCGAAGCTTAACGAATTCAAGGGCAATCAGCCGAATGGATTCATCTCGCTAGAACGAAGCTTATCCCCTCGGTGCGAACCGCTTATTCACGGATCCTCTGTGTAGTGTGCCGTTGATGACCGAGGTAGTCATGCATGTTGCTGAGCAAAGGTTCTCCTGTAACAGCTGTTGTTGTCCACATTAGAGCACCAACCATTTTTCAGGGCGCCATTAACCGACCATATTTACAGTGCTGGCTTAACGTAAGATTAGTTTTGCAATCATTGTCTATCTGTACACTAGACCTACAGGACCAGTTGTCTACACCTGCTCCCATAACTGGCAAATGGTGGTTTTGACCTCAGTCCGTCACTCCCTTCACCAGCGCATGATATGGGAGCTTTGATTGCCTGCAGTTATCATTTTGGAGACCAAGAACTAAACTTAGTGACGATTTATGGGGAAAATTTTATCCGATACCGATATCCGATATTCTGGAAGCATCCGATACCGTAATGAATACACGATATAAATCAAGCTTAAAGGATAGACAAAATACTGAAACTAATGTGACACCCATAACTTACACAAACTTTAAACGTCTGCAACATATAACTACACGAGTAGCCAGAACAAAACTTGTTTAGGCTATATACATCAAATCTGACAGAAACGTCTCCCAGCCATAAACCAGCATTAATCACAGTTTCAAAGTGTAAACAGGTGAATAGGTTTCAGAACATATATATGAATAGACAATTCTTTGGGAAAAGATAAAAAAAACCTCAGGAGTGTGATAATTTTGGCCATTTAACAGGACTGTTAATATTTGAAAAATCCTCACAAATAGGCTTCTGCAACTGAAATCCGTAATATCCGCATTGGATAACTTGTAATCCGGTTTCCGAACCGATATCCGACATTCAAGATAAGGCCCGGTATGCCCAATATCCGATATGAATATCGGCCTATCCCTATTGCCTGCTTTCTTGACCCAAGCGTTAAACAATTGTCCCACCCTACCGTATTTTAAAGTTTTTAGCTCGACATTCTTAACCGTTTCCTGTTTACAATGTAACCAGAGCAGCAGCTTCCCTTGACTCTGGTCGGATGCAATACGCCAAATCGTGCCAAGGAAATCCATTGACACAGGGACACACACAATCTCGCTCCTGTGTGTGCGTGTATGTCTGGTTGTTTACTCCGTGCGTACGTGTGTGTGTGTGTGTGTGTGTGTGTGTGTGTGTGTGTGTGTGTGTGTGTGAATGAGTGTGTGTGTGTGTGTGTGTGTGGTAGTATATTCCAGCATGGGAAAATCTGAAAAAAAAAAAAACGTAATCCCCCGACCTGTAGGAACGATCGTGCATTCAGCGACGCTTTGCAGAACATTATCAGAAGCAAACCCGCAGTACAAAGGGGGTGGGCAGAATGAGAAAAGAGCTGGAATATGGCATAACCTGTTAACAAACTATAATAAATGCTCATGGTGTACCCAGTCGTTCTTAGAACTGAAAGAAACTCCTCTATCTAATGGTCAAAACTGAACGATGAGGAGTCTGCAACCTTCATTCACTGGCCAGTCAACTTAACAGAATTTATTTTCAGTGGACCTATAAAAAAGTCTTGATCAGTTATGGACACCAAATTTAGCAGAGTATCTTTTCACACCGTGCGAGACACATCCGTCGAGTTGGTCAGCAGGGAAATTTCAATCCTTCGCTGGCATAAAAACCAACTTTTCAATGCAAAAGAATTTTGCATTTAATATGCGATTGGAAAAAAATCTGCGACACACATCCCTAGTCTGACAGATGTGCTGTTTTTTCGTGAAAGCGTTGGTGTGTCATATTTCGTAGAAGCGTTTATGTTCCGCTATGCCATAGAAGCGTTAATGTACTGGTATGCCGTAAAAGCGTTAATGATTTGGCATTCCGTAAAAGATTTCATGTACTTGTATTCTGTTGAAGCGTTGATGTACTGCTCTGCCGTAGAAGTATCGATGGACTGTTGTATCGTAACAGCACTGATGTACTCACATGCTGCAGAAGCGTTTATGTGCTAGCATGCCGTAAAAGCGTTCACGAAATCACCCATGAATGAGAAATGCTTAGCCCGGCGGAGGATTCTTCAAGAACACAACTCCAGGATGAGAAAATACCATAGAGAAAATGTTATTACAGCAACCAGATACAAATTTCAATGAGATAATAAACTGTTTCAATGGTAAGTGATACACCAAGTCTATAGATTCTTTCGATGCATATTGTGCCGAAACTGCGCTGCGGAAACCAGTCGTCCCAGGCCATTTTTGCCCTCAGGGGAAAAGGCATGGGGTTTTTTTTTGTTTTTTTGTTTGTTTTGTTTTTGGTTTGTTTGTTTGTTTGTTTTGTTTTGTTTCTTTTCATTTTTACCAAAGGGAAAAATGTTAACTGGTCCACCTAGACCTGTATAGGAAAATAACTACAGAAGGAAATATATTTGAAAAACTCAACACGACTTAGGGAATAACGTAATGAAGTTATTGCGATTTTCTCTCGCATTTCACGGTGGTCAACAAAATTGAACTGGACAGGAAGTTGCGCGAAATAGGCGATGAGAATTGCGGGGCGTCTACCTTCCCGTTTTTACTTATTGATATTGCACAATTTCTTGTTAATTCGTTTACTACTAAATAAGATATCATTTTCCCCGATTGACTGGAAATAGTGTTATTTCTCAATTTTCAGTGCATTGGTGTCTGAATCTCCTGAAATTAACTTGTGGTATACACAGTGTAACTAATGCCAACCCCTTCCACAATAAAGCTGTCGCAGAGAGATGCTCGGATGCATAAAACAACTTTACAAATCTTCTCCTTCAAATGCAATATACTTCACAGTGCAGAAAGCGACTTTCCAAAGACTGCACTAAATTTAGTTGGCAACATGTACAAATCTGCAAAATTTTTTTTTTTTTATATTTTGTTTTGTTTTGTTTTGTTTTGTTTTGTTTGTTTGTTTGTTTTTGTTTTGCCAAGTTGATGTCCATTTTGAGGAACTTTCAATTTTTTATTGCTATTTCGGGGGGGGGGGGGTACAGTCAATAATCAAATTGACGCAGTTGAGCCTTCCTGATACAATTTTTGCCAAGATGCCTCCGTTAAAGCATATGAAAACATATTTTCCTAATTATGTGTAATTCCTTTTTAAGTCTCGTTGCTTCGGTTTCGAGAGGAATCGTACATATATTATAAAGTGTCATTATATTACTGATTCTCTGTACCTCCTTGGCATGAGCGAGTATCCTAATCGAGAAAAATCCAATGTTCCGTGCAGCTTACATGCAATGTTTGCCCCTGTGATACTCAATAATTCCTGCCTTAGTTCGAAATTGGCACGTTAAGAACCTCGGCACTGTCTGCTAGCCTATACGTAGTAGGAGAGCAGACTGGATAGACACTCTACCATGCAACCTTCCTTGTTACAGACTGCGTCACTTCAAGCCTATCACAATACAGCTCAGAAACACGCACTTATTTGAATCAGTCTCTGTCAAGAGTCGCGTGACAAGGGTATTTCTATCGTGAAGATAACCACGGCAATTTTGCCATTATATATCGCTTTTCTGATCTAAACTGCCATGTTAGTCCTCTACAAAATTCCGTCCCTCCTCCGTATGCGCCCTGGGATGGATTGTGTAGTCTGACAAGGACTCGATTGAGCCGCCTGAGCGAGAATCCATGTCGCGGTCTTCCCTGGGGGGTACGAGTGGGGATGAAGACGGTCTAATCTGCGGGCACCAGATGGACCGTCACCGCTGTTCCCACCCTGATTCCTGAGCCCAGCAACGTTCTTTCTCGATTCTGATAAAGCTTTAGGCTTTTCTGTAGAGCGGTGGACTAGACCCTTTCCATCAAATCCACGGAAACATTAGGGTGTTCGAATATTGCCTGTTTCGGATTCCATTCCTTGGATTCTAATAACTTTGTAATTGATCATTGAAAAATGCAAGCAAGACGAATCAATGCAGTTTATGTTATCATATGTGACAATACGCTCTCTTTCTCTGTCACTCTAAATCAAGTGTTGTATTCAAACACACGAAGCGGACGTGGTTAGAAGTTGCAATCAAATGGATAATTAAGACGTTTTGACCCTAAACAAATTAGCTGCACGTCATTCAGATTATACAATTCTTGGCGCAAGATGAAATTTACGTGTTATGATGATATTCCACTTTGTAGCTGATTATTAAGTCAGGAAATCTGTTCTCAGAGTAGGGAAATAAGTAACTATATCCACATAAGTAGCGATAGAAAGCTAGAAAGCAGCAAACTGCCTCTAAATTGGTGATTTATTTTGTTAAGATGACACAAACGTGATTGTAAGTATTTCAATCTTGACCTATTGACCTAAACGTAATCAAGAATATTTAACTTCGATAATCAACAGTTTGTTTTACTTTAAATGTCGATGTTCAAATACATGGGTACTCGGGCAGACTCAGTGACAGAAGAAAATGTAAAGGATGTGTGGTAATGAAATTGAGGAAACGTAAGATGCGCAATAAGGAATAAGGACTTCTGTTGGGAATTTTCTAGACCTGTTCACATGGAATTCCAACGAATTAACGAAAGTGTGACCCTTTTCATGATCACAAGCGACCCAAATGTAGCAAATGGCAGCTGGTATGAAGTACTGTCAACGAGGCAACTAAACGAACTTGTGGGGATTACCTGGAAAGTCAGACTATAGACGCACTGACAAATGATGATAGATCATGGCTTTGGTCACACACAAACGTGGGGCTTAGTTTAACTTATCCTCCGTAGTCGCGGTACTACATCACGGTTATTCTATTGCTATTTAATAGAACAACTGCTTGCCTCTTGAGCCAAAATGGTTCAAGAACAACTTGCCATCTAATAGATCTAGTCCAACTCTGCACTCATTTTTTCTGTCTGTAACTTTATACTGCACCTTACCACCTTTGACCTTGGTGGCAACGAAGAAATAAAGTAACTCAATCAATAAGACACATATTGAAGAGTCGGTTATGCTAAATATTAATATTTTGCTCGGTCTGTCAGGAGAAATATTGGATTTTTGGTAGTCATGTAGAATTAAGTAACAATTACATGCCAGAAAAAATGAGCGACCCGTATATAAAATATCATTAAAGAATCGATTTCTGTGACACATGTCCTCCTCTTTTATGTTCAGCCCACCATAAATCACTCTTTCCACAGTTTTTATTCATACTGAACTCCCGGCACTGCTCTTGCCTAAACCTGGTCAGGTAAGGACTTCAACAAGACGCAAAACGTGATTCTGCGAGATTGCAAAAGTGACTACACTCAGTGATGTCATAGCCTATGAAGCTTCCAGTGGTACTATCTTTGCTCTCGCATCATGAATATCCAGGCGTTTCATTTTAACACGTGAAATAGCCCGTTTGAAATTCTCGCGCTTGTGATGATCCCACGAGACTTGTAGCTGCAGGTCCCTCTGCATCTTTTCATCAACAGGGAATGGATGGATCTAGAATCAAACAAAAGATCTATCTTTATTATGAGCATCAAACCATATATTCTGCTTTATAGCACGTACATTTTACATTGTATAATTTGAAAAGACTTGGATCACTAGAGGGTACACCTTATTAAGGGGGTAACCTGACAATTCCTGTCCAATCTAATGTGGCACAAGGTATTGAATGCCTTCATGACTGTTGGTAGCATCTTGTAATTCAAGTCTTGTAAATTTGATTTGAATTAACCTTCACCCCAACAGATCAAAACCGGCTGGTCAAATACCCTTTACTTCAAAGGGGCTCTAGATGGGGCCCCCCAGAGGTCACCAGGTTACTCTTTTTCAGATGTCCAGGTCACAAGGTAAAAAACATCTTGTATGTTCCATGGCTGGAGTTCGTTGTGTAGATCGTTGGTCGCCTGAATTAATGTGTTAGTTCTCTAGGTCGCAAGTCGCCGTATATCCATATGAGGCCCCTTCAATGTTTATGACTAATTTCAGCGGCAATGAAAATCAAATTATGAATGAGAAGTGTAGATGAGACTTACGAAGATACCATAACATGCTCCAAGCCAACGGCGTTCCTTGGCGTGGGTGGCCCAACCCACACCATGCAAAGATGTTGACTTAGTTTTAGTTCAAGGCAAAGGGTTAAGCTATCCATTTGTCCTGTATAATCTAAATTTACATAAAACTCTCTATAGGCTCTGAAGGCGTTATCCCGCCGCATAAAAAAGCCATGTACACGGGAAAACAACTACAGTGGAATCTTCCTATCAAGACCAACTAAGGAACAGAAAAAATGTGGTATTAATAGAGATTGGTCTTTTGGGGATATAATTTAATTAAGGATAAAAATGGGACAGTAAATTTGTTGTTTTAATATAGAAACGATCTGCTAGTGGACGTGGTATTAATTGGAGATTCTACTGTTGTTTCATACAAATAGATGCACAAGGAGATGAAAAACCAATCCAATGGGGGTGTATGGAAAGTTGCTCCGGGACAGTTCATATTCATACCAACACAATTAGCAGTTTTCGTAAATTTAAGAAAAAAAATCATCAATATTAAATTACCATGTACTCATACAGGTTTGCCAATTCCTACCTCATGTGCAAGTAAATCATATGCTGAGGTGTAAGTTACACAACACGTAAATGTATGTAACAAACCGATGCGTAGGAACCTACGTTCATGCTCTAGCTTCTTCTCGACAATTAGATCAGTTTTGAAGGATGTGGGGGTTTAGTTGATACCATTCGCTACTTCTAGCGGATTTCCACTAACCTCTTCTCTCAGTTTGGTCATCAGGTGCTCACTCAAGTGTTCTTGATAAAATCGTTTATTGATCAATATGCATTCGGCCCCATTGCTAACCAAACTGAAACTGGGCATATGTCCGGGATACAGCACATCTTGTAAGCCCTGGAAAACAAGATTACTGGTAATATACGGACAGGGACTGCTTAAACACTTGAATATATATGAAACTGCAACTCTGGTAATGATACATAGGTACATAAACGTGTGCGCTCTGTGTATCTCACCATGCTGCATTGATAAAATGTGAGACATAATGAGACACATATTCGCTGTCGATTTATGATTTCACGTGTAGTTATATAAGTACAGCTGTTGGCATAGGCCTATCTCTCTACTGCTGGCATTATTATGTCTGAATGGATATTTTAGAACAATTATATGTTATATTATTTCATGGCATGGAACAGTTTGTTATGTAATGCTATAATTTCCTATATACATATATATATACATATGTACCATTGCATGCCATACCATACCATATCAAACCACATCATACAATATGATGTGGTATGGTATCGGATGGTAAGGTATTTCATGGCATACATACCATGCCATACCATACCATACCATACCATACCTACCAAATGTATCTGCTTAACCCAGTCTTATGAGTATTTTACAATACTTACAAACATTTGATATTTCGTCAAAATCTGCACGACAACAAACGTAGGTTTCGTTTCAGGTTCCGTTGAACTGTCATCATTCTGAAACAAAGGGCACACGACACATCACTGACATTACCATGGGCAACCTGTCATTTCCAAATCACAGTACAAAAACTCACATCCACATGGATTAGTTCAAAATCTAGGGTCTGCAGGTGTAAAAATATTACTTGGCATTCACGATGTCGTTCCATAGTGCAGTCTCATTCTATTCATGGCCATTTTGTCCTAAACTTGAATTAATCAACATGAGAGCGGGCATATATCGCCCACCTACTACTCCTATCCTATCAGCTACATCTTTCCAACCGAAATTTTATATAAGAAACGCGCTGGTGCAATCTTTCGCATTAGGATCATGAATACGAGAACTGAGATTCCGAAAAAGAAATTCATATTGGACTGGAGAATAATTCAACAGTCTAGTCCCTCCGAATGGGATTCTAATTAGTAAAAGATTATCCAGGTCAGATTCTCCAGCATTGCGTATCGATGACTGCATTTTACTGTGTTATGTGACTTGATATGTCCCTTGAGGACCTTCTCTAGACAACGTAAAAATGGCTATTTATCCATGCGCTGGAAAAATTATCACAGAGTCAACATCTTTCCTTGGCGCACTCTGCCTCTATGTCCAAGGAAGTTGTTGGCCTGGGGTACATGGTTCTCTAGACTGTTTCTTACAAGCGTCAAAGAAATTTTGAACGACTTACTCTAACTTAAGAAAAGTGATTAGCAGACCCACATTTGCACATCCGGGAGCTTTGGTCGTTTGGAGCTATAAAGAATCATGCAAAAAAAGTACAACACCAACCTGTCCATAGGAAAGGAAACAGGTCATGTCTACTTAAAGGCACAGCTACCCAATTCGGTTTATAACTAAACAATTTACGTTTACTTAGCAGTTCAAGGTTTTAGAGTTCGGCAGAAAAAGCAAAACAAAAAAAACACAAAAAAAACTTACCTTCTGCATGTGGTACTCTTTATTGAGGTCATCTGCGAGTGTTCGCCGGCCTTGCTTCGACTTATATTGTGACTCTCTTTCTTCGTCTGCTGAAAGATTATGTGTTAAAACTTAAATTAACTTTGTGATGCAAATGGGATGCACTTCAGGCACAGCTGCACAGGTGTATTTATGTAAACAAGAGGAGAACTATTTAGTCTAGCACAAGTATTTTCCCATAGCCATTACTCTCAATGCTAATCGTTCACAGTAGCCTACTGAAGTCTTTGTCCGTCCTGCCAACGCAATATTATGAGTTGTAGAACACGTGTTAAATAAACCTTTGTTTGTTGCATCCAAATACGAAATATGGGTTATGAAATATACAAAATGTTACTGAATTAAATACGATTACGTGTTATATGTAGAATTCATATATACGTTTGATACCAGTATCAAGAACTGACGGTCATACGTCATGTTCGTGCTGCAAATTGGATGTGCATGAATCCAGTTAGAAAACTCACAGTAACCCAAGTTTGGAAGCGTTCAGTATGTCAGCCCTTATAGTTTTGACGGCAGAAGGTCCGAGCAGTTACCTCCCTGCGGGACGAATTTCCTTCGTTCGTTGAGGTATACAAAGCACTGGCGCCCAGTCATAAGTTGTTCAGCAGGCAAATCAACGTGCGTGGAGATTTAAAAGAAACTCACCTGACGCCTTTCCGCCATTGCCAGACTTCGCCATTTTAGCCAAAAAAGGTCCCTGGAGATGTAAATTTTAATTCAGTATTACTATTTTATTTATTTATTGAAAATCCATTGATATTTCTGCGGAAAAATAGAATAGAATGAAAATTCATGAAATACGGCCCAGCCTAACCCGCATATAGACAATTTGGCGTGACATTTTATTTTTTAGTTTTATGCCACAATGTGGTCTTTGCTAAAACATATGTACGAGCCAACGTATTTCAATTGCTAAAGACAATGCCTTATCATTAAGGATATCATCTTAATAAAATCAGCTAACTCAAACTGATGACGAAATGGGAGGTGTCACAATAATTGAATACGTCACCTTCGTCGTTTTTGCCATATTGAGTTTTTTGTCTGTTGAAGACTTGAAAGATTCGTCCTTAGATGAAACATGGGAAAGGTTCGATTGCTGCTGTTGCAATTTTGCCTGAAATCAGATAAGTAAATTAAACCAACTTTCACTCAGTAAACCCCTAACGTGTATTGATTGATTGATTTACTTACTTACTACTTATTTATTTTTTAGTTCCTTACATACTGGCTTTCTACTTTGTCTTGTTTAGCCAGGGACCCCTCAGTATTACAACACTGGGGTCTGTCTACATAATAACAGATATACATCGATATATCGGGCCTGGCAGACCGGGGCCATCAAATTCTTGATAATTGTGCACCTTCGTGGTTTATTCAAATATGATATATTTAAACGTGTCCTGCATTAAAAAAATTATTTTTTACGCCAAACAGAAATATAAAGGTTGTGACACAGCTGTACAAGTAGCTGTATCATATCAGCCCTTCGCACGACACCGGTGGCTCAGGGGGTGATACAGCTACAACCATGTGATAAGGTATAGATATATGAATATATATATTTATATATATATATATATATATATATATATATATATATATATATATATATATATATATATATATATATACACTAAAACTCCCCTCTTACAGCATTTTCAATACTGTAGGATACAGTGTCTTTCATGGAACATACCGACACCAAAATAAGGGAGGATACTGAAACCATCCAATTAGAACAAATGGATAATATATCACTAGCAATAGCCAGTATCTACCCAAGGGAAATGCGATCATTAAAACTAGAAAAGAAGATTTGCTTCAACAATTCTGTCTGTGTGTCTTCCAAAGTTGTAAATATTAAATGGTACAACTTTTGTGCTTTGGTACTTCACATTCCATTAAGCTTATGGCTGGATGAAAATTCCCCAAGTCCAAATGACCTTGACTTTTAACCTTTACAGGTTACATGTAAATTGCAAAAATGTACAATGTTACAATTCCCACAATTTAAGTCCAACATGATTAGAATTGGATGGAAATTGGCCGAGTTATGGCAAGGTGAAACTTTCAAAGGTCCAGATGACATTGACTTTTGACCTTTGAGGGTCACATGTAATTTTCAAAATGTGCAGTGTCGCGATAGCAGCAATATGAGCCCAACATAACCTTTAACCTTGAATGACCTTTGACCTTGAGATCACCTCTACCTGAAGTGAACCTTGACCTTTAAAATGATATTTTGACCTAAAATTGGCGTTTTACCTTGACATGACCTTTGACCTAGACATGACCTTGACATTTGAGATGATCTTTGCCTTGCCATGATCGAACTCCTATACACTTGGAACTATATCTGCTATAGTATATAAGATATTGAAGAATTAAAACTTGAGTTAGCCCTCATTTGCATAATTTTGAAAAGTACGACCTATTACTATAAAAAGGCGAGACTTAAAAAATGTGCAGTGTTACAATAGCTACAATTTGGGCCCAAAATGACCAAAATCGGATAAAAATTGACCAAGTTATGACTAGAAGAGAGCCACCATCGAAAGTGGCCTTTGACCTTGAAATGACCCTTGACCTTAAAATGACCTCTCCCTGAAGTGGTCCTTAACCTTTAAAATGAAATTTGGCTTTAAAATGACATTTTAACCTTGACATGACCTTGGACCTTGACATGACCTTGACATTTGATATGACCTTTGCCTTGATATCATTGAACTCCAATACACTCAGAACTACATCTGCTATAGTATATAAGATATTGAAAATTTAAAACTTTAATTAGCCCTCATTTGCATAATTTTGAAAAACATCTCATTATAAAAAGGCCTGACTTCATCTATAGAAGTATAATGGTGCCAAGTTTGGAGTTTCTACGTATAATACTTTTCAAATGAAATGTCAGACAAATTTGCCTGTAAAGAAAGAAAAAAGAAAGAAAGAAAGAAATAAAGAAAGAAAGAAAGAAAGAAGAAAGAAAATCCGTCACGTTCTATATTTGCGGAAACAGCGACTCTAATGATGCTTTGCGCCATGACGTTATTCACGTTGCAAGAGTGTTGCCACACCAGATGCATGACCTGACAGGACAGTAGTTTAGGCCTATTTCTTCCTAAAAGGGAGGTGGGCTTTTCTCACACAAAATTATGAACCAGAAATTGTGTGTTTTTGCTACTGATTTGGTATGAAGTATCTCACATAACCCCAGGAAAAGCAAGTTTTTGCCTTTTTCGGCTAATCAGGGTAGATACATTTAGGATACAAAAATCATCCCATGGCGAAATCAGTCTCCTACCCTGTACAGTTCCTCCTCAAGCTGTATCCTCCCTCGACCAAGCTCTCAGGGTAACTGTTCCACGTGGGATACTGATTTAGTTAGCCATGATATATATATATATATATATATATATATATATATATATATATATATATATATATATATATATATATATATATATATATATATATATATATATATATATTGCCTAGAATAGTTTTCTTGTACCTGGATCCCAAATCATCAATTGAAATTCATCATGTCTAATGACACCAGATAGGCCTACACCTTGCTGGTACCTAGAGTACCCAACAAGGCCCACAGTGGCCACACTCACATGTAGCAAAGGGGGATCCAAGGGGGATGCAAAGGGTGCACCAGCAGCACCACAAACATCAATCGTTATGCTTTCTTTCTTTCTTTCTTTCTTTCTTTCTTTCTTTCTTTCTTTCTTTACCAGCAAATTTGTCCGCCCTTTTTCAGGGAGACTGTAATAAATAGAAACTCCAAACCTAGCACACTTATACTTTACAGATGAAGTCTTGCCTTTTAAAAATAAAAGGTCATGATTTTCAAACGTTTACAAATAAGGCCCAATTAAAGTTTTAAATCTTCAATATCTTATGTACTATAGTACATGTGGTTCCGAATGTAGAGGAGTTCGATTATAGTGAGCAAAGGTCATCTCAAATGTCAAGGTCATGTCAAAGTCAAAGGTCATGTGAAGGTCAAAGGTCAATTTTAGGTCAAAATGTCATTTTAAAGGTCAAAGATGAATTTAGGTAAAGTTCATCTCAAAGTCAAAGGGTATTTGATGGTCAAAAGCCACTTTTGAAGGTGGCTGTCTAATGCACACATTGTCAAGGTTGTTCCCACAGAAATTAAGCCACAACTTGGTCAATTTTTATCTAGTTTGATCATGTTTGGCTGAAACTGTAGCTATTGTAACACTGCACATTTCTGTAATACACATGTAACCTCTAAATGTCAAAGTCAAGGTCATTTTTCCCTTTGAAAGTTTCAACTGGCCATAACCTGGTCAATTTTCATCTGATTTGGTTCATGTTGGGCTTAAATTGTAGATATTGTAACACTGTACATTTTTGTAATTTACATGTGACCTCTAAAGGTCAGAGGTCAAGGTCATTTTGACTTTGATATTTTCATCCAGCGATAAGCTTAATGAAATATAAAGTACCAAAGGACAAAAGTTGTAGCATTGAAGATGCACAACTTCTGAAGGCACACAGACAGATTTGCTTTGAAGCAAATCTTCTTTTCAATTTTTTTAAATTTCATTTTGACAATTATCTGCAAAATATATGCTGCATTCAATAGATCTGGGGCATTGACTGGAATGTTCTTGTCATTTTTCTGTCGTTTTCTAGATTAAGAGGAAATTATATATTTTACATGCAAATGTATTCAAAAAGGTCATCGTGTCTATCTTATCATGTGATGACAACATCAACCAAAAAGAAATCTATTCGCAAGGCGTATATCAAAAAAGCAAGTTCATTAATAACTGTTTTAGGCAATTTATTCTCCCATAGCCAATGAGATACCTTACTTTTTTCCCATAAAGGGCTGTTCAATCTTCGGGATGTACTTTCGAAAAATTAACGCAATGGGACACCGAGAGGGCAGTTACTTTCTTGAACTCTTATTTCTGCAGCTCCGGGTTAAAAACAAAGAATATTTTGAAGCGATATTTAAAATGTAATCATGTAAAAGAACGAAAACATTTCACTTCCCATTAAGAGAGAAAAAATGGCCAACAGCTTTATTCAAACTGCTCTTGGCTCCACGCGCCCAAAGCATACTGGGCAAAGCATTTTGACCAGGAGCAAATTAAACTGATGGGTTTTCTGTCACACATCCATTTTCAGCAGAGCAGATCTTTCGAGGGAAAGGAAAAACAGACGTCGTTTGAGCAGTTTGGTCTTAATAGCATTTATTTTTTCTTGGTGTGTGACTCAAGTGTTTCTTCGCAAAAAGTTCATTTCAGCCTGAATTTATCAAACTGCTTTGGTCATACTTTAATCCCTATCAGAAGCATTGAATGTGAACACAATTTAAATTTTGTGTATCAAGAATTATCTGAAGATATTTTTACCAGCGGGATAGATCAGGGTAGCTTAAACCAGAACTGAAGTCACCCCCCCCCCCAAAAAAAAGCCACACACACACACACACACGCACACACACACACACACACACACACACACACACACACACACACACACACACACACACACACACAAAACTGGACTAGATACCTGATACAACATAAATGTCTATTTTGCCTGCAGTAAATACGATAGGGAGTCGAATTACTGCACCAAAATGAACCAATTTAGACATATTTGTGCCGGAACCTGAGAAACCAACTCATGGCAGCATGATATGGAACAAATTGGTGGTGTGGAAGGAATCGTCGATGTTCTGGCCTTCGGTCAGTGTAAGGTGTCGATAGCACTTGCCTCAAAATGAGGGAGCGGACAGTAATATTGAATCCTCAAGTCATTGCCTGAAGGCCTTGTTACATGACTGTAAAAAGTAAATGTTTTTCTTGGGCTGTACTAAAAATTAAATCAATAATGATTATTAACCTTATGCAAACTGATGATCATATACTACTGTTTATTGTTGTTTTTTTTTGCAAGCATGTTGTTTGAGTCATAGATAAACGCAACCATAGCCAAACTACGACAGCAATGATATATTGATGATGGCATTCGGTTACCCGAAACATATTTTTCATATTGATCCTTTTCGTTCAAATGGCCCTGAAGCGATCGGATATAAAGAGTCAGCTGCTTCATTGTTTTTCCCTTTGTTTCTTGTTAATAGAAATTTTTTTTTTCAGATAAAAGATATCATAATACTATACCCAGTTTTATTCTGACCAGAAAAGGGTTAAGCTGATTAGAAGAGGGACCCAGCGTAAGCAACAGTCATATGTGCCACTGGTACCCACGATAAGGCTAGGCAGCATATACATGCAGTGATGGTATGGTACATGTTCTCATCTTACAGCCATTACACGGTGGGTAATATATGTTAAAAATTTTCACAATGGAGATCACTAAAACTACGTATTTGCTGTTTATTTGAGTTTTTTTAACACTATTTCCATTAAATACAAGATCTTGACTTTCAGGGGAAAAGCTATAAAATTAAAGGCCCATAACGTGATGAAAACTGAAAAACACAACGGACCGCAAAGAATTATTACAGGTCTCCACTAAATGCCCGGAAGAAGTTAAAAGAATCCCATTACCCCATGGAATGTTCAAATTTGCAACCAAAACAATTAAGTTTGGAGTTAAATTTTGTTTAGACCAATAAAACGGAGCATGTTCACTTGTTTTCCTGTCATGATAAGATGTCGGCTTAATATCAAAATTATTTGCATGCATATTAATGGTAATTCACATCGTACAGTCGTGTGGTCGTCAGGGGTTTTTACAGCCTGAAATGGCATGTTTTTTTCGCATGGCTGCCTCAGACGGACCTATGAGGAATGTTTCAGCGACTAATTTTCATATATACCACTTCCGGTTGACAGCGACTGGTCAGTAGGGAATGCTAGGGGTACCTAATTTTCCTGACACACCACTTCCTGCTGGCAGTTCCTGACAATAGTTCCTGCCCTCCTCCCTAACCTACGTCGATACTTGCAAGGGTACCACGCAAGGATTAGCATAACCAGTAGAACAAAAAGCCACAAACTAGACCGCATATGCCCCATTGAAGCCAAACTTCGATGGATGACTTGCAACTATGTTTAGGAAACATGTTATGTCAGTATTCTAGCAATGGTAAAGTTAAATAAAAAAAATCCATCAATTTTATTGGACGCACAAGTACAGATTGGAAAGTAAATCCTTTTATTTACTTATCGAATGACCAAGATATCAAAAACTTATTTATCCCTCGAGATATGTTAGCTCACTTGATGCAGGGATGCTACATGGAAAATGACCTGGAGGCACACAATGTATGACAGTAAGTATTAATCAAATGAAAAAGATGTGGTTTACTATGATTTTGCTTAAGGAGTATGAAAGATCGACTTGTGGTTAAATGGATTCCTTTGGGTAAATAACAGATATTCTATCATGTTATTTGCGATTAGGTAAACAAAACAAACAAAAACTGCCCAAAAAAGATGAAATTGTCAGATAAGTATTTTCCACTACTGCAATTTATCTGATCTAGTAAAAACTCTAGTTAAAAAAACAGATATCCGAGTTAAATTTCAGTACCCCAAGAACAGGGTTTCTGTTTGGAATGAAATATTTTTTCCCAACAAGAATATTCACGCCAACGAATGACAAAGCAACGAATGGATACGTTCAGCCATCCGGCTTACACATTTAACCCTGTCCTGCCCAAATCATCCAAAAGCGCCCAGATGGTAAATTGTCGTCTGCATTAACTTTTTTAGTCAAATTTTTCGTTACTGGAAAATGTTTTTGCTGAGATTTGCATGTAAGATAATTCATTCGCGCCCTAGGTCAACAGCTTTGCCTGGCGCGGGAAAAAAATCCCAACCGGCGCCAAGGAAATCTATAGACTCAATCGTACTCTGAGCAGGATTGGATTACTTGCCACGACTGCACCTTTGTTACTTTTAGGGAGTAGTTGGGCAGGCCTTAATAGATGAGTTCCTGCACAGATCAATATCATCTACATAAAAGTGTTTAAATGTCAAAGAAGTTGCCTGGGTTAATGGTATACCCCTCACAAGAATTAGAAACTTAATTTTAAAATGATTATTTTGAACAATTTATAATAAATACACAAGAACCTACGCTCTATAAAAACAAATAAATACACTAGAGCCAATGCTCTATAAATATGTATTTTTCTATATACATGTATATTACTATAAGTGCAATATGTGGGCCACAGGTACAGAGTTTCTTTGTTCTAAATTGCCCTTTGAATGATAGTCAGTGAACACGTTTCCTCTGCATGGACGAGACGGAATGAACCAACAAATACTGTTGACCTGGGGTATGCTACCATGACAAATCTTATCCTTGCCTGTATAGCGAGATTGTCAGACTGAGACTCCAGCTACAAGCCAGATATAAAAATCTCCTAGGAGTCGGATCAGCAGGCAAGTTTTATCTACCAGAAAAAAATGCATTCTATCGACAAGAAGTTTGAAGTAAAATACAGTTTACACGGGCACCTTTGGGCACTTTTAGCGGGAAAGGATTGACCATGATTTCATTGAACCGATGGTGACAGTATGCATGAGGTTGTAGGGTGAACAACCTTCGCGTCAAGCATCAAGTGACTCTTTTTAATTTATTCCCGCACGTTGTTCAAAGAACGAGCCTGGCGATGGTGGTAATATATTGGGGTATGTGCAGATACTGCAAGTCAGCGCTGAGCAGGGGAATTCACTGGCATTGAATTCCCGCGATAGAGCAGTTCGAGAAAAAAAACTGACGCATTGTATGTGCACACTGTAATCAATATTGTTAAAGTGGCGCTCTAAGTACAGTAACAGTATCATGGGATCCCCATTTTAATTGATGAACGGAAAAAAATATGCGGGCATCGAATGTTTCAAACTTTAGGTCATTCACCCTGAGTTTAGTCGTATAGAAAGCTGTGACTAATTGAATAAACACTTACAATAGATATGGCCTCCACGCCGTGTATTTGCACTGCATTTTGGGAGAAAATAATTTCTCTACTTGGGTCTGCTTAATAACCCCATATTCCAACTACTTTGTGGAGAATCTCGTTGAAATAATGTGCCAAGAGCTACTTTTAATCGAGCATGAGTTTCCGGATTCATAATCGTACACGACTGGTTTCGCACGAGACACCGAATCCAGGACAGTATGATCTCTGGCCTGTGAGGGTCGCCGGGGTGCGTATCCGAATCAACAGTGTTGACAACACGCTTCATAAAAAATTAATTTTTTCATCATAACACCAGCTCTGATCTTTCAGCAGGGCCGAGTATGCCGAAACTCAAATAGATATCCGGAACTTTATTGCGGGAGGAAACTGGAGTGCCCGGAGAGCGCCTACTAGGTTCGGCAGGTGTTCGGGAAATCCAGCCACATGCTAAGAGGATATTTAATCTAATTCCAGGTGGAAATGTTGTGCCGCCCCGGGAATCGAACCCCGGTCACAGATAAATGCCACGGGCATTTATTTACATTCACTGCTGGTAATAATAATAATAATAATAATAATAATAATAATAATAATAATAATAATAATAATAATAATAATAATAATAATAATAATAATAATAATAATAATAATAATAATAATAATAAAATGCGACAGATAGCTGAGGTATTACTTGGCTTGACGGTAATAAATGTATTTTACCGATCTGTAATAATCATGGATGTTCTTGGTGTAGGGTGCCAGTTACGGCAATTAAACAAGAAATGGAAGAATTCATCAGCAAACACAAAATTAATATGTATCATAAAGCGGTGTCTAAACTAAACACTTGAGCAAATCTAAGCCTTTGAACTATACCTGTATCTCCACCTTAATATGTCATATCATACTCATTTCAATCGACGATATATTGATTACGATCGTAAAAAAAACTGAATTTTGCTTATTTATTCTCAGAGAGTACACTACACGTATGCTGTGTATCTTGAGCTGCTCTTTGAAGGATGAACGACTCTGTTAGCAGCGTGCGGCAACCATACCTCTTCCATGCGTTCACGAGTTATGTACGAGTCTCTCGTGGCGATGTTGAGCTGCGGTTGAGCCAATTGCCGCAGCCACACGTTCTGTCTCTCCAGTTCTTGAATTTCGTGTTCCAGTTTTTTCTGTATCTTCTCTTCGTGTGTCAAATGACTGTCCACTCTCTTTTTCTGCTTAGGCTTGGCTGATGAAAACAATACGCACACACACACAAACATGTATATATATATATATATATATATATATATATATATATATATATATATATATATATATATATATATATATATATATATATATATATATATATATATATATATATATATTATGTCAAAAGGGTATTTTTTTGTTTCAGTCGAGACTGAAAAACATTTAAGTGTTGAAAATCTTGTGAGCGCTCAGCAATTTGGGCACAACTTTGAAAATGACTGATGGTTAGTTTTGTCCTTTTTCTTGAAGATGTAAATTAATTATTGTACACGTTTTACTTCCCAATTATTATCACTGACAATGGATGTACCGTTATTGCTACAGTAACTTTATAGACTGACGGTGGGATCATGTGCATGAATATCACATACGCAAAATCTAGACAGTGTACAAGTCCTTTCACTTTAATACGTGTGGCAAGTGAACTAAAATGCTTACCAATGCGTAGCTATTGTCAACTAAAGTTAGAACAGACTGAGCCAGTATATGTTTAGCAATGCGTGAAAGCTCTAGTGAGCGCAACTAGCAGAAGATATGATTGCGTTTCAAGGTTTACTGTGATACCGACGGAAATTATGCAACACGTGCTTCTGCATAACCTGATGATCTGTGGCCAACTGTGTGCTCTTTATTATTGCTTTTGTGTTCATTTACCACCTGAATTTCTTCAAATTTCAACACACAACTCGTTAATTAGAGGATGGCTTCACACAGCGTTGTTGTATCTTTATACAGTGCAGAATATTACATATATATTCACATATATTTTTTTTTAATTTCACCTCCGCTGACACACAGTAGAAGAGGGTAGTGGTGACTTTTTCAGAGGCAAGTTTACAATTGAGTAAAACGCTTGGGAGCCTTCAAAGGCTTTTCCAACAAAAAAACAAACAAACAAAAAACCCAGGGTGCTCGCAAATGTTTTATGCACCTAACGCTGTGCTGTTCCCGCCTACCCAGTGTGTCACTCTTCACAGTGATCCCATGGGGCTTTGATACTATACCTCTCTTGGATGTGTATGCTTGTGGCTCGACATGCGCCAACTTTTTCAGAACACTGCAACTTCCCTGCAATCAACATGCAGAATGTGAGCGACAAATGTTACATATCCAGCTGGGTTATACATTTCCGTTGTGTTTCAGTAATCTCCTGTTGATAAACTTTCACAGCAAGCTTTCAAACGCTAAAAATAATGTATAAATCATCGATGATTTATTCACAGTAGCACTCTTATTTCGATATAAATTTCCACGAAAACACGAAAACAAAATTAATGAGCCATGACACATTCACCATAAATGTCTAGGTAGTTGAAAAATATATACGTTGAAACCTGCATCCATTTTTTTCTAAGAGTTTATACATGTAAGTTATTTGGACGTGCTTTTGTCGTCTTAAATTTTATACTTCGTTATAATTGGCAACATGGTAACTTAAACGCTGAAAGTGGCAATAAATTGATTGTTCTGCTAATTGAATGAAAACGAAACAGTTTTTATCCACTTGGAAAGCCTATGGCCACAAGAATGCACATGAGCCAGTAACTTGCAAGATATACTTGTGAAAAATTTTTGTCAAACCGGTACTTTCTCTCTTTTAACTCTTTCACGGCCAAGTTTTCACTGTGTCAGCAGCTTTCCTGGGCGCGCTTTGGGTGCGTTGCCCCCAAAGCGCGCCCAGGAAGGCTTTACACCTGGACCATTCTTGTGGTCTCTGGAACTATAGGCATGCTGGTACTTGAATTAAAAGTCGGTTTACAAGGAATATAAATCT
This sequence comes from Hermodice carunculata, assembly GCA_964020975.1. Taxonomy (NCBI): domain Eukaryota; kingdom Metazoa; phylum Annelida; class Polychaeta; order Eunicida; family Amphinomidae; genus Hermodice; species Hermodice carunculata. Next base: position 42,895,903 of record OZ026622.1, read on the forward strand.
GGTATCCTCATGTAAATTCAAAACACATGGACCGCAGTCAAACTTGGCACTGACAGAGTTAAAGTACCGACGGATTACCGTTCCTTCACTGTACTTTGGTGTTTTGTAAAGTACCAGACAACAGATGAGACTGGCATGCCAGTTGAGCGACTACTCACTGTACCTTATTGTGCAAAAACGTGAACTTAATTGAAAGAAGCAGATTAGTTTTGTGAGAATTTAGATGAATTGTAGTAATATCGTCGCCTCTGACACCAGTTTGTCTTCAATTACGTCGTTTATTCAGCTTTGTCACAGCGACGAGCAATAAATGTGTCATGGCAAGCGCTGATGTCAAGTTTATCATTAAATTCCTCGCTGGAAATCACGCAATACGTTTTCTGCCAAGATCGAACTTCAACTTGAAAAAAATGATATTCTGGTAGAGGATCTTATCGATCTTCTTGCTCAGCCAAATAGCTTCGTGAGCAGCATCTCATATCAAATGAAACATTTATTTTTCATTGACAGAGATACTCTAAAATGTGTCCACCGGTGCATTTTCAACGAATATATGCGTTTGCTATTATAAATTACCGCAGAACCTCGGGGTGCGGAATTTTTCCACATTAAGCTGGCTTTAGGCATAAGTATCTTCTTCTTCTTCTTCTTCTTCTTCTTCTTCTTCTTCTTCTTCTTCTTCTTCTTCTTCTTCTTCTTAGACGATTGGATATCAACATAGCGAGCTGTGGTTGGTTAATCCGGATAAAATGTTCAAGTCAACAGTATTCTTTCAAAAATAGGTTAACGCCTCGATATTAAAGTAATGGTGGTATCACCCTGAAAATGTCTTAGTCAGGCCACCATTCTAAATATTATTTCGAGATACTTATTGCCCTGCTCAGATAGATTACATCACATAACCATATCCGAATGAAGGATCGGTTTGCATGAAAATAAGGAATTGATGGGTTGATGGGACTAGAATTGAATTTGAAATATTTATCTTTCTTTTGATGGAAACTGTGTCTAATTAAATGGGTGAAAGTCCGTGTACAAATCCGTAGTACAACAGGATAAACCAAGGGAGCGTCTATCGTATTAAAACAACTGACTATAAAATGGTGATTTATAACATACCGGACAATAAATCATTGACATGTCTATCCATCAAATACTGTGGTGCGGTTGCATAATGACATCTATAATAAGATAAACTTTAATTAAATAGAAACCTGACACAACTAAAAATAATTTTTATACTTCCGTTAACATCTGGTAGAAACTTTCAATTTTAAGTTACCATTGAACGTTTGGTGTCGAGAACGAACAATGAAATTTAGGTCAGCTATGATTTACTATGGAATTTGATATGAAATTGCTTCAGTGAAAACGAAAAATTGAATGATATGTGAAACAGACGACATTTGAAAGAGTTGGTCGCTCTCAAATACTTTGGCAAATGTGAGTGCATTTGGGCTACCTTGTCCAAAATCATCAATGTGTAACATCAGAAGCGGGGCGGTTTGCGGTTTGCGATTTGCTGTTGACAAACACGTGCACGCTGCAAAACGTTTTAGCACGAATTTCGACTGTTGCAATTTACGATGAGTAAAATTACCGAAATTTTGCCATGGCTAATTATAATAACATAAACGTATTATCAGTTATGCAACACGTTTGACAATGATGATATTTCTTTCATATATTAAATCTGACCGAAATTCGGGGGGAGGTGGGTTAACATTGACAAAGTACGCCTTGCCTGTTAACTCTTTCAGTACTCCCTACGACGTGTGTGTGTGCTCACGTGAAGTGCTATGGTGACTCCACATTGACACAAGATCTTTCATTCAAGTCCTAGCGACATCTTTTTATTCCACCACAAAAATGTCCAGGTCAACAGCCCTGCTCGGTGAAGAAAGCTGTTGACCCAGTCTGCAATTAAGCAGCGAAACAGTTGTTTCCTATGCTTGGATAATATTGGAGTCTTATTTGTCGTCTTCCCACCTCCCAATTACATATCATGCAGACAAAATTGATTTTCACCCAGTGGTAACTTAATTCATACCCGATCCGTAAACACGAACATTAAACATATTTAGCATAATAGCATATAACTCGAATACTATCCGCAACGCAAAAGTATATGAAAGTGAGAATGTATTGAGAGATTCGATATCAGATCAAGACTTTGCTTTAATTTGACAGTCGAAATTTGAGGCAGCATAATTACTTTCAGTGAAAAAAGGTTATATTATGTATAAACTTAATTTTCATCGTTGAAAAGGTATTTTCTAGTGCCAGCTTCATCATGCTTACTTACAGATTTAATGATGTACACCCAGTCGTTCACTTGGCTATCCCTGACTAAAATTGTGCCTCGCCTGTGGAATAATAATGAAATCTTATGATGATATGACCAAGATGTCTATCGACGCGATTGATGGACATATTATATTTTCTCGTTTATATGTTATATGAATTAATATATTAAGACCAAGATTTCATGGACCCAATACGAGAAAGCAAGAATAAAAAGAGTTAATATAAGACCTACAGTCGGCGGCCCACAAAGAAGATAACTGGAGTAAGTGCACAAAGATAATTTCCACTTTAAAACAATCTATGCTTTTTGCAATCAGTGAAAAATATATATCAATACAAACACCTTGGTCAAAGCTCGCTGTTATGTAAACGTTTTACATTACCACTGCCAATACCTTCAATTAAATATTCATAAGTTGTATGCAGCCTGGTAAATGATGTTTATTCTTTAGCTTAAGATATAACTAATTAGCGTCTAACATTACAAATTCTGCGCGTGGAAAGCGCATTGCAGAGCGCATCTGATACCAGTAAAACAAATACTGGAGTCCTCCTATGAAGGGGCTGCGTAATTGAATAATATTTTGATGTCCGGGGTCACGGTAAATTAAATAAATGACCACTTTTCTCCAATAAACTGCAATGTGCAGCTGATAACGGACATATGAATGACGGAAACTTCAAGCAGAAATTTATTGCTGAACGAGCACAGCTGTCATGGTGGGGTCAACAATAAAGCCACGCCATACAATGTCCTCAATTCTGGAAGGGGGCCAGTTTGGTTTTTGAATTGCAGTATTTCAGTCAGCGTTCTTAACAATTTGAACGATTCAATTATACTTGGATTTACTTAAGTATTAAGCGTATAAAGAAAAATGTCATTGTCCATGCTGCTGTCGCCGCCGTCGTCGTCACCATCATCATCATCATCATCATCATCATCATCATCATCATCATCATCACCATCACCATCTTTGTTATTGCATGAAAGCAAGTTACTTGAACATCCCTCATGAAGTAGATTAATCATAAATATATTTTTTTCCGCAAGCTGAGTCATCTAAAAGAATGGCTGAATGATAAAATGAATCTCGCAATAAATTGTTCGACAGAACATAAATTTATCCAGGTATCTGACGTTTTAAATGATGAAATGAGTATCGGAATATATTTATATTGCTCGACAGAACACAAAGTTATCCGGGTATCTGACGCATTGGTCTAAGATTGATTATTGAATACTTTCCTGTCAGAAGAAGAGTCAATACAAACTTGATGCAATGCCAAACCCGCGCCGAGAAAAGTTATTCAAGGCATGACATCATGACAGTTCTTAGCTACGGTTCCCAACAAAAGTAGCTTCACTAAACATAAACATTAAGTAATTAAAGCAGACCAATGTACATTGCGGGTACTTTGGGGCAATTTGAGCCGGAGAGGGTTCAAGATCAGTGCAGCCTCACCTGAAGAAGCTGAACAATGCTTTCCGTTGATTGTTTACCAACAATTCAAGAGGCCATTCCAGCAAATAAGGAACGTTACTGTCAAATAAAAACAATAACGCGACATGCATTGTATATTTTTCTGTGACATTATCAAAAAGGTCATAGAGTCACAGAATATCAGATCAAAGAGTCTCAAAAATATGCAACTATTTCAACAACTCTATCTATGTGCGAGTTTAAAAGGTATACAAAAGGTTTGTACCAAAGATGAACTGGATTCATCGTTCGACATGATATACTGTAGTTCTAAAAATTTTCGCCCTCGATTTAATTTTGCACTTTTCGCGCTACCACTCAAAGCGCAAAATTAAAATGCGCGAAAACAAGTTGCATTGTATTTCACTACATTGTATGGCATTGGATTGCACAAAATTAAAATGCGCGAAAATCTGTGTTTTGAGAAAAATATTGAGTGCGCGAAATTAAACACGCGCGAAAATTTCAAGAACTACAATAACACACACACACACACACACACACACACACACACACACACACACACACACACATATATATATATATATATATATATATATATATATATATATAATATATATATATATATATATATATATATATATATATATATATATATATATATTATACATTGTGTGTGTTCACCAGTCAGAGCGAACTATGAAGTGATGATACAATTGCCGGAAGTTAGCTATACTTGCAACAAAACTCCGCGTTAAAAACTTTTTAGGCGCAGGAGTGAAATGCAAGGATTGTTGTTTGAGGCAAATTACACTTGGATCTTCCAGTAACTGAAAAGTTAACACAGTTTAATAAACATTCTGCTTGTACACAAAACTGCTAATACAGCTCATTCACCTCAGAAATGGATCATTTGGGTCACTGAGTCCTCCAGACATGAATATTTCCTGGAAATCCTGAAAAAGACGAAAGAACTATGTTCAAGAACGAAGTAAATCCTATGAATTCATGTGACCATGAAAATTCAAGTGACAAAGTGGCAGGTGAAGGTTGGTTCGATACAACGTTTCGTCAGATATATCAGATGTCTTGCGAGCCCTCTGGTCCTATATCTGATACAAGAGACATAACATGGGAACTGTAGAAATGGTTTTGGTAAACGGGGAGCAAGATATAATCATCTAATATGCATATCTGGAGTAGGAATAGATGAAGACATGGACGAGACAAAACTGCTGTGCATGTAAAGGGAGTCTATTGATTACAGAACCGTTTTCGAGTTGGAATGCTTATTACCCCAGTCATGTCATCATTCATTTAAATTAAGACATTATTGTTGATTTGTAACTGACTCCCAAATCGGATACCGAGCTCCACAAATCAGAATGGTGACTTCTGCATTTTGGTTTCGAGGGTATCATTGTACATTACTAACGCCAAAACTAGACAAATCCGTAAACTTTACTCTGGTTTATGGCATCAAATACGGGGAAAAACATTGTTTATGCTGCGATCGAAGTTATTAGAGCAAGCCAACAGTTTCAATAGGACTTTTTCTGAAAGAAATTGTGAAAACAAACCCTTGCCATTTGATCTTCATGTTATGTCATGTAATATAAATTATAGTTATTTGTAAATGCGAAACGTCATTCCAAGGAAAAACTGTTAACCATAATTGTAAAACTTAATGTATATCTTTCACTTTGACAACTGCAAAGTGTGTTTAATGCCACGTAGACCCACTTCTGTCCATTTGCTTTGTTATTAATTTGCACTAAATGGACGAATGAAGGGAAAGAACACATGAACGAACAAGTGACAGATCGAAGGCACGAATGAACAAACGTACAAATGAACAAATAAAGTGTACTGGTGAGAAAAACACCACAACAAACTATGAATCTACAACCTAAAACTTTTCTTAACAGCTTTAGGGAAACAACCTGTTTAGTTTTTCCTGTTGTGATGAAGTACAACCTGGCAGACTGCGTGGAGTTGTATATATGACGCTTAGCATTACAAAAGGGTAATTTTCCAAATACGTATGATAATATAGGCCCCTTTAAACCAAATGGTGGAATACACCAGACACGCTCCAGACAGCAAATATTAGATTTACAAAGATGGTATTGTATTATCAGTGTCGAACCAAATATCAAGAATACACTTGTACTCGAATTACGCTGTGCATACCTTATCAGACAGAACCATGAACTCCACATTTGCCTTAGTTATAACAGAAGACTGTCTCGGCGATTTGTTTATTATTGCCAATTCTCCAAAACTGTCCCCGCGACCAAGAAACATAACTGTCTTGGCAGTGCCCGTCTCTTTGACTATCACAGTAACAACACCTGATAAATTGAAACGTGGGTACATTTGTTAGGCCTTTGCATTGTGTCAAAACATATTAAACTGTCATAATTTTGAAGTTGGGTTGATACTATACTGTATCTCATGCAGATAATTTTCAGATTTTGAGGTAAGTCACCTGTCACAATTTTACAATTAAGTTTACAATTTGGGATACCTCAGGTGGCAAATTTTAACGTTAGTTTTGATTCGCAGTGACATCGTGAAATTGGATTAAAAATGCTTCTTGCCAAATTTCAAGTTCGATTCAGCATTGTAAATAAGCAGCCCACATGAGATGATACATTAGGCTCTGTTGGAAACTTGAAATTTGATAGCTGAATGATTACGCACGAACACACACACACACACACACACACACACACACACATATATATATATATATGTATATATATATATATATATATATATATATATATATATATATATATATATATATATATATATATATATATATATATATAACGAAAGACAAATGCAACATTTGATATCGGCAACGATTACACGGTCTCAAATTGTAGTGACACCTGTATGGCGTTCAGTTTAATGCATTCCATTCAATGAAAGCTGTACTGTTATTGGCTAAAAATGTTTGGTCGAAGAGCAAATCAACGACCACACCGACGTTGACTTCTGAGGCAACTGGCGATATCTGCTAACCCGTTTGTTTGGAAGAAATATTTATACATTAGTGGCCGCGAAAGAGACCTGACTGCTAAACAGACTAATTTCCGGATTTTTCTCTGCTTTGTTTTTGAGGCAAACGACAGTATTATAAAAGCTTGCAGTATCTCAAAGTCCCCGGAAAAAAACTGGTCGTTCATGCAGTTTCATTGATAAATAAACTGAGTTTTAAAAATATGACACCAATCTGATTTCTATACCAATATCCCTGATTGATGGTTCAAACGTTTTCTACCTTTTCAGCGTTATTTCGCCTAAAAAAAGTTTCTGCTTCTGATATTATATGATGACGTACATGATCCTGACAAAAGGAAGTAGAAGCGCATTGGTGGATGTCCTTCTCGCACAACAACCCTCCTGGCACCATACCTGTAACACGTGACCACATCTGCTATAGTATTACCTGCTGTAGTACATGGTTATCACCTCAATTATGTCTGTGTGCCAACACAGACAGTCTTTTTTCTGTGAATTCTGTTTTTCTTTCTTTCTTTCTTCCTTTACCAGCAAATTTGTCCGACATTTTATTTGAAAACTATAATATGCAGAAACTCCAAACTTGGCATGATTATACTTTTCCAATTTAAATTTGAATGTACAAGGCAACAACTTAACATCTATGCATACAGACAGATTTGCTTGGAAGCAAATTATCTCTTCTAGTTTTTCTTCTGACTTTATCAGTGTTACTGTAATTATTTCAATCTGATTTTCATAATATATTTTCCTCCCACTTGTTCGTATTTTATTTTGTTCTCTATCTATCTATCTATCTATCTATCTATCTATCTATCTATCTATCTATCTATCTATCTATCTATCTATCTATCTATCTATCTATCTATCTATCTATCTATCTATCTATTTCTCTATCCATCCATCCATCTATCTATCTATCTATCTATGCATCTATCTATATATCCATCTGTCCATCTATCTATCTATCTATCTATCTATCTATCTATCTATCTATCTATCTATCCGTCTGTCTATCTATCTATCTATTTATCTATCTATCTATTTATCCATCCATCTATTCATTCATTCATATATATATACCCACCCTTGCACCTCTTTATCCACCTATCCTATGTATTTCTTGACTGGATTTTATTTTTGTCTTTTTTTAAACATCTTTATTGGTGTGAGTGCAAGTTTCACACGGGGTTATGCTGGTTTGATTTTATATCTTCGTCGAAACCGGAAAATCTCTATTCAGGCAAAGCATCTTGGTGTTTTAATATGTGCATGTATTCTGCCTGAAGAGAGAAAAATCTTAGGTTTTCGTAAAATAACTGAAACATTGCCCACAGGGAACCGTTCAAACGAACTTCAACAACCCCGAGGCTTCAGGTGGAATATAAGTTCAAATAGGCTTCAGGCTGCCTCCAGGGGTCGAATAACGACAACTTGTTGGTCACCCGTAGGCCGGTCAATATTCCATTTTAGGGCCAGCTTCGAGTAACCTCTTGAGCTTTTGGACATATTTCTATTCACCCCATGGGTTGTTTGAAAGCGAAAGTGGCAAATTCAGAATGCTATGGATAACATTTTATTAACTTGACCATTTCCCCACCCTTTTTGCTCTGCATGTAATATGTAAGTAAAAACACTGAATTTAATTTACTCTCCATTCTCCCTGATTTCTGTTGTCGAAGTAAACTAATTATATTTCGTCTATATCCAGTCTAAGCATGTGATATATAGAAATCAGACATCAAGAACATTTCTTTGCAAGTTCTGAAAAATTTAGCAATAATTTTTGGCATTAACCAATTGAGAAAACCACAATAGAATTTCTCCCTAAGGAGCATGGGGTCACAGTGACACAACAACTTTTTTTATTGCTTTAGTGAATTCCACAGATTGAACAGCATGATCTCTTTTCAAGGCAGAAGACTAGATCGGTTTAGGGAAGGACCGTGGTCACGTGATGACCAATTACGTTTCAGCAAACAACAAAATACAAGTTTCATTTTAATGCTTGTCATGGTAAAAGCCGTACCCAATATTACTATTAAATGAGAAAAATAATGGCTCACCCCTCGTACCAGGCTCGCTCAGACATCAGCTTTTGCATATATACCGGATACTCAGCAATGGTAGAAAAGTTCCGCAACGCAACTTGCAGCTACAAAAAATGAACAAGGCTAAAATTAACTGTAAAATCTCTATGCGGTTCCATAAATTCAATTCAATACAATCTCTCTACAACGTCGGTTTTTTAATTGGAAAAAAGTTCGCTGAGAGCTATTATCACCAAATGGTAGGTACATTAAAAACAAACCATCTATGGTAAAAAAAATCAACAATGCATGCATATAGTACATATAGATATATAAAAGAGTAGTGCTATTGCAATCTGTGGATGACAGTATACGTATATAGAATATGTTATACAGACTTAGAGGGTAAGTCAGCAGATTGTAAGCTTATGACCCTACTGAAACATTATATACTTTACTAAAATGGCAAAATAGTAAAACTTTGCAATAATAACGGAGGGGACACTGATTTTAAAAGCAACAGAAAGATTGCATTTGCATTTAGGTCCATTCCATCCTTTCAATTCCTTCTTGAATATTTCAAATTTTGTCATTTCTGAAAATTATCTGTGAAGAAACTTGAGGTGCAGTGCAATGTAGCAAGCAGTATGAAGATGGCGAGGTCTATTAACCCATTCCAAGTCAAAATGAGGTTCAGTCAAAAGCTTTGCTGGCGCATGTTAGACCCATATACATCAAGCATAAGCTACTGACAAGGGACATACCATCATGAGAGGTCTTTTTCCAATTCTCAGTAAAAAGGTTCTCGACTTAAATGAAATTTACATAAAAACATAAAAGTGGACGGCAATTTTCATCCCGGTGCTTTCGAACGAGTTTGGCGGAAAAGGGTTAAACTTTGTCGGCCTTGGCAAAATCTCAACTTCCAAATTTGCACCGCAATAGCTTCCAGAAAGGTCTTTAGTCAATTATGCGGCGGACTTTGAACCTTAAGAAATAATTAAGTCTTTCAGAAGTAAACAAACACTTCGGTATTATGTCCAACAGACGGATATCATTAAAAAGTAAATGGGTTAACGGAAACATTATAGTCAGAAGTGACAGTACTGATTTTCAAAGTTCTCATTTTTCTTTTGAGTAAAATATCTTTAAGTCAGAGTACAGCCGAGGTAAAACTGTATCCCACAGTGTATGTGTCTCTATCTACACCTGTTGTAGCTGCATGCCCCACAGCACACTCATTGCTAAAAAAAAAAAAACACAGGCTACAGCAGTGATGTCACAAAAAAATATAAACTCGAGGTCTCTTCGTGAAAACTATGCTTCAACCTTAGTCTTTAACCCTTTCTGTCTTTCATTAAAACTTACTGAACAGCTTTTCAAAGGGTGCAACTCATCCCAAGGAAGAAAAGCTACAAACCCGTGGCATGATATTCTGATAGGGTTCAAACGACAATTCCCATGCATTCTTTCCCCACCACTATTAATACCGTTGACCGTCAGTCAGTTTCTGGTCGGTTGGGGGAGGGTTAAAGGGAGTCGATCTTTCCCACGTTTTGACCTGCAGTTTACGATATACAACCCAGATCTAAGTTGGTGGTATTCCATTATACATTAAGTCTTTCAGTTTTAAGTTGTCTGCTGGCCAATATTTTACCTGGGCGCGCTTATTGCGCCCGAAGTGCGCCCAGGAAAAGCCGTTGACCAAGACCGCTTTGTTTTCTTTGAACCACAGGCTTCCTGGTACAACTAAATGTCTTTTTACCAAAAATATGTATCTGGAATCATCACAATAATTCGACTACATGGGCCGTTTTTTTTCTTTCTTGGGATAAGCACTCTGGTTAAGTTCGCATTACTATCATTTATTTATTTATTTATTTATTTATTTATTTATTTATTTATTTATTTATTTATTTATTTATTTATTTATTTATTTATTTATTTATTTATTGTTTGTTTGTTTGTTTGTTTGTTTGTTTGTTTGTTTGGTTTGTTTTGTTGCAGTCCACTGATGTCAAGTTTGCCAGATTGCCTCCTTGTTAAAATTGTCTTAGCAGACACTGATCTGTTGTTCTATTTCTTAAAGCCTCTTAGCAGCCCACAGGAGCAATAATTATCATTACAGCGCTGTGGATGTCCAATCAAGTGAAAACAGTGAAAACAAAGATGAAAATGAATTGTTTTATCACAGTTTTTTTTTTCAGTCTTACGTGATGTAATTCTTCTGGCGTCCGGCTGCCGGGGCTCTTCTTAAGAATTCGCCTTGTTTCATTGGCCACGCGTGCCTGCATTTATGGAAATATAAGCATTATCATTATCATCATCATAATTATCATCATCGTCATTATTATTATTTTAAAATTCTTTTCTTTGAACAGACGTGTATTGTGGAGTCAAGCAAAATACACAATTGAACGTGCTTCCATATTCAGGTCAAGTACTAAGCACAGTCAATCATTTTTATCCATTAACAAGCCAGCATAAGACTGTGTTCGTTTTTCCATGCTCAGAACACATAATATTCCCTCAGTGCAACATCATAATTATGATGCCCCCACCCACCCCCTCCCTTACAGTACAGTGGATTCAAAGGAACGCCATGGAACATTTGAAAAGTGGTCCTTTGTGGCACGTTGTGTCAAAGTAGATGTTATTTTATTGAAAACATGCTGATCGGGGGCTGTGGGACCGGTCACTTACGACAGATGGGCACTTGATAGAGATACGCAGAGAGACAGGTGTGACTGCAGGGACGCTGTAATTGAAAATACTTTTGTGGGAAAAAAGATGAAGTCAGACGGCAGTTGAAAAAGCTAAGCACGGGAATTTATTTGATGAAAATTGTTGGAATAGGTGACATTTGGAGCCAATAAGCACCGAAAATTCTTTATCGAATGTTTAAAACCATTTTATCCACAGACCTTTAATGAGTAACGAAAAAAGTTTTTTTTAGCGACAGAGCTGTTTAAACTGTTTGCACCTCAGTGGTAACCTGATAAAGGTAAATATGTTTAATGTGTGTAAAATTACATGCCAGCAGATGGCACTACTGCATGGGACTAAGCGACTGGTCAGGTACATGCATGTACAAATGTTCATCCAGTGACGCTCCACACCAGCCCTCTAGTTTATTTCAGGTAGGCCTCACAGAACGAACATTGAATAAGGATTCCTTGCGGGCATCGTCATGCACAATCATGCATGCAAGGCGTACCTGGGTACTGCTGCTGTTTGTTTTATTTTGTTAACGAGAAGGCTATGATGAAATATGTTTAATTTACCAGAAGGAAGCCATTTAACCACAAATCGATCGTTCATCTTCCCTGAGCGATATCCCAGTAAACCTCATCTTTGTCATTTTTGATAAATATGAACCGTCATCCAACAGGAGCATTTCTCCCTCCAAGAATTTGGTATCATAACCAAAAACTTTGGTATTATGACCAAATAATTTAATTAAATACCTCAGTATCAACCAATTCCAACCCATGTTACTCTTAGTGACGCAAAGAAATTTGCTGAGGTTGATTTTTTTGGCACAATCCACTTGGTCTGCCTAGTTACTGCAGGAATTTGTTTCTAGCTAGGCTTGCTAAATAACAAAGGGACCTTTCCCCTTGATAGATGCACCAATTAGGATGCTGAGCGTTATCACCGTGATCACTGGTACAAACTATTCCCTAGTTTACTGCTGACAGTTACTATGGCAACCAAGAATGACCAATTACGAGCTGAGTCCACATTATAAAGCTAAACACTATCCAATTAGGGCAGGGGCAAACCAGTGGGATATGGAGTAGAGAGAGCATGTAACTCAGATCAGTGGGCATATATATATATATATATATATATATATATAAACTATCGGGTGATATATAAGGAAAAATAAGGTACAAAGGGAAGTCATTAAATATTACTGCAACATCCAACTTAACTTATCTGTTCAATGTAAACACATTGTGCCATTCAATTTTTTCACTGGAGTGAAGATGATGATGATGATGATGATGATGATGATGATGATGATGATGATGATGATGATGATGATGATGATGATGATAGCAGCGCATGATGTATGACAAAATATACCTGCTTGTTTGCCCTGTAATCCGTCAGATCAAACAGAAGCTCTTCCTTGTTGTCATCATCCGAGATCGTATCAAGTCCATTAAATGCTTTCATAACATCCTCAACTCTACAACGCAGAGAAACACGTCTCGTTACATTCATATGAAATGCTTGCCTAATGGAAGGAGATGATCTATTGCTAATCATATTTTCTCAACGCGCATTAAGGTCTGGTTACCGGTAGAGCTTGTCGAACAAAATTGCGGAAGGCAATTATCTTATTTCGTCATGAACTTTTATCACATTTTGTTAACACTGTCTTTTCGGTGCATCCATTCTTTCCTAATTGACACAAGTTCCAACGACAAGTCATTTCTTTCAGGCCCAGTTCTCTATCAATTGATTAAAGTATGCATGAGTGAGCTATCGACAAGATTAGCACTCCGACGCCGATTGTAAGTGATATACATTTTTCGACACTGGAAATTTGCTTTGTTTTGGCGAAAAGATTTTTTTTTTAATTGGACACCAATTTATTCTTTCCTAACATACTGGGAAAGAGGACATTAGCATATGATAAGTGAGTCACTGAAGCAGTGGATAGCTGACACCATCTGCTGTTTTTTCTAAAATGGGATTGCCAATACAGCAAAGACCAGAAACAGAACTAGTTTTGAAAGACAGCATACCGTTCGTAAACTCATTCTCACTGACAGAGAAAAGTTGGAGCTTCCCGTTGATACGGTATTCAAAATTACGCAGAGTAGGAGTACTATCAGCTTCTAGTTTAGCTTGACTGGCAAATTAGAGACTACACAATTTCAGCCTTTTCTTCAATGTTAGAGATGATGTTACCATTTTCTATTAAAGTTGGCAAATTTGGATCGCTCTTACACTCTAATATAGCTTTGGTTAGGCTCCGCCACATTTAGAATTTGATGTTGTGTTCCTCAGGTCACTCCCCAGTTTCAAAAGCAAAGATTCCACGGCAAATTTGTTGGTGTTTTCAGTAATGTTATGATTAAAAAAAAATGATGACGAGAATCATTTTAGTATTATCTCCATGTTCGGTCACGTTTTCTCCTTTCTTGAACATAACTTCGTTTTTAGGTCTCAGAAACAATATTTTTGGTTTGGATTTGTCCCTTGATTATATTAGGGGCAAATCAGACTAATAGGTTGCATGCAGTATGATCGATACTGTCAAATACAGGAAAGACAGTATCCCATGGGGCATGTTGAAATGAGGTATTAAGATCTTCGAGGTTGGTATATTTAAAGTGCTTACAAATATATTGCGCTTGAATGGTCGGTTTCGCATGATGGGAGAAGCTGGGGATGCAATGTAGAACTGAATGATCAGATGTCAAAGCTGGCGGTAAGGTGCCAATATCGATGATGAGGCCAGGAGAGTCGGTAATTAGTAGATTCAGAAGTTTTCATTGTATTTAGTTGAGATGGGAGGTTTATTTATCAATTGGAAAAGATTGTTTTAGGAGATAACACAAAAACGTTTACTCCCAGTTCACCATCAATATGACCCGCCTTATATCTGTCACTGAAGTCACCCATCGAAACAAGGGCACAGCGGCCTGTTTCTTGTGCAAGAGAAATCAAAATTGACAGAGGGTATCTGGAAAGCAGTTGCATCATGTGGCTTTTTCACCAGTTGGTCAGTAATTAGTGCCAACAGATCCACTTCCTCGACATGTATTCAAAAGGAACGGTCACACAGACAGAATTCGACTACAGCGCTTTTTGACGTGGCCTTTCTCTTGCACCCTGATGCCACATCATTTGAGTTTCTTTTCCGTAAAATAAGTCATCATTTGATCTATCATTCCTTTTGTGTGTGTGGGGGGGGGGGGGCACGGTAAAAGATAACAAGAGGAATCGCGTGGTACCACACGCTTTTATGAAAATATCCGTTTAGTGGTGCTCTTTGTAAGTTCAATCACACTGTTGTCAAACTCTCTTCATAGAACGATGAGAGTCATAAGATATTTCTGGTGTATGGCTTCTCAGTCCGGGGGTCCCGGGAAACTAAAAAATAATAACCGCTACCGCCTCAGCTACCAAAGTAGAGGGGTCTGCCCCAAACTAAGAAAGCTTCATGACATATTTCCAGCAACCACAACTGCACACAAGTTCAATGTGTTTTCATGTTATTTCGTTTTATTTTAATGTTTCACGTGGGAGCATCATCTCGTTAAACATAAAAAACAAAGGCCCACCATTGAAGATCACCTGTATATATATATATATATATATATATATATATATATATATATATATATATATATATATATATATACATATATATGTCTGAGTGTACAGACTACTGTTTATCACACAATAAATTGTCACAATTATATATTGTCATACCGTTGGGAGTGTATCTTCCATAATCTGTACAGAAGAATGAAGATTCGGACCACCATTTTCCACCACCCTTTGGGCTGTAAAAAGCGCATCACATAATAATGTCAAATTCCATTATTTGAATTTAAATTGACTGTTGCTACTTTACTTTCTGTATTTTAACGTATTTCTGATAAACATATTAGAAGTCAATAGGAGGTGTTTATGTTGAGAAATTTTAATTCTCATAGTAATCATTGCAATGGAATGCCTAAAATACGAAACTTATGTTGGCTTTTGTTCTGAATTTTTGTGTTGTGGACAAAACATGAGTCCCATTTTCGTATTAACATAAAAGGCACTTTGACATTGATGTCAAAGAAAGTCCATTAGCACAGAGAAAGTGGTAGTGTAGGGACAAACTCAAGCTGGTTAACGTGGACGGAATATTCAATTTGAAACCCAGGGAATGGAGTATTTCATTTCCGAATGGCCATCAGAGTTTCAGAGTTTCAAGCCAGTTTCTAATCACTTTAACCTTCATGTTTTGATCATTTTCACCCCTCTAAAATAATTCTGCTTCTACAGGATAGGCAAATTGTCCTGCACAGGACTTCTTTTTTGTCGTCCAGTCAGCTGGGTTTTGCTCCAGCACTTACAAATGCATTTTTGGAGACGAAGGACGCAGAAAATTTACTCCAAATAATTCAAATGAATAAGGCTACCAAAAGTAAAACGCGACAACTATTACAAAAGCATTTACTCTGCTATGTTTATGATGGAAAACCTGGCAATATCTGAAGTCTTTATAATCTCACTCATTTTAAGACTAGATCAGAGAAGCAAAGCCATACATTTCAGCCATGGCGCAGTATAACCAGTCAGTCTAAGTTTACCAGTAATTTATTATGGACAAAGAAAATTGCACAGAAAGCGGGAATGGAATTGTATTAAATCGCCAAGTTTTGACTGGATCAACAGTTTTTCTCGGCGCGCTTTGCGCTGCACTCACAAAGAAGCTGTCGACCTTGGACCGTTCTTGAGGGCTGCGCAACTGCAGGCATGCAGGCACTTGAACGGTCAGTTCACAAAGAATATGAACCGAGCATCGCTATATCAATTCAGAGCACATCGACATTTTCCAAAATTTGCAATGAAAGTGTTAACACCTATTTGCATGCAGGACCCTGATTTTCTGAAACATTTTAGATTTACGGCAAAGACCATTTTCAAATTCGTCATAAAAATAGCTTTCATCAAAAATACCGGCTTGCCTTATCTTTTTCATCTATCGTTTTGAAGACTGTACTATGTGCGGGTATCAAGTGAGCAGTTTTTTCTAACATAGTTTTCAAGCCATTTAAACATTCATGGTAGAGTCAAGATGTTTGTCATTCAACTGTATATGGAACTTCTAATTGCATATGAAAAAATAGTGTTAATTTGGTGTCTCTACGATCTTTCATTGTTCATATTCGTATTTAACCTTTCCCACTTGCAATACGACTGAGTAAACAACTTTCGTCGACAGGAATGCACCCAATCTGTGCCAAGGAAAGTTGTTGATCTTGGATTATACTTATTAGCCATGTGTAAAATTCTCATCCAAACTTTTTTTTTCAAATATCAATAAACTCACATAAAAAAACCGCGCCGAACAGACGATATTTTACATCCAAGATCTTTGGGCGATTTGGGGAATTAAAGTTTAAGACGTTGCCAAACGTCTTACACTTTACTACTATTCGGGCGGGTAAGGGCTCACTCTGGCTTATTCATTTTGATGTATGTTAATGTAAATAATGAGTTGTGACAGGGGAAATCGTGTTCTTCAATTGATTTATGAAAATGGCTTAACCATAGTTAATATAAAAAACCCTAAAAATCAAATTATTTGGAAGAGATAGGATGAAGCAACTTTACCAATGAGTTTGTTACCAAAAATAGTACTGTAACCGAAAGCATTTTGACATATTATATTAGCTATATTGACGCAGGATCACCCTTTGATGCACTAGTGACACATAAAGATCCCGCAACCAGAAATAATCTAATTTAAATAGAAATTAGAATGTTTCATTCGACTCATGTTTTATTTTTCCTTATGTGGTTGCAAATGCAAAGGCAGCTGTTTCTCCCGTTTTTAATGCCATAGAATACAAGTACAGTAATGTTTTATGTGTGGGAGAGTAAACTACGTGTTACATTTTCCATGGTATGGGGAGGCTTAGTAGAATAAATGACAGTATCAGTATAGAGATGAATAGATGGAGAGATAGATAGATAGATAGATAGATAGATAGATAGATAGATAGATAGATAGATAGATATACAGTGAGACAGACAGACAGACAGACAGACAGACAGACGGACGGACGGACAGACAGACAAACAGATAGACAGATAGATAGATAGATAGATAGATAGATAGATAGATAGATAGATAGATAGATAGATAGATAGATAGATAGATAGATAGATAGATAGATAGATAGATAGATAGATAGATAGATAGATAGATAGATAGATAGATAGATAGATAGATTAAATATATATATATAAATATGTCTTACCGGTTTGCGATGTCGAATTTTTACCGCGACCTTCTCCAACTGTTAAGCAAAGATACAAAAAACAAGACGGTTTCATGTTTTCAAGTTGCAGGTGCCGGTAGCTGATGAGGTGAAAAGAAAAAAAAACAACAACACGGTATTGTGTTCTCATGTTGCTTGTATTTGTAAAAAATAAAATCAACAAGGTATCATGTTTTCATGTTGCTTGTATTTGTAACTGGTAAAAAAAAAAGAAAGAAAGAAAAATAACACAGTATTTATGCTTTCATACTGCTTCTGCATGTTACTGGAAATTTCATTTTGGCAAATTATTCAATTAATATTTCGCAGTTTGAAAGATTTTAGTACACTAAAGGGAAACAAAACAACATGAAAAAATACCTTTCATTTCATGTGCTTTAATTTGCAAAATGTTGCCAGTCTTATCAACAAGATCAAATTTACGTTGAAACACGACACTTTGTCTCCATGAATACACATATAAAGTAACTAACGAGAAGCATTACAACAATCTGCAATAAGGTTGGATATAGTTTATGCCAAAATGTCACCCCAAAAGTTGAAAAATTCCGCAGTTCATGAAGAAAGACACTCTTTAACTGCACAGTTCAACAGATTTCTCCTGACTATACCAGCTAGCATATAAAATGCAGAGATCGGTATGTTACTTTATAATTAGTTTTTGTCCACCAAAATCTATTGAACTATGCGGGAGATCAAGCGCAGGACAGCCATTATATATTTTGCTGTGATGGAACTCTACCTGAGTGACATGTTCAGTAAAATGTCGAAAAATAACACTGCTAAAGTCCCACCAACCACCAAAAGGAACCAATCACAAGCGTGCACGGACACTTACTTTTCAAACTCTCCTTTGAATGTCACAAATTCTTTTACAAGGGCCCTGATTATTAAGTTTACATTAAAGTTATGAGTGCTTAGCATCTTAGCACAGTTCATGCAATGGCAATATATCTTTGTAGTTGTTCTCTTTCACCCCAGTCCACGATATCGTGAGACGTCTTTGTGAAGAAAATATTTTTAAGATGCAATATTGATAACATTCCGCGGGATTTTTCTTGTTTTATTTTGTTTTTTGTTTTGTTTTGTTTTTTTTTGTTTTTTGTTTTTTGTTTGTTTTGTTTTGTTTTTGTTTTTGTTTTTTTTGCTTTTTGTTTTTGTGCAAAAGAAGAGCCAAAGGACATCTGATGAACCGTGCAGTTTAACACCATCTTCATGCGCTCTAAAAATACTCAGGTAAGGGGGTGCTTTTGGAGTTCAAACATGAATGATTGTAAATAATTGTAAGGCTTTCTCATGTAAATAAACTGATATCACTAACTATTCACCTTTTTCTTTCTAAGCCGAGACAAAAATCGTTCTTGTACGGACGCACCAAGCATTACAGATGTCAGTGAAGGAACCGAGTCCGATTCTAGGGTGTCGTCAGAGCTAACACTTGGCAGCTTTGTCTCACGTGGATTTGTATTGTCGGCCAGGTCTTGAAGGATATTGCCTTTGCTGTTTTTCCTGGTTGCAACAGGTGCGATTACGCTACGCCTCCGGTGATGAGCCTGTTGTAGAATTCTCGAAGTCATACTGCCTTTGCGGCCTTGAAAACTGCCTGTTGTTAAAACTGGTAGCTCGTCACTCGACTCCATCCTGCTCAGCACTTTTGGAGGACGAACCTGCGCTCCCATTCGTGCCAAAGTATCACGCATACTTTCCCTCCTATCCCTATAGCCTGTAAACACACTTTCTTCACTGGAGTTGCTCACTGTTGAAACGGTCGAAAACCGTCTGCTTAGCGTTCTTGAAAATCGTCTGTTTCTTTGGTTTCCAATTCCAGATATGGAAGATGTCCGATTTGGATTCGCTACAGTTTTGTCCCCGCCTTCATCCTCTTCCGTTAGATCGTGCAGACTGCCACTTGAAGAGAGTGGGCGAGAAATCTGTGATTCCAGTTGTCGGCTCCGTCTCCGGGCTGGAAGAGGCCATAGAGCATCGTCTTGAAGACTACCGGTTGACGACAGTTCAGAAGAAATCTGCGACTCCAGTCGCCGGCTTTGACGCCTTGCTTGAAGAGCCGCAGGTTCATCTTCCACCGAATGTATCTTTTTCCGTTCCTGTTGTCTTTTTCTTATTTGTTTCAATTTAGGCAAGGTGTGTCTTGCCTTTAAAGAACTTGTGAGGCTTTGTCGCCTCTGCAGAATGGGGTCCGGATGCTCACTAATCAAACTAGTCCTGACAACATTCAACATTTGTTCGCTGCGTTTGGTCTTCATCTTGAACAATTTCCGATCCGAAAGATCCTGTCTTTATCTACCGATTAACTTCACAAAGCATGTTGTCACAAAAATCCACAAGGTCGTCGTTCCACGAAGTAACATTTGTCATGTGACAGGGAAACCCCTTTCAGGGGAACATTTGTCACTGACGTTCCCTCCAACTTCAACTTGTAGTATATGTGACAAGACCGTTACAACACTGAGGTTTGGTGTATGGCATTTCACTATTTTGTCGGGTCAAACCACGATCTTTCCAATATGATCTCTGTTCCAGTAATTCTGAACAAAAGCCTCAAGAAAGCTCCTTATAATGCTACATACTTAGAGCATTACAGGTTAAAGATTAAATACTCTTGACCACAGAGTTGTTTAGTTTGTTTTTTTCCCCGAGAAAAGTGATATTTAAAATTCATTCGGGCTACGGATACTTTTGCAGAAAATACAAAATATTTATATTTTTCATCGGTTCACTTAACAATTTTGAGTTTATGTAAAATTGAGAATACAAGACGCTTTCGCAAATATTTGTCGATTTTATGGGGCAAGTTATTTTTGTATAGGAGGTGTTACAACCTTTGCTAAATCTCTCTTTATTCTTCCACATCGATCCCCTTAAGTGCTACCCCACTAAGTTACTACGACCAGTTATTGCGGCCGATACGGATTTGGATTAGACGACTTACAGTACTTACGTAAAGCATGGCTGGGCATTATAAGAGTATATAAAACATATATTGCTCACTAATCACTGAATGTAAAGGATTAATACAAATGTTACGGAGCTGATTTTCGATAGAGACGCAGAGTAATAATGGACCTTGCAGAGACGAGTTTTTTTTTTTTTTTAATAAAGCCAGTTTGTAACTGCATTGCGTGTAAATACATATTACCACGTGTACGTTGTGTCAGGATATCATTATTGTCATCGACATCTTCACTTATGCAAAACTGCAGAAATCATAACAATATTCCACTGACTCCTTCCATCTTAACTCCCGCTGCTCGGGCAGCTGGATACTGTCGACTTTTTGTAGTTTTCATATATATATATATATATATATATATATATATATATATATATATATATATATATATATATATATATATATATATATATATATGAGTTTCCGAAGTCGTTTTCTTCAGTAGTCTTCAGTATAATATATTAATGTATGAGCTAAAACGAGCGAGTCGTTTTTCGTGAAGAAAACGTTTTCTTCACGAGAAACAACTCGCGAGGCGCGGCCTCGCTCGTTTTAGCTCGACGCTATGATCGCCCTCAGACTAATTAATTAAGTAAAAATATCTTTATTATCAGTAACAACAATGACATTTATCATAAGTCAGTACATTAATATGTTATACTGAAAACTACCTAAGAAAACGACTCCAGAAAGTCTAATATATATATATATATATATGTGTGTGTGTGTGTGTGTGTGTGTGTGTGTGTGTGTGTGTGTGCATTTATGCTCACATAGAACTCGCACCATTTTGTCCCATTGGCAAGTAAAACAAGTACTCCGCTCTCAGGCTTATGCACATATAAGCAATTTGAACGACATTATTGGGAAGTGTTTGTACTGGACGACATCGATTTCAAAATGTCATACCCTTTTTAAAATAGTTATCTCATATACTGTTGGAGGTGGCTCAGCAAATGTGCATATTCCAAAATATGGTTTTCAAATGATCGTATTTATTTTTTTTCTCTTATTTTACTTTGGTTGGGTGATCCCGAAGAAAAGTGCACATGTTCATAGTTATGGCTAAAATGTGAAGACACACCATATGTGTATGCGCAAAATAATTTTACACATTCCATGAAGTACAATATAAAATGGATTGTTTATATTATACTCACACAGTATATATATATATATATATATATATATATATATATATATATATGTATATATATATATATATATATATATATATATATATATATATATATATACATGTATATTTATACAGTAATGAAACAGTGAATAATAATGATGATATATATATATCATATACATACAGTAATGAAACAGTGAAGAATAATAATAATAATAAAATCCTTTTTATTGGTATACTGTAAAAACTTCATGCTATATTGTATAATGCGGTTCTCTGTCAACTGTGGACACACACACACTCATACACACACACACACACACACACACACACACACACACACACACACCCATATACTCCTGGCCTTGTCTGGTTAATAGCTGGTATTTTGAATCGGTGTGATGCATATTTCCTGTACCAGAAAGTATACTCATATACTGTTCGTTTGTCTCTGTACATGATCTGGAAAGTTTCAGTCAATGCAGATTGCATGTTTCTGACTTAAGAATGTCTAATGAACGATCAAATAGTGTTGCCGGGGAGGATACTTTCAGCTGACCCAATGTTTGGGTGCATTTTGACGCATCTTTGGTTTCCATGTCATTGACATTGCCTGCTGGATGACATTCTGGCACGAGACTCATCAACATGCTGCCTTATCTGCATGATTAAAGCCAGCAACGATGTCTGCTCCCAAACGTCAAATAGTTGACTAAACATACAGAGTTGAACGAGCATCATTTACATCCGCGTTTCGTAGTTTAACATGTTTCAAAGTGTTCATGAAATTATCCCTTTTATGATGATCCCAATTGACATATACCTGAAGATCATTCTGCATAGTGGCATCCGTTGGATACGGATGAATCTACAAAGGAAAGATTGACATATGTCAGCTTGTAAAAGTTGATAATCCTACTCTGATTCGAATATAAGTGATACATGTATCTATGTTTTCTTACACCATAAACTTATGTATGAGGAAATAAAAAAGCACAAACAAGATACATAAACATTATATATATATATATATATATATATATATATATATATATATATATATATATATATATATGTATATCTTTGGCAAGTTCAAGTAAAACAAAACATGACTGAACTTGAAGGCATTCTCCTGGACTACAAATAATACGGGACAATTAAGTTAATTACCCGCCAAAATCTTTGACCTTTTTCCAGGCAACTGTGACAATCCATATTCATGATATGGGTGTATTGATGGAAACGCCAATCGTTTACCAATATATGTTGTGATAAAGAATACTTACTACAGACAGATGATGATTGTTTCTCACATCAGGCTCATGTCTAATTATATGATATGATTTTAACTTTTCAAAGGTAATTTCAACGTGCTGGTTTTTGCAAGAGAATCACAGCTTTTTTCCTGTTTCATGCAGGATCGGTTATTTTTTTGGTTGGGTAATACGGGTCCAAATCTAGGCGTTTGTACTTTTTAATTGTAGCTGTGCAGCATCAGCAGACAATAGATATGTGGTCAATTGCTCATAGCATCTGAATGGAAGCATTACATTGAATAATTGTAAACTGTGCTTGCGATTAGTCATTTATCCTACTCAGTACGAATAGGAATACTGCAATCTAAAAACTTGTAAACAGAGTTTGTGATTGGTTACCTATTCTATTGAATACGTTCGTCAATTTTTGGCCTTCAGCCTTTGTCACACAGAAGAACAGTAAGTTAACCACCAGGTGTGAAACGAGTGTATAATATATCACATGGCAAAGGCGTATTTCTTCGAACATTTAGCAGTTTTTATGTTGATATTTTTGTGATATATGAAATTATCCATAATGGGCACTCTATGCGATACAAGATATTTATGACTTTTTTTCCCTCGGTAAAAACCTTTAAGGGAATTGTTTCATACCTCTTCTCTCAATTTTGTCAAGAGATGCTCCGTCGCATGATCCATGTAAAATTTCTTGTTGATCATAATGCATTCAGCTCCATTGCTCACGAGACTGAAACTCGGCACGTGCCCGGGGTATAACAAATCTGCAAGGCCCTGAAGTTGAAAACAGTTTTAAGACTTAATAGATAATTCTGGCATCGACGTTTTTACTTAAATGTGTCAATAAACTGGTCATACCAACATCACTGTTTAAACATACGCCATCGATTTATCTGAAGTATTTGCCACTTGATCTCATGCCGTGAAAGCAAATTTCACTTGTAGCGAAAAAAGAAGCCAAGGGTCCTTGTGTGCCTTCTTATACAAAACGAGCTAGAAACTCCTGTATAAAATAAACATTTTAATAGGTTTCTAAAATCCCTCTGGGCTTATCAGATTGCTTCAGATTACATATAGTCTCCTCTATCCATACAGACGAGATGTCCGATATATCGTATCGATGTTTGCTTGATGAAAATTGTAGTCTTCGCCAACTGAATTACCAGAGGAGTCCTTAATCGACGTCCAAGATTTGAGTGGAGAAAATGCATAAGGCTCTTGGCGCCTAAACTTGTGTACAACCTGTTAAGGAGTGTTACGCGATAAGACTTAATGTGTCTTCGACCTCGGAACCTCTGTGTTTCTGAATCTTTTCTTTAAGAGACACTTTTCAGCTATCGAGAAGCAAAGTTAAGCCCTCCACAGTGGGCGATCCCATGTTTTTGGTTGAAGTCCCACTGGGTATATCTCAACTGACATTTTTCTTACGACATGGTGGCACCTCTTGTGCCCTACGGGGGCTACTAAAAGAATCAGGGTTAAAGGAGTTTGATAGCACACACTTGACAAAGGCACGGTACCACAGCATTTCTGCAGGTCAGGCTGGCTCGAAGCTCCATTTCACTAAGTTCAAATTTTTATCAAGGAGAAGACCAGTACTCTTCAATATATAGAACGAAAAATAGTCAGCAATGATTGATATTAAAACTTAAAATTGGTTAGAATTGATCAATAGCAAGAGTGAAAAAATGGTTAGTACTCACTGATATTAAGATTTGTTAGCACGGATTAATATTGATAGCGAAAAATGGTTAGCACTGATTAATATTGATAGCGAAAAATGGTTAGCACTGAATATTAAGCGTGAAAAATGGTTGGCATCGAATAATATTGAGAGTGAAAAAAGGTTAGCATTCATCGATATTGAAAGTGAAAATGTTCAACATTGATATATGTTGAAAATGGAAAAAAATGGTTAAGCAATTCGCAAGTTCCAAAATTCAGAAAATAGAATTGAACAGTTGCTTATGTCTGAGTTAAAAATCCAGTACAATTTGGATTAACACCTTCCCTCTCAAACCTGTTGTAAGCGACCCGTCATGTCAAATGTCGTCTGCTTTGTCTTTCTCTTTTATATTTTGTTTTAGTCAAACATTTTGAATGAGGGGATAAGAGGAAGCCCATCCGGCTATGTTGTTGTGGTCAACAGCCCACGATTATACCAGGTGATAACGAAAACTTACAAACATTTGGCCTTTGGTTAATGTTTGTACCGCGACAAACATTGGCTTTTTATCTGGTATTCTTGTTCCCTCCTACAAAACCAAGAAGGCAGTTATAAACAAGTTAGAAATAATATATAAGCAATTTTTGGTATAGGGTATAGGTATTTATCATAAAAGAAAACAACCAATTTCTGTCAAATTAAAATCATTTTAAAGATGAATGCTGAATGGCTCGAAAGTGTTTAAAGTCTCCTCTCTCAATGACCCTTTTTTTAAACTCTCATGATCTATTGTTATTATTGACATGGTTTTACTATTATTGTATTTATTAAAGTAAAATAACCTCAAATCAAAATGGCACAGGTTAGCGGTGGCAATTATTAATAGGTAGATTTAGATTTTATCACGGGGGGCGGGGGGGTCCCGAACGAGTGTCTGAATCGAAAATTATGATTTGACCAGAATATGTGTCCCGTCCGTTTCGCAGTGGTAACGATCTAATATTAACCTGCCTACTATATAACTTTTACGTGGATCCTGAGCCCCTTTACGTTAAAAATGCTAGTTTGCTACCAAACCAACTGTTAGGGGAAAGAGTACATTTTAAACATGAAAAACCCGATATATTTCAATGCTAGAATCGTAAGTAGACAACCCGGAACTCCACAGTTTACCTGAAAATAACGCTCGATAGAGCAATATAACAATTTGACCTTTATCAAAATATTTTCAGCGTAAATCGACGACTTACTCGTTTAAAAAACTCCTTGTTGAGGTCATCCACAACGGTTCTTTGGTTTTCCTTTGTTTTTTCCTCTGCAACAATTTTCCCATTACGTTATGACTCATACATATATAAAGAAAGACATGTATCAGTAAAAGTAAATTGCTGCCATGAAATACATCATTACCCGGACACCTCTAAGAAATTAAAAACAAAAACAAAAAACAGAAAATATCGGCATACATTTCAAATCATGGTTGTTTTTGCGTTTGAAAATATAGTTTGTGTGAAAGATGTCAAGACTTGTAAATATACCCTGCCTGCTTAGCTGACTGTCCGGTCACTTTCGTATCTGGATGGTAGACTAGGGTTCCGCTTCCAGTTGAAAAGTCCACGGCCCTAGGTCTGCTAAGCAGGCAAAGATATTCCACCCAGCACACAATTGGTCGCCTATCTAAAAAGTTTAGAACATAAAGCATATGGAAAGTAGACCTACATTGTAAACAAGTGTTCAGGCCTTTAAACTAAATATGCTTAATTTTAACTGTCGAATTTAATTACCTATCAATTTATTGTCTGCCTGAGGGGTTTCATGTGGAAGCACATCTTTAGCAGATTGAAGCGGCTTCACATCAGTAGCTGCTTTCAGTGACTGCACCTCTTTAGCAGGTTCGTGTGGCTCCATGTCCGTTTTGGTCAGGAATGGCCCCTGGAAGAATGATGGGTTAACGGAGAACTTAAACTTCATTGTTTGGTGGTAAACCCACAAAGAAACAAGTGAATATGACCAAGTCGGCTTTCCCCTGTTCCCCCTTCTCATAAAATCAATATTTAAAGAAATTCAGGGAAATGCTATTTGTATAAAGCACAATCAACTACAACACATTAACGCAGCATATGTAACCTGCATTGTCGCACAGCTTCGAGACATTAAACGACGTTACCACGAAAGATGCATTGTGAAATCAAAAATGCAAAATTTGCCACAGTACCAACTTCATTAACTTCAATTTATTGTCCTGTAAGTGAAATATCTCATTTCGTATGTGATTGATGACTTCCAATTATATAAAGTGTCAGATGTCTATTTTTTTCTCTTTTTTTTAATCGGGTGATGTTTCAAATTCGTAGCACAACGAATGTACCCTTATGCTACAAAGAGACATTTTGTACATGCTCAAAAGACACTTACTTTTGTAGCAGTTGCTTTCTTTTCCTTCTTTTTCCTCGAAGCAGTACTTATCTGAGTCTCTTCTCGAAGCGGAGGTAACAGCTTCTGCGAAACAACCGGCTGCTGTGAAAAAATTGAGATAAATGACTTTCGACTCAACCCTTTCTTTCTTAATCAAGTTAAAACTGAATTATCAGCTTTCTTTGATGCGTCCAGTACAAATGAAAGCTGTTGACCCAATGCATACAACTCTGTAGAATATGTCTTACCAAAGTCACATACAATTTTGATGTAACAAATAAATTTTAAGAAAATGTATAAACAGACGACATTTGTATTTTCGGGCGCTTTGGGGACATTTTGAAAGGGAAGGGTTAAACAAATTTATCACCGGACTAGTATAATATGAAAAACGACTCTATTATAAAGTCTTGTTTTTCGAGGAACAAGAAGTAAATTTGCAGTCTTTAAAAAACACCAGGGTGGGAATGAAAATATGATTAGGCCGTGGCCATGAATTGAGAATTAGCGTTTTGTGACAGTTGTCATGGGACATATGCACTACCACTGATGCAGCAATTACCAGAAATAACAAGATACCGGTATACTTTATATTGGTCATGTTGGTAATGTAGGTTTGACCACAAACTTTACAGAAAATGTGTTCCTCATGTTCCAAGACCTTTGTTTTCCATATGGTGGCATAATGTTTGTCAAGTATCTCTGGTCAGATGATTGACCAGGCGTCTATAATTTTTTGATGTCCAGACGGTTCTTTTCAGGCCATCCAGAAGAATCCGCGCGATCTTAACCAACGCAAGTAAGGCTGAGTATATTGGGCCAATGTGTGCTATACCTTCTGAGGATTAACGTAACCGTATTAGCGCCCTCGGCGATAATTAAATTAGTTAAGATGGCCCCCACTTTTCACCCGTTTTTTTAACGTTACATGTGTAAAACCGTAAAAAGGGATGATTGAATATAGAACATTTAGCCCCGTTTTCACTTTCACTCGTTCAAATGAGGCGGGCATTTATTACGCTATATGCCCTCATTGGGAGGAATACGGTTTCTAGAAAAGGAAATCCTACTCTGAATTATTGTCCAATGGTAAACTCCCTTCATCCACAAGTCATAATATCAGAAAACAGGTCAAGGCCACAAAATAAGCAATTACATGAATGGGGTAACATGGCAACTGTGACGGTTCATGAGTACAGCCCGCATTACCTCTCAGAAAGAATCTTTCGGCAACAACGTAATTTTGTTCGGAGTGCGGACTCCTCTGACTTTAATAGCCATTTCGAGGAACAAGACATTGGCTTAACTTTAAAAAAAATGAGATCTGAGATCCCCAGGTCCTCTCCCACCATCCAACCCCATCCCGTGCAATGAAGAGTTGTTTTGTTTTGGTTAAATAATTGCTGCTAAAATAAACCATAAAAATGTGCGAAAATAATGTGATGAAAACCATTGCAGACCAAGGAAGCAAATTAAGTTCTAAAGGCAAAATATAATGAATGATCACTTCCAAATCGCCGTAAAGGACAGATACCATTTTTCATGATCTTTCGCAGACAAAACGAAGTCTCACCAAAGTGACCAAAGAAAATCAAATATATTTAAACATGATAATTTGAGTAAGTGTCTAGGATCAAAGCGGTCGTATAATTGAATACAATTTGCCAAATGCTTAATATTGTACGATGCCTGAGCACATATTATGAAAGAAAGAATTCATTTATAAGACTGACATAAATTTCATGTTTTTTGTCATTTTAAATCATGTGATGGTCTGGATACCTCCACAGGACGTTGAAATCTATATGCATCTGTGGTTGCTATATTGATGTCTGGTTGTTGCTTGATTCTCAGCCAGGCATTTTCCGTCAGGACAGTTTGTATTTCTTCTTGCATTCGTTTTTCTAATATGTCCTGGTGAGATTCTGGCACTTCTTCGGAATCTGTAAATTAGAAATTGAAATTTTCAGAACTGAAATTCTGTTGAAGTTGTAGATTTAAAATGTTATGCTTCTGGGGAAATAAATACCTAAAGATTATCAAACAGTATAAATTATGACAAGTAGTGTTCTTGGACTGTATAATCCATAACTTAAAACCTTCATCATACTTCATTAAACAATGCAGTTTATACATTTATGACTTCAGTTCATGGCTGTAGATGTTAAATCAAATTTATATGTACATAGCTTCTGAAATTATAGGCATGTCAAAAATATGATAATCAGTTGAATGATGCAATAAATTGATACAAATAACTGGCAGACAGATATCGTTAACGTGAATTAACCACAGGCGACATTGAGTGTACACATTAATCTTTTAATCACTTAATATAGTATTTCAATTACTTGTTTTATGCACAATACTGTATACTCTTTTATATTCCCGAAAATAATTACCCGAGTTGAGTCTGAAACAGAATTTCCCGAGGATCTTCCTGAATTGACCCTGAGATGGATTCAAGTTCTACACAGGAAAACGTTTCCGAGTAAAATATTCCAGAATCCCCTCCTGGGGGAAAATGGGACATATTTATCTCTCTGGAAATTGTATTATTATGCATTATTGGTTATAAATTAACTACTTACCATTGACACAATTATATACTTGTTGCCACTTATTTTTAGCCAAATGTGAATAAATACAAGTATATCAGGCAGTCAATTGCAAGTACATATAATTCATATATTTTCCTTCACTAAAACAAGCATTTCATATGCATAAAAGTAGTAGTTGAGATGCTACATGTAATAAGAAATTTAGTGCGAAGCCACATTTAAAATTTTTGAGAAAGACGATATGACATATATTCAGATTTTCCTAAACTTTCTGCAACAAAACCACAGAACTCACTTTTTTTCTTGTCTGGTGTGTATGCCTTTGGTTCAACATGAACCAGTTTTTTTAGAACGCTGCAACTTCCCTGAAAGGAAAATGCCACTGAATTCTTAACGGTAGCAATGGAAACATAGTTACTACTACTACTACTACTACTACTACTACTACTACTACTACTACTACTACTACTACTACTACTACTACTACTACTACTACTACTACTACTACTACTACTACTACTACTGCTGCTGCATTAAAAAAACAGCTGTTAAGTACTACTGCTAATGCTACTACCTGTATCACTGTAAAACCAGGTCTTCGGATTTTAAACACCGAAACGTATCGTAACAAATTTTTAACGCACTTGTTCTGGTTTTCTGTGTTATTCTTCCGTGAAGAGAATACTGTCAATCAAATACCATGTTGATGATGATGATGATGATGATGATGATGATGATGATGATGATGATGATGATGATGATGATGACGACGACGACGACCATGACGATGACGATGACGATGACGATGATGATGACGATGATGATGATGACGATGATGATGATGATGATGAATTTAAAAGTAGTGAGAACGACATTTATAACATAAGGTCAGTTGCGCAATTTTTTTTTCAATGATGCTGCATTACAAAAAGTGGTGATGGTTTGGTTTGGATTATTAATATTCTTGAGACAAAAACTGTGTTTTTCAGGTTTCCAAAACAGCAAAACTAAAAAATGGTGTCACTTGAGGCCATTTCCAAATTATTAGTAGTAGTAGATAGTAAAGTATCTAAAGTCATAAAACAATACTATTAATTAATAGTGCTGATATGTAAGTCCAGGAAAACATGAAAAGGTGAAAAAATCTTTTAAAAAACAAAGGATGGTTGGAAATGCTTGACAAGATGCCTAATTTTCAGTTAATAATGTGAAAGAAACACTGGGAAGTAAGCTATGCAACTTAAATACAGTGGAACTTCCCTATTAAGACCACGTAGGGGACTGAAAATTTTTACCTTGATAGGGGAGTTGCTTTAATAGGGGATAGAATTTAAGTCTGGACAAAAACAGGTCTGACAATTGGTAGTCTTAATATGAAAATATAGTCTCCTTACAGAGGTGATCTTAATTGGAGATTCTATTGTACAATATTAAATCACCACCATCCAAAAAACAAAACGGCAGGAACCTCACAATTTCCTTTCAAAACAAAAATACATTCATATCCTCCAAAACAACTTTTAAACGGGTGTTATCTCAGCGTATTTACATTAAAAAACAAACTAAATAATCTGAATTTACACATCGAAAGGCAATCTGAACCATGAATCTTTTCCACTGGCATTTCTTTACACAAAAGACGTTTTCAGTGACATAATTGCACAAGCGACTACGAGAGTCCTTCAGAAGAATGTATCAAAGAGAAAGCGGTCCATCTCTATGTATCCTAAACGGATAGCTTGACGGAATGAGTCATGTTTGTAATTGAAACCCATAAATCTCAACTGATTATTTCCTTTGCCAGATTGTCTGGCATTTAAGAAAGAATGACTCAAGAATAATTAGATTTTTTTTCCACATAGCCATCTTTCTTTGCCACATACTTACCGATTTGATTATATAGACCCAGTCATTGACTTGACTATCGCGTACTAAGATTGTGTTCCTCCTGTCAATTGTAAATCAATGAATGACTCTCACATACAAAATAACTCTTTAAGTGCTTACCAACGCTAAAGATGACCTCATCTGAGTTATTATAATGATTTCAGATTCAAACTCCTCACAGGAATACCTCATTCAAGTTCGACCATGTCTTCATTTCTACATTTTAAAAAAGTCTAGGTCAACAGCTTTCCACGATATGCTGCAGGCTCTATGCGCCCAAAAGCAGGTCACCGAAAGGTGTAAACTCAGTTTTAAACCCGGGACTGATGGGGTTAACATTTTGTATCTGGAATAAATTTAAAGATCAATTGCAATATACTATTAGATTAAGCTACTTACAATAAAAAGAAGCTTATTGAAGCCGCTAAGACACAGTCATATGCGGTGTTCATTGGTACACCATGGCATGCAATATATATATATATATATATATATATATATATATGATAATTTTGATAGCCTTTAACCCCAGAACTAAAAATGCCATACGTACTTAAATATCCCAACATATAATACCTATAAATCTTCTGCAGTTGCTCTTGGTGTCTTTGTTTAGTAAACAAGGTATTGCATGGCACCAAAGCGTAAAGGTCGTACTGTGGCCCCATCTGGTGTCAAATTGGGCAACCAGTATAGGTGCATCAGTCCAAATTTTATTCAGCAAACAAGCAAGACCATTTATGTATCCATAAAAAAATTTATCACAACCTGTTATGTAATAATCCTATAAGCACCCCTTGGGCATTTCATGAAACTATTGTGTGAGTATCTTCCCATTAAATAATCTAAAAATATAAAGAGAAAGTTAGCATCCGTCGCCGAAATGGTCAAAGTTCCTGAAAACCAACGACTATGTAAAGTAAACAGATCAATCACATTTGCAGTTTCTTCTCTTTTTCACATTTATAACATATCTTGTATCATGAATACTTTAATGCACCCTGTTGTCTTTGGATAAAACAAGACAGTTGGGTTTGGGGGTGGGGGTGGGCGAACTTACTTGAAAAAGCTAAATAAGGCCTTCCTCCGATTATTTCCCAGAAGTTCAATGGGCCATTCAAGCAAATATGGTACACTCCTAAAAAGTAATATGGGAACATTAATATCACATCCAAAGATGATTAACTTCATTGTCATGTGACAATATACAAGTTCATGTTGTGTTAGTAGGTTTGAAACAAATCAATCAACCTGGCTCAAATCTTTGAAAGATATTTTGCATTCAATGGGTTCACAGGAACTTTGGAATGATCATGAATCTTATTATGGAGATTTCCCTTCTAGAATTTTCAAAGCGAAAATATCAGAAAAAATTCCGTTGTCAATGGCAGCAAGAAATATTGCAGCAAAACGACGATTCTAAATAACGCACTTATAAATTATTTAAAACTGACTTAAAATTTGAAAGATATCTAGAAGTGGTAACCAATTTTCACATTCGAAAAAAAATCACTAGATTAGGCGTAAGTGCTAACAATCTATGCATAAAAGACCAAACAAAGTTCTTGCAAACCAACGACTATGTGATCTATGTAAAAATATCGAAGATGAATACCATTTCATAATGTTCGTTACAAAATGTCATTTACCTTGGAAACTCTATTGAAAAAATCACGAAGTTTTTGTTAATTCAGCTTCCCTCAATGATCATGATAGGTTTATCCCTTTTATGAAATTACGTGACTCGAATTAATTGCAAAGTTTGAAATATTCATGAAGAACTGCATAGAAGCACGCCAGAAGCCTCTTTAGTAACATTTTTGCATTATACTCAGTATCATGAATGGATGGCGTAAGTGCTCCTATTCGATCAAAGGTATGCTTAGCTGTTTCACTTCCCTGTTATTTTATATTTGTATTAATCTTAGTTGCTGTTTTTTCATAATATTATGTGTCGCTTCCTCGTGGAGATAGACCAGCTTTTTGTATTTGTGTTTTGTATTATTTTGAATGGTCTTGGATTGTGATACGTGTTTTGCATTGTATTTTGTTTTGTTGTGTTGACAGACATATCACCATGTATAATATGTATATGATGTAGTCGGATAAAGTCATTCATTCACGCTGGAATCATTTTTCATGGTGGAAAAGAGACCATGGAAACTGTATGTAGGATAGTTCCCAACTGTTTGTGTAAAATTGATAATTTTCACAAAGATCTTTAAAGACTATGCCGTGAGCAGTGATTCGACCAGGAACTTGGCCCGTCTGTTTACTCGGAGCAAAAAAGATACTCCTAAGAGCCTTATGGAGCTCTTCGCCTTGTTACGATTATGCTACCTTTTTATGTGCCTCATGAGACCCTGTGATAGGGTTCTTCAGAGGGCCGCAGGGTTATCATATTTCCTTTCAGGTTCATTAGAGGACTTCGGGGGAAATCTAATAACAGCCTTTCACAAAGATAATCCAAGGGTCTACACAGCAACCTTTCCGGTTCTTCAACGGGATGTCTTGCCTCCTAAACGGAACAAGCTTCCTGTTATCTCTACTGCACTTGCACAGCACACTAGACATCACACGGAGCTTGAGTCTGTTTTGGAGGCAATGG
Organism: Hermodice carunculata; assembly: GCA_964020975.1. Taxonomy (NCBI): domain Eukaryota; kingdom Metazoa; phylum Annelida; class Polychaeta; order Eunicida; family Amphinomidae; genus Hermodice; species Hermodice carunculata. The sequence goes on from OZ026622.1 coordinate 42,930,261, forward strand.
AATTTCCTCTCGGAATGCAATCATTGACGCAACCAGCGGGTCCCATTGCAAAATATACGCCAAAGTCTTTGACACGGCTCGTTGTGATTACATAACTGCCATTGGACAATTTGTGGCGGATTTTGACTACATCTGCTCTTTGCAATTACTCATTTTGCATCCTTCCCTATTGCACCTCTAGATTGGTTCAGCTATGTTTCAATCTGCACAGCAAAGAGAATTTCAAGAATATGATATAAAATGCGAGTATATATATATATATACATATATATATATGTGTGTGTGTGTGTGTGTGTGTGTGTGTGTGTGTGTGTGTGTGTGTGTGTGTGTGTGTGTGTGTGTGTGTGTTCAGTATAGTTATGGTATGACTTGGTATCTTTGGTTTAAGGAGCTGTCAGCCAAATACAACGCCACGGCCCCACCTAGTGACAGAGCACCACATCTGCAGTTTTATATTGTGCATGTTGTCACATGAAGTGATATAAAGTTTACAATATAACATGCAAAATATTGAGCCTGGCCACTAAGTGGCGCTCAACAAATTCAACTCACTCGCCATCGTTCGATTTTCCTCTCGCCATAAAAACGATCTTATGACAGGCCACTTAATATATATATATATATATATATATATATATATATATATATATATATATATATATATATATATATATATATATATATATATATATATATATATATATATATGCGTGTGTGTGTATTTGCTTGGGTCTGCATCAGTGATAAATTAAGTAACATGGCTGGAGAACCTTTATCGCTGGTGACAACCCCTTCCTGGGCAAGAAGAACCTTCGTACGGTGGAGAACCTTTCATCTAATAAATAAAGCCCTGTGGTGCCTGAGAGAACCTTCAAAAACCTTTAACACTGAGAGTTACGGGAGTAGACTCTACTCGACTTGTTTAATCATTATATTATGCATGTGTAATGATGTGCAGATAAATAAGAAGACAGGTCCAAATTTATATGAAGCCCTCCATAATGATATATCGTAAAAGTGAAACAACCTGTGCACTCCGTCTTTTTAAACTTGACTTCCGAAGAGTATAAACGAAAACACAAAATATAAATATGATTATGGCCAACATAATTTATTCAGAAATGACATCTTTATCAGAAGCTGAAATTGATCACGGTTATATTAAAGAGTCCTTACTTGAGGAATGGGTCATTTGGATTCCCCAGGCCACCGGTCAAGAAAATTGACAAAAAGTCCTGTAAAAAGGCATACAAGCTTCTTAAATCAACCACATCATGTATTAAATAAAGTGTGATCACTATAGTAACATTATTTAACAGAGTGGTGTCTTCTTTTTTGTTTCCACGAATTGCCGAAACAAAGATGGTGTTTTTCAAAAAACCAGTCTTACTGAAAACAAAACTATATTTCTCTTTTAATAGTTTGCCTGCGAAGCAAATGTCTGCATTGATTCTGTTAGAAGATGCAGAAAAAGGAAAAGAAAGTATGCTTGGCACACGACATGTTTTGTAACATTTTCCTCTTTCCGGAGGAGTATGTTTATATAAAAGGCCCAAATGGCAAGTAAAAAAAAAAACAACAAAGTTCTGTATTTTTTACCAATAACGTATTTTTCCTAGTAAGTGTCTATGAGGTTGGAAAATGTTCAGAAGGTGAGACTGAAGTTGAGACCTATACGTGTCGAATATTAGAACGCTAGTTTTGCATGATCAATAGTACAAAGTCAAAACAGTTACATTATTTTAGCATTTATCTTTTCATAAGAAGCGAGGGAAAAGGGGGTACCAATAATAGACAATACGGTACAACTCTTCGATGTTTTCATATCATGCCGTGATGCTTTTTGAAGCACTGTGAAATTTAAAACTTTCGAGTTGGAAATCAAGGTGGTTGCACCGAGTTTCATCGGTGCTAACAATACTCGTTAAACCATGCTTTTATTGTTCCTACCAGTGGTTCATATTTCAATAATTTCAGTTAAATCTCTGCTTATTTTCTTTTATCTTTTTAGTATCTGAGGCAGCTGAGCATAAGCATTTGAGGCGTTTTCTTGCGTTTACAAATATGCAATCGAGATATCCTGCAGGAATCGAACTGGACGGCTCTGGACAAGTTTCTCGTTTGAACGACCTGGCTTAACCATTACATCATTCGATCCGTTCGAACTTGGCGCCGCTTTTCGTTGGTTGGTCGAACTGCTGGTGCAGGCATGGGGACGTTATTACGCAAGGATTGCACCGTAGGCTACATTTTGTGCTTCAATCCTGTTTCTAAGATTGTTGAAAGATATGTGAAGTTGAAAATACAGTACGATCGGATGTTACCGCCAAAAAATACGTGCAAACAGCATGGCTTAAAAGAGGAGATACCATTCGTAAGGAAGAACAATCCACTCCACTCTTCATACGTCGTGGTTTTTATTTCATCTGACTCAAGAACCCATTCCTTTATTTCATCTGACTCAAGAACCCATTCCTTATGCTTGCGGTGTCGTCTTATCCTACCCTATACACTCATGAGTAATCTTTAGGTGTACTTATATGACTTTATGGGCGAGTTCTAGTTTGAGTTATGTTTGAATAAAACATTGCACCCACACGTCGTGGAGGCAGAAATACACTACTATCATATTCAAAATTTCACTGACTCCGGAAATCTATATCAATATGCGGCTAGACGGGGTATAAAAGACTGAACAGTATAAAGAAACATTTTTCAGATGTACTGAGAAAACAGAAAATTATAAGTATGTTTTTCTCTCTTTCCACTTCCTTTCTTCTATAGAAGTGATCATAATAGCTAACGACGATTTAGTTGCTCACTGTTTTTTGCGTACAATGTGTGACTTGTGTAACCTAAGTGACGTGTGTTTTTTACATTTTGTTATCAATGTGTCAGTATCATACTTTTTTCATAACCCTGTATATGTCGCTGCAAAATATCACGTTGTAATGATGAAGCCAATCAAATTCATTCATTCATTAATGACACACGCCTCTACACTGCCTCTTTACTCTCAACCATACATTTCTGTCTCTGTAAACAAATATCAAGACTTGTGTACGAATGAAATACAATAAAGCGTAGTGCGAAATACTAGATGATTATCCCACAAATCCGGTGTGGGTATAGCAGTATGCAAAGTGAAACCGAAACCAACACTAATGCCTTCCCATGCAAAACATTTGCAATGCCATTCTACCTTATCCATACTTTTTTGTTTACGGTGTGCTAATACATGTATGACAATCAATGTGTATTTATTCGAAAGAAATTATTTATTTTGTATTTGTGTCGATTTTCATGCGATGAGAGATTCAGACTTGCACTACCCAGGCAGCAATGGCTGGAAGAGTGATAAGTATAATATAGAGATAGTGCTACACGCAATAATGTTATTGCACTTTAGCCTCTTTTTTTAAACTGGCCACTACTTTTTTCTTTTCCGCTAATTTGTATTGCCAAACTGATGTTTGATTCATCAACTATTTCTGATTTTTAAAAATACCTTCTCAAAATGTGTCAATGGAGTTTTTTTAATGTCCTTAAATATATTGTTTATATTATGCAAGAGAATGTATCCGAGTTAGTCCCACCTTTGCAGACAAAACCAGCATTTCCACTCTTTCCTTGGTTATGACGCTGGCTGTCCGAGGGGTGTTGTTCATGATGGCCAACTCCCCGAAACTATCACCACGTCTCAGGTACATTAGGGTCTGAAAAGCTCCTGTTTCCTTGACAAACGCTGTCACCAAGACTGGAAAGGTAAAGGAGATGTCATACAACTGCAGACAAGGGGCGGGTATTACCGAGTTTTATGCACGCTAATTAGCAATGGTAATAATATCGAAGATAATAATAATAATTAGACTGACGTTTGTTATTGTGATAATCGTAACAAATGAAATAATATTATTATATAATAAGCAAAAAAATACTGTTTACTTGATACTGATAAAAGATGACGATAACGAAGTATTTTAAGCATGGGCATGTTTTCCAATTGTTTTCTAAAATATTATTAAACCAAACTGAGCCATATATATACATATATATATATATATATATATATATATATATATATATATATATATATATATATATATATATATATATATATATATATATATATATATAAAACCCAGTCAGTTAAATGTATTTACAAACATACAAACAGATGGCGACACTGTCTAAGTATTTTAAGCCCGGACCGGTTTCCCGTTTGTTTTGTAAGATATTATTAAACCAAATTGAGTCATATATATATATATATATATATATATATATATATATATATATATATATATATATATATACATATATATCTGTGTGTGTGTGTGACTGACTCATATATATATGAGCCAGTCACTTAAATACATATTTATATATATATGAACAGATGACGATAATATTTAAGTAATTTAAGCCTGAACCTAGTTTTGCATTTATTCTGTAAAATATTTTTAAACCAAGTTGAGTCCCATACATATATATGTATATATATATATATATATATATATATATATATATATATATATATATATATATATATATATATATATATATATAGTCTATTGTTTGATATAAATATTTGAAACATGAATGCGCATGGTTGACTCACGTGACCCAGACAGAACAAAATAGAAGCTATAAGGAGGATGACCTTCTCGAACTATGACCCTCCTCGCGTCATACCTACAAAAAATGAAAATATTGCAATTTTAGTTTAAATAATTCAATTGCAGTGCTTGAGAACTGCACCTTCGACTTCCTCATCCAAACACATTTAGATTTTATGTTTGTACCAATATGTCTGCAGTCTGAACAACTGAGTGGTATGAACATTCCCTGGCAAAGTCACTATCAAGTTGTGATAACTGCAATCGCAACAGGACTTGTCACGTAATTCCAAAACTTGTCCTGCCCCTCTGAATTTGTCATCCGTTCTGTTCACCCTTTCAATGCAAGACTGCAGACTGAGCCAACATCTCTCCACGGTGTGTTTTGGAGGCATTGTGCCCAAAAGCAGGCCAGGTACAGCCGTTGACCGGGACCGACTCGAGGACAATTTATTCCAGACGGTCCATGCTGCTGCTCGCACGGTCTTTTAATAGGAATTTTAAATATTGAACCATTATAATTAAAATGAGCAGGAATTTTTCACGGGACCAGCGAGGAAAGGGTTACAGTGCTGCAGACGAACTATTATGGTGAATGGTACTATACATGTTGAATATTTTATTTTCTAAACTTTGACATTTCACTGATTGTTTATAGCTTAATTTTCCACATACAAGGACTGATATTATTCCACGTTTGAAAATTATTATGTGGTTGTTATGTTGTTTTCATCGGTGCTGTAATTGGGCTTTCCATTGTATGGGGTGTTAACTGAGTATGTAATTCAATCGTCAGTCGGGGATAGGACTCAGACCGGAAACTCCTACGCTTATTGTCATGTTTTGCAACTATTGCGTGGAACATCATTCGGCAAATTATATGTATCAAGTGTTGGATTTTTTTTTTATTATTATTATTTGAGTGCTACAGCATCAAACTCACATAGTGAAAATTTCATTTAGAGTGCAACCAGCAAGTTTAATTTTTTTTATCAGTCGTTCAAGTCTCTCAGTGCCAAGTTTTGAATCAGCCAACAGCTTTTCTCAGTGCGTAACCCCCCTTCCGCTCATAGCGGGCAAATTAAGGGTACCTGAAGCTGAATGCCATTTGCTTCAACGCCTCACTATTATTTATCGTTGTCGGGTAACACTTTGGACGAGAATTGTGCATAATAGATACAAAATAGCAAGAGAGAGAGAGAGAGAGAGAGAGAGAGAGAGAGAGAGAGAGAGAGAGAGAGAGAGAGAGAGAGAGAGAGAGAGAGAGAGAGAGAGAGAGCATGCTGGGCCTACATGTGAAACGCTTTCTTTTATGCGGACCAGATGTTAATACAAAAATGTTGATTTGGGGCATGCTATCAGAGTAAAACCATTTCACGCATTTTCACATGCGGACGCTATTAAGCGGTTTTATTGCGAAAGACGTAAGTGAGAAAAGCATGACTTTGAATCCGAAATCTGTTCATTCTGACCAGTTGTGAAGAAAATAGATAAAATGCAAATGTTTTATACTGACGTGCCAAGCTCAAAAGAAAACATATAAAAAGCTGGTGTCACATGACCCCCTCACCGAAAATCGTAACATTACATCAATCATTCTTTATCAAACGTTAACGTTTTTAGTGTGTTACATATCCTGCAAGATATCACCAGCTTAAAAACTAGAATATCCATGGTTGTACTAAATGAGAACATGTAAATTAGATAATGTATAAAGAATTAGGTATGTAGGACCTTTGTAAATATTGCACACAAAATGTAAACCCTTATCACTTAACTTATGCCTCACCAGTCATTGATACTATGGCTTGATGAAAAGCTCTAAGCCTAGCTGTGAAAGACCCGTACAAAGTCGATTGTTTTCATGTATGTCTCTACATAGTCCCCTTCCAGGTTCACACACTTTTGCCAGCGATGCTGCAAGGCGTTGATGCCGGTCAAGAAGAAATTTTCTTCGGCCATCCTAAAAACAAGTCATTCACAGCAGAAATGACTCCATCATTACTGGGAGCATGGCGACCGGCTAGTTCCTTTTTCATTTTGGGAAACAGGTGGAAGTCTGACGGGGCTATTGTTGCGGACATTATTTACCAGAGGGGGTGGGGGGGGGAGCTCAGGATATTGGAATAAGGTATCGTCATAGTGTTTGTGCCCCCCCTAAAAACAGACAAGAATTTGTGCCCCCCCCCTTAGCAAGTCTACAGAATTTTGTGACACGCCCACCCCCATTCAGCCACGCCCCCCCCCAAGCAAGTCCGCAGAATTTGTGACCCCCACCCTTCATTGTATACATTCAGGATTTCACAACTTCTCAATGGGTATACAGAGGTGAATTTGTTCTTCCTTTGAACTTTGGATGCTTGCATGGAATCAATGCCCAACCTTGGCATATAGGTACCATATATAAACACTTTTAAAGTATATATATAGTGACAAAAAATTAAGTTCCTCCAGGTTCACCAGACTGTAAACGACCTTAATAGGAATACATGTGGCTTCATCCTACAAGAACTCTTTAATAACATAACAGTGTCCTGTCCTTTCTTTGGCAGCCATCCCTCCAACAAGACCACATATATGGACCCAGAAAATTGATATTTTAATCGCATTACCAGTGTCAACGCATTCCTTGGGACTGAGAGCATGTTGAACTGCCCACTGAATTAAATTTCATCCTGCAATCATAAGTCAAGGGGAAATGGTCTCAATTAATACAAAAAGAGGGGAAAACATGAAACAACTTTTCATTTACAATTCATCTCTTTATTTAACAACTTGTTTAGGATTGCAATGTAAACATTGCAATCCTAAACAACATTGTGATCCTAACCAAGAGGATAATGGACTCTGCTGTTGTTTCTTGGGATAATATTATGGACTATTTAAATGGTACAATGTTAATTGTATTTCCTGCATCACAATATTAAGCTCCAGTGATCAAAACTGTTTACCCTTCCGACAATGTATGAAGCCCACCAACTTTAAATATAAAGACCTCAATCAAAATATAAAGTCACATTGTGTTTCACCATAGGTGATCATACACCAAAAATGCACAAAATTTGGAACATTTATTACATAAATGTATATCAGTAGGTGGCATCACCAAAATCAAACTTGACTAAAGTCTTCATACACACAATATGTGCATAAAATATTGTACATGCTATTGTACAAGTTCAAATGCCTATTGGTTATGGAAAGACAGACATAAGGGGTCATATAAGTTCTATGACCTTTGGTCAGCTTTTTAAAAACGGAAAACTACAAACACTAGCACTGCTCTCAAGTAAAGTATTTCCTCCATGTCCCTGCCCTCCTGCCAGACCTGGTCACATGAATGTGTTTACTTTCTGCATAATTATCCGTTTTTTAATTATCATCATCACTGTCTTCTGATTCACTCTCTTTTTCGTCCCTTCCTTCATATTTACTGTGACTTTTATCTGTTTTACTATCACTGTCCTCATCTTCGTTCTCATTTTTATGATTTTCTTCATTTTCACTTTCACTTCCACTTTCATGATCATACACATTCTCATAGAAAAGCCTTTTTTCCAGGTGCCACCAAGGCGACCATGTCTTGTGGCCAATGGCAGGGCAACATATGGTCCCTCAAAACAAGTGATCTTTCATACAGGTACAATAACATGGAAAATATGGTCTTATCAATAAGAATATGCAGTTTCTAATCAGAGGATTCTCTCCCGAGAGGTACCACTGTATATGTTGGCAAAGGACCGAGCAAAGGTCACAATGGCAAACGGCTATGTTCGATCGTTTTCGTTGCTCTCTGCGACTCGTCAGGAACTGTTGGTTAACAGACGTGTAGCCTGTTTATAACTGAGGTGTAACTTCTGTTGTTAGGCAAAACATGTGATCGTGATTACGTAACACAGAGGTTCGGTCTTACCGGAACCAGTGTTGTCACGGTAAGAGACGACTGAAAACAAATTTGAATCGCAGTACGATTAAAAATGTTAAGGTTACTGTAAATACAGTGCTGGGCTAATGAGCGTATTTCAGGCTGAGATAGGAGAGAGCAAGAACAGAAACTTGTTATGCTCTCCTGTAGAGGGCATGTCAGTCATTCAGAGCTAGATATGTGTGTTCCCATAACTTTTCATTGTATTTTACGGCTTAATAGCTTGAAAACCACACTTTGCAGAAACAGCAAAATTTCTGTGGTAAAATTATGTACATAGCTGAAATGTTCACATAAATTTTATTGTTGTAGCTTTAAAACTAGTTTTTTTAAATTTGAGGTTAATTTAACATGCGATCGAATGGGAATACACATCTTTAGCCCTGAAGAATTCTGTGTATTGCATTGCGCTTTCAGGTCTTGGACCAGTAACCCCTGAAGGTAGGGTCAACTGATCCACAACTTTTGATCGAGTACTGAATACTGTTGCTGTGTCTATTGGATGTTAATATCACAGGAGCAGAGCATCCCAAATTAAGTCCCACCATCCTTTTGGATAGGAAAATACCTATCAACTGTGAGTTTTAGAAAGGCCCTGCTACTCTAGAAATACTTTAAATCATTTGATAACTTTGTGTATTTTTGGAGACACATTTGGCGCGGAACGGTCAATCGTGGAGGTAAAGTACACAAATGCACCTGTAAAAAAATATAATCACATGATCCCCCATTTTCTTGGTTTCAACTTGCTGCTACCGGTATAAACTTGACGTAGAATGCAAAGGAAGTTGTGGTTTTACGTTTCAAATAGGCAAAATAAACCAGCGAATGTCGCTTTTTTGAACATGTAAATGCATTAGGGCTAGGTTACTGGTCCAAGACCTTCAGCTGAATACACAGATAATTGGTAATTGTGACCTCTCCTATTAGTGGCACAACAGTGCCACAAAGCCATGATGACAAGAGCTTAAATCTAAGTGACTACACAGTAGCTGTGTGTGCGGTTACCAAATGGTTAGGCAAAGTGCCCAACCAAGTGGAGAAATCATGGAAAAACTTCCTCCGAACATAAAATTTCATGTCTCCAACATTGACATAAACTTTCTTGACACTCTTGTCAGAATAGACTCACAACATAAAGCGTACACCACCCTCTATGTTAAACCCACAGATACGCACATGTATCGGCACTATAGGTCAGCCCATCTCAAACACTCGAAGGAGGGTGGTCCATTTAGTCAGTTACTCAGGATCAAATGCATATGCAGTAAAGCCACAAACTATGAGGAAAATTCAAAGACAAATCCTCAAGTATTATGAGCTGAGAGATTATCCCACTCAAACACTCATTGATGCCAAAACAAAAGTGGACCCAGTAGACAGATCCACTTCTCTGACACCCAGAACAACTGAGGACACTTGGCAATATAAGTTTTTCTTGACCACCACTTTCAACTCCACACTTCCTCCTATCAAACCGATCATCCAGAACCACTGGAGAACGCTTGAGGCCTCACCGTACGCTGAAGCCCTAGTTGATAAGGAAGTGATCTTGAGCTTTAAACGGGCGGGCAGTCTACATGATATTCTGGTCAGTTCTAGGATCACATTCAAAACAGATGTACAGTCTAATCTAGCTTTATCTGGCAAGAGACACAGTAATGAATGCAATAAAACCTATTGTAAATACTGCATCTGTCTTGACACTTCAGGCAGAGTGACCAATACACAAACCGGGAGGACATATAATGTCCCAAAGGGAGGATGCTGTGAGAGTTCTAATCTAGTATACCTTCTCACCTGTGTCACTTGCAACAGACAGTTTGTGAGTCAAACCTAGCACCCCTTGAAAGATAGATTGCGAAAACACATCAGTAACAAGGACATAACACAACTTCTGGGCAGACATTTTGCCCACAATGACCACCACTGGCTCACTCTTAAAGTTCACATTTTAGAGTACATCCGAATCCCCTTCGTCTAGTATGCACCAGACAGCTGCTACTGGAAAGGGAAAGACACTGGATGCAGCAATTGCGTTCTACTGAACCATTCAGTCTCAACATCATGGGACGCTGTGCTCCTTTGCTAGTCTTGTACCACTGTACATAGTTCTGAAAACTTGAAATCACATAAAGTGTATAGAATAAATCATTTTATCTGTCAAATTGTTGAGTAAAGAGGCAAATATTGACAGTGGTACTACATGTTGTATGACTTAGTTATAAACTGATTCACAATTTGATGACACCCCATCAGTCATTTTGTGACACCCCCCTCCATTGGGAGCATGTGTAATTCTGTGGCCCCCTCCCCATAATTGGATAGAGAAATTTCGTGACCCCCCCCAATTTCCCGAGCCTCCCTCCCCCCCCCCCGATAAATAATGACCACCCCCTAAATCGGGTGAATAAGGGGGATGGTGAATGAGTTTGAAGCCACAATCATGGATCGCTGACATATCAACCACCGATTTTGGAACAGGACCATTGCCTTGGTGGAACAGGACTCCTGTTGTGAGCATTCCCTGTTGCTTAGCTTTGATAGCTTCACGCAACTGTCTCAGTAGGTCAGCATAATATCTTCCATTGATAGTCTGGTCTTTTTCAAGATAGTCAGTCAGCAGAATATCCTTGGAATCCCAAAAGACTGAAGCCATCACCTTTCCAGCAGAATGAACTGAAATGGTTTTTTTTGGGGGGGGGGGTGATCCCGGATACTTCCATTGTTGAGACTGAATTTTTGGTTTCTGGCTCAAAGTGATGAATCCAGGTCTTGTCCATGGTTACAAATCGGGCCAAAGTCATCGGGATTTGCTTCAAAACGGCATAAATTGTCACGGGATGCCAGGAATCTGACACGTTTCTGATCCGCTGTCAAAGCTTTGGCACCCATCTTGCAGAAACTTTGGTCATTCCCAACTCTTTGGTGATAATGTGCTCAACCCTCTCATTAGAGATGCCCACAAAACTGGCAATATGTCGAGTGGTCAATAGTCGATCAGCCATCACTATGTCATGCACCTGGGTAATGTTTTCAGGAATGGTTGCTGTTGAAGGCCTGCTGGGATGCGCGTCATCATCAAGGCTCTCTGTGCCACGCTTGAATTCCGCAGCCCACTTCGATACAGTGGAAAGGAAAGGGGTATCATCCCCTAAAGTGGGGACCATGTCGGCATGTATCTGTGCTGGAGTTAGCCCTTTCAGTTGCAGGTACATGATGATTGCCCTACAGCCAGTTTTGTCCATTTCTGGTTATTTCAATGGGTAGGTTCACAAGATGGTCTGGTACAAAGACGCTAATCACACTACAATTGCAGTTCTTATGTCTAGGATTCATTAAATGGTTGTACTTGCTGGTGGTAAAAGTTTGTTTCAATCCCACTGAGATATCCCACTTAGGCTTAAAACTTTTCAGCCAGCCCTCGTATGAACATGTAAGAAGTCTGTATATTTTGACAACTCCTGGAGAACGTGGATATATTTTGGGCCACACCAGTTTTAATTTATAACTGTTCTAAAATTGTACCTTAAAAATCTGAATACTTCATTCGGTTCAAATGATATTAAAGATTTTTCATTGACACCGTAATGATTAACTTTTTGGTAAAATGCTCTGATCAAGAATATAACATTCCTTAGAAAAATCAAGATATATACAGAAGGAAAATTCGCTATTTGTTCACTTAAGTTCCACTACAGCAACTCGGTGGAATGACCTTTTCTGTAACCATACTGACTTTTATAAAGTAGATTGTACCCTTTGAAAAATTTATGAAATTGAGTGAAACTGGCCATTTGAAAAACCTCAAAATTCTTGGGAGTCAATAAGTAGAACGATAATTTGATCATATACAGTCATGAACAAGTGGCTAACCCTTGCCAGTTTGAATTTTTGGTAAGGCTCCTCTTTTCAAGCTTTGATTAGACTTTGCAAGTGATAAGATTGAAATAGGGCCGGTGAAAGTATTTTTTAGTGGATGGAGCTCCGAGGGTGGGGTCAAATACGTTAAAGCGTATTAATGTTTTAAGAGATACATCACTCAATCTGCATAGTATTTCAACTATAATCATACCATCCTGATTGGAAGAGTAATTTGTGGAATGAAGCTGTAAAAATCATGATCTTAAAAAAATCAGGTTGCAAGTATCTGGCAACTTGCATTCTTGGAAGCAAACAGCATGGTAATAAAAGTATTGCTGTCTTACTCCTCTATACGTACGGTGATTCCGTTGAATTTGAGGTTTGTTGAATCAATATTTGTACTTAACATTGTAATACAATGGTAAGTACGTAAAAATGGTTTATATAATAAAAGCTTGGTTCTTGTGTCAAGGAAGGGGCCCCAAACGAAATAATCAATTTAATTGTCTTGAAGCTGATTTGATAATTTTGGATATATGTTCAGAAAAATTTAGTCTATTGTCTAATTGGAAACCCAGCAGTTTAACACTTTGTTGGCTAGAAATAATAGTCCCTCTGATTGTTACATTAGAGGGACCGCCCTCATTTGAAATCATGCTCTGAAATTTGGAGGGATTTGCCTCCATTGGATTCTATTCGCACCAAGATGTTAGTCTTCACCATTCAAAATAATATTTTCTGCAAGACTAATTTTTGTCTTGGATTTAACTAGAATAGTGTTGTCATTAGCGTAGTTATAAAGGGATCCATCCTGGATCGCACAAAAGACGTCATTTATGAAAATATTAAAGATTTTTGGTCCCAGAATGGAGCCCTGGGGGACGCCCTTGTGAATGGGGTTCCAGGAGCTAGTAGCGCCAAGAACTTTGACTCTTTGCGTCCTGTTTAACAGATATTTCGTGAGTAAATTTATGGAGGAGGTCTTGCAGCAAAAAAAACATGATCACATTATCTTGGTGGTAGTTTCCTGTAGGCTGTTGCAGTAATTGCCCCTTGTTTGTGGAAATTGGGTTCCCACATTGCGTCGATCCGTGTATTCACAAAAGCACATGCGTTCAGACATATTTTCACACCTTACAATATCTCCCCCGCCATCCTTGCATCGCCTGTTCTTTCATGCACATTCAGGGTAGATCATTTCGCTTTCCAGTTGCCAAGATTCGTTCGTTCGGTTAACACTGTTTTATCGCCTGATTCTGCACTGAATCCGACCCTTGGCATTTAAAGTTTTAAATGATTTGCCTTCAGCCCAAAACCAAGTCAAATTCCTCATTACCACGAGATCTGATAACAGGGTGACGATCAAATTCCACCGATTTGCTTTGAAACTTCGTCGACACAATGAGATGAGCTTTTGCCAGTGCGACATTGCTCTCCTTTTTAGTATATTAAAGTAAATTAGCAATGTCTCGTGCTGTATGATCTTTTACTTTTATAGATGGCGGTCGTTTATCACAAGCAGCAGCAACAAGCAACAATTGTTTAGCAGGTAGCACTCCGCGCCTGTGAAGTGAGGCACCGGCAACTCGATATTTGCAATCTCTGTGGTGTGGGTTTTCAGGCATCAGGGAGACGTAACTCTTTCATGTTTAGCTTACTCCATTCCGTGGTGGTCTAAGCCTTGGTAAATGTCTGTGGCATTATCGGCAGGTCGTACCGTTGGCATATCTTGCCTCAGCTGCAGCATGGCCTACATGGCAATGCAAAAAATACCTGACTGCGAGACTAGCATGCCGGCACTAGAAAGAAACCCCCTTTTCAAGAAGAATGTTGATATGCAATCTTAGTCCTGAATCAAGGTAAATATGCCAGAAAATTGATGTCTGATGCGGCATGAGTTAAAAACACGCACAATTGAGATATGTACAGTTTGATGTTATCCCCTTTATAATGAATCTACCCACCCTTCATACCAGGCTCTCGCCGCAATCATTTTCTGCATCTCCACTGGGTACTCGGCGAGAGACTCGAAGTTCCGCAATGCCACTTGCAGCTGTGAAGTCGAAATAAATGAAAAGGTCATCACGGAGCTTCTCAAAGATCAAAGAGCAATTACTGTTGACCTCACACGACCTGACCTTCTTTCAAGTTCAAGAAGTCTCTAAATCAATCAGGAATATATGCTTTTGGTCAATGACTTTCCTTTACGGCCCTTGGGCTAGTGCCTTTTGATTCTTGCCTTTGTCTAATTTTCACACAATTTATTAAAAACCAATAAGGAGCATAGATTGCTTTCAAATCAAATCATTAAAAATGTAATTTCTTTCATTTGTTGTCAAAGACTATGGAACACTGGGTAATAGCAATTTGATATCCCGCTATTGACACACGACTTTGCTATATTCACGTGCACCACGAAATTATCCACCAAAGACGTAAACCCAAAGAGCCATCTGACTTTGCGATTGTATTCTCCAAGTTATTGATTTAGAATTGCTCTAACAGCTAACTGGCTTCAACCCGACGCGACAAATCCCAAGAAAGAAAATCTGCACACCTTTCGTCGTATCGACCTGTTAGCTTTCCGTGGGACCTGAATTTTACTGTAATGCTACCAGAGCAGAGTAATTCAGAGAAGAAACCAACATGGTATTAACCTTAAAGTACCTCATGTTTCACTGATTCGAAAAACTTATTTTTTTCTTTGACATTTCTTATCTATTTGTCAGTTAAGAGAATACCGGTATCATTTGCTGAAAGAAAAATAATAAAATGAACAGGCCCATCTCATACAGGTAAAGTAGAAAATCCCTTCACAGAAAATAAGAGAGAAAAATTACGTCGAAGATATTTCAGCTGCCACACATTTATTTTGTGAATGACTATACACGTATGATGTGTAAAAATGAACTATTATCTTTAGATATAGCAATTAATCGAGAGTCGTCGAACTGTTGAACAATGCGTTAGAACGCCAAAACAGCAGCATTTTTACATGGCAATTTCGTTAGGTTTATCAGGTGGCTTTTATTTTCAATTTTAATGTTGCATCAACCCGATATCGTGAGGACACAACCAAGGTGTGTCAAAAGTATATTATTAGCCACAGCGACATATACTAGGCAAAAAGTACCTCCCCTTCTCATACTAGTGAAGCTTTTTGTGCTGTGTAGATTTACTTCCAACGGCATGAAAGTTAGTCAATAGCATCCAACGCAATCAGTTTCACTGTGACTGGTACTCACACTTTAATTTCAGGTTATCATAAGAAACTTTGAATGAAAAATGACTATTAAACTTTATCCTTGTGTTTAATTTTAGAAGCATGTTTTCATTCATGTTTTACTGATAAAGTTCTTATAATCATTGGATATCACAGTTTGGGGACAGGCTGGACTTAGGGTTAGTCACGTGTATTTCCCTACTTACATAATGAAGCTCTTTCGGGGAGCGTTGATTCCATCTCTTTTGTAATATTCGCTTGGTATCTTGGGATATTCTTCCCTGCAAAGATCAAAATCGTCGAAATTGTTATTTCCATAGCGCATCAAGCCCTCTGCATGGTAGACATACATGGACCATTATTGTGCCTTATGACTTAGCATTTTTCCACACTAAAAATATCTGAACTCATTGCATGGTAGTTCTTGCATTGGTTGGTGAATTATTCCATCAGCGTCCAGGCAAGACAGAACCAAAAAATAGAACGCTGTCCCTTGACCTGTTTCTATACATGTTGATACTCATACAATTGTCATTTTTAAGTATTTCAATTATGTAAATTTGACAAAAATGTACCAGAAGATCTGTCAAGAGTTGATGCGCATAATATTGCACCAAACACCCATCTCATGGGACCTACCTAAACAATCATCATCAATTCTTAACCCTCTGGGACCTATCGAAATAAACACCATCAATCCTTAACCCTTTGGGACCTATCTAAACAAACATCATTAAATCATAAGCCTACAGGACCTATCTGAGCTAACACCATTAACCCTTAATCTTTCGGGACCTATCTTAGCAAACATCATTAATGCTTAACCTTTACGGACCCATATATACCAAAACCGTGAACCCTTAACGGTTTGCTGGCCAAGTAGTAAAAACGTTGCGCTCATCTGAATTATCACGACGATTCTAGAGTTAAATTCAGCTTAAAAAATTCATGAAAGATACCAGTGTGCCTGTGTTTTCAAAGAGAAAGACTAGTTAAGGCCCACAGCTCTCAACGCGGCGTTTTGGGCGCAAGGCACCAAAACGCGCCAAGGAAAGCTGTTGATCCGTGATAATACCTAACACTGAATGATTATTCTGCCCGCTCACCAAGACTTCCAAAGGAAGAGTAAAACGTATTAACATAGGTTGAGTCCTTCTCCATATCAGTTATAGCAACTGGTAAAAGCTTGAAATTTCCTCAATTGCAGCTTGTGTAATTTAGATATTGCCCATAAAGGTAACGTTTTGGTATATTTATTCTGAGAAGACCTACATTTTTGCGCGGCTGTTCTCATTTTCAGTGACAGAAGAATGTAAGTAAGGGACGGTTCGACATTTTTTTTTTTTTTTTTTTTTTTTTTGAATTAGTAGTTTCACTACGCTGGGGGGCGGGGGTAAATGGACCTGCACACTTCTACAGATAATGGTAAATGACGGTTATTTGTAACCCAAATTTTGTGATATTTTGGTATTATTTCTTGGAAGATCATCATTTTTAAGTACAAAGTTGGGGCGGGGGGGGGGGGGGTCAGGGGGTGATGAAATTTAGGACCTTAAGTACTAATTTAAAAATGATGATAATGTTGAACCATCCCTAAGTTAATTTTGACATATTTTTCACCATCCAAAAATACCATAGACTCTGTTCTAAAAGTTATTGTATGCGGTGACATTCCACCTAAACTGGTCATTTCATGTTGAAGTATACACCAACATTCCCTATTTTAATTCCACATGTTCACGATTAAACATCTCATTTATTTCATCGAAGATCAAATAACAAGGTTCAATTGTGTTTCAGGTAATGTCCGACCTGGAAAAATGACTTCACTTTCGGGCCAAACATCACAGCCACGTGCATCTGAGGCATAATAAGCATATACACTCAAGTTTTGCAGAATCTGTCTGCACTAAAGATGAGAACTGAAAGGTGTGGTATGAAAGCACGTGTTTTAGGTAAAATGTTTATATTTCTCGAAAAATATTCAAGATAAAATGGTCAAGTTATATTTCTTGAAAAATATTCAAGATAAAATGGTCAACTGTCCACTGATCTCAAAATGAACAAAATCATCCAGGTTGGCCATTGCCTTAAATTTTTGCAGAACTAGTTCTATTGACTTATAACACCTTCATCAGCGCATATTTTGGGGCTTTTGACATCCCGAAATAGTGCAAATCAAACAAAAACTTAATTGAAAAGGTCGATCAAATCAATCAATCAACCAATGTCCAAGTTTGAGGGTAAGAAAGTGTGACGATACTCTCAACCTTGTCACGATGATTTTATAAAGTGTGACGATACTCTCACCATTGCCACGATGATTTTATAAAGTGTGACGATACTCTCAACATTGTCACGATGATTTTATAAACCTCGTTATGTTTACAATAACCCACTATTTTCGACCTCTGTTGTTTATTTTTGTAAGCGAAATACTCTTTTGTCTTGGATATTGCACGACGAAACTTTTGTTTCTCGACTATGGCGGGGAAATGAGGTAAGTCTATTACAATTCTTTATTATTCTGTTGAAAGCGAAACTGAAAAAGCTTGTGTGAGGGTAAAAAGGTCACAGTACAGCCACCGTTTTGAGATAATCCTCGCTTCATACAAAATGATACAATATCAAGACCAGGATTTGTAAAGTAGCTGCATGTCAGTATACACTGTTATTTGATCTTTAACGGCAACCCATTTTATATACAATACTGACCTGTTTGTTAGCTTTGTAATCTCTGACATCAAATAACAACTTTTCATTTTCCTTTTCCTCTTCCGTCACAGTCGTTGAATCGAATGCTGCGAGAACCCCTCCGACACTGCGGCAATTAAACAAAATAGAAATTAACGATTAATCGGCATGCGGCTTTTCTAATTTATTAGAAAGTGACGAGTGTAGTAAATATCGTCTGCTCTTTCTTTGACATCAGTACTGATAAAACATCATTAGTCAACAGCTCTTTAAACGCCTGGTGGTAATAGTACAAACTGCTGTGGCGTGGCGGTGGCTGAAAAATGTACGTCATTCTTTCCACTTGTAAATGAACCAGTGTTTCTATAAAACTGTGGTAGCAAGGACCGCTTTCCCCCTAAATTATAATATCTTTAAAAAATACTCTGGACCCCAACTTGATATGAAAAAGTGATAATATTTGACAAAACTAAACTATAGTCGGCAATGGACGTATGTCAGATGGGAGGGGGGGGGATTCGTGCAAGAATGAACACCATTGGTCTACTGTTGAGACCCTTGCCGACGAGATGTGTAGCCCAGGCTATACAGTGCGATACCTTACCCGTCTCAAGGTGACATAAAGTTAAACTCGAAGTTTGAGGAATTACTTTTAGCTTAATTTGTATTTCATTTTACACATTTCATTACCACCTTAGTTTAGTGAACAGTGGATTTGTTTCCCCCTATATTTACACATGATTTAATGTTAACAGCCCCCAGAAACTTTTGTTTTGTTTTGTTTTTTTGTTAGTTCGTTTGTTTGTTTTTGTTTTGTTTTGTGTTTTTTTAGTTGTTTTGTTTTTGTTTTTTTACAAGAGGACGGATAGAGGAAAGCGCTACTTACGCCAGTGAATGTATCCTCCACATTCTAAACAGTAAGATGATGAGCTTGACAAATCTTTTAAACCGCTTTTTTGTCTGAAATAGAATCAAAACTAACTGACAATATTCATTTATAAAAACATGACAGCTAATCTAAATGTTATAAAGCACAGAGAAGTTAGTCACAACAAGGTGAAGCCAGTACGATTGGAGGTTGTTTCAGCTTGTTATTTTGTGTCCAGGTGAAAAAGCTGTCATCCCCCATTTGACAAAAGCGAGAAGTGACATTCAGAGTGCGAGAAATTAAATGAATTTCTTACTACTACCAAGATGTATCTTTAAAAGATTCAATCTGTTATATCAAGGGCAGCATCGATTTCTGTTATTAGGTTGTAAAAATATATTCCGTGGAAAACGATACATGTTTCATATAATGCCGTAGCCTTTTTTTCAGATACAATGGCAGATATACACCGCAAATAGGAACATGAAACCTGTGCCATTGAAAAAATACACTTATTCCATACCGTCTATCATAAATGTGAAGGGCATCTGGTGGGATGGTATTATAATGTTCAAGAATAGTAGATAACTTCTCTTTAATAACTGTATTTAGTATATCACATTGGATTACCACTGATACAGTCAGTGTATTTTGTTTCCACGCCATGTGCTTACGTCTGTACATTTATCATGTTTTCCGAGAAAAATACATTCATCATTATGCTACATTAATCAAATGTGGGTGTTTAAACAAGGTTAAGTCTACCACATACAGTACAAAATCAGAGTGATGTGACAAAATTAAATACCCGGTGCACGCAATTGACATCTAGACAGCTACATACAGCAAGGTTAAAACGGAAGCTAAAAATAAATAGATGAATAAATAAATAAATAAATAAATAAATAAATAAATAAATAAATAAATAAATAAATAAATAAATAAATAGAGAGAGAAGAGAGAGAGAGAGACAGAGAGAAAGAAACAATTGGATAATGTAGACTGCATAACAGTAACCCAAATGGTAACACCTGGGGTACTGAAATAACAACACAAATATTACCACTTTTTGCCTTTTGCGCTCCTGAATCCTTTGAGCTGCTTTTAACTGATCACGAAAAAACATATATTTTTTGTTTAAAGTTCACAAATCATGTACTTTCAGGTATTGGCATTCAGGGAAAAGATTTGATTTGCTCATAACATGTACACTCTAGCCAAATATGTATCCAGCTTTTTGTACATGCTATTCACGATATCTTTAATTTGGATTTACTAATTCAACTACTAGTATAAGAGGAAAACAGCATTTTCTTATAGTTTTGTTTCAAATATACTCTATTTGGATCAAGATTTTGGAACTCCTATGACCAAATCGGCCAGAGGCGAGAAATTCCTGGTACTGGCTACGGTGAAGATATGGCGACAATAGAATTTTGCAAACATACGGCGACAATATCATTTTAGGGCGGCACTAAAGTTTTTACATATCTATCTTCTTTCTATGTTTTACTGCTATTTTATAACCTGCTATGGTGATATATCAAAACGCGATACGACGTACCCTCAGCAAGACTTGACATCAAAGGATCATAAATATCAAATCTTATTTTCTATGGCTAGAAGACATGTAATTTTGTTTTGACACAAAGCAAAGTAAGTCTGATTCCCTGCAAAATATTATAGAAATTAAATTTTTAAAAATACCAGCTTATACAACCCTGTTATTGTATCAACATTCAGAATATCAAAGATACTCCCTCTTACCGCTTAGAGGCTTTGGAGGACGAAATTTGCTAAACTGCTTCAAGACAGATCTTTTATTCATACAGAGGAGGTGTATATATATATATATATATATATATTTATTTATATATATTAGTGAGCA
The DNA here is from genome assembly GCA_964020975.1 of Hermodice carunculata. Taxonomy (NCBI): domain Eukaryota; kingdom Metazoa; phylum Annelida; class Polychaeta; order Eunicida; family Amphinomidae; genus Hermodice; species Hermodice carunculata. The sequence continues at coordinate 42,951,342 of OZ026622.1, forward strand.
CCATTTACATTTCATTCCCTATTTTTGGCGTCAACTAATCTCATGGACATGGATTTCAAGCCGTATTTACTCAGTTGCATTCAGAAGCAGAAGAAAAGGCACACTAAACCTTTATGTATTTTAGAAACAATGATACCTTTCGTCTTCTCATCCTGTTAACAATTCGTCTCTGTGCCATGGCTTCATTTAAAACAGACGTAATTGTGGGGACGTCTGCGGATACAGGAGCTAACGGGTCCCTTTGAGAGTTTGTTTGGGAATTAGCCAGCGGAGCTTGTTCTGGAGCCATGTTTGCCCGTGGCTGTAATTCCCTGAACTCCTTTATAGTTGACATGGTAAGACTATCTTTACCTAAAGATGTACGCTTTCGGTTAATTTTTGCAACAATCCTTGAGGTCAGACTTCCCTTCCGACCGTGGAAGTCACTTTTGTCTAATATACTGAGTTCATCGCTAGATAGTTTTCTCACAAAGTTGCTTTTCCCGAGGCCACTGGCCCCTGAAGGGGGAGGCCCCATCATCTCCAGCGAGTGACGCATGCTTCCACGTCTCGACCTGTAAAACGAAAGAGCACTTTCATCGCTTTTACCACTGAACTCAGACGATCGCCTGCGATCAGAATCACATCCATTAGACACACTAATATATGAATCAACAAGGGACGAGTTCCTACGGCTGCGATCCAAATCAGACAGACTGGTCATACTACTCACAGAATGCAGAGATAAATTTGAATCCTGAACTCCAAGTCCGTTGGGTTCGTCTGTGTTTCTAATTTCTTCTTTAACATGCACTCCGTGCTCAGTTGGGGGTATGTTTTTTCGTTGTTCCAGTTTTTTCTTGTGCTTCTTCAATATTTTCCTTCTGATTTCGGCCTTCAGAGATTGTCTTCTTTCTAGAATGGGGTCGGGATTGCTCGCTCGGAGTTCAACCCTTAGGACCCTCATCATTCGTTTGCTTTTCATTGCTGGGGACTAAAATATCAGAACCTCATAAAACATGCCCAAGATGCAGCTTTTCACAGGGAACTCAATAACCAGAAAAATGCGATATGTTCTACATCCATGTGTACGCTCCCGCAAAAGTTGTTCACATAACAAAAGTTCCCAGCTGCTTGATGAAATGGCATTCAAATTACATGTAATCGAACGCATGAAATGGCTACATAACGTGCAAATGAAATATTCTGCATTTCTGAAAAAATATGTGCATACATGACACTTCCGAGCTAAATGGTAACCATTTTGGAAGTGTCGCTGTGTTAGAACTAACCGAATAGTCACTGAAGTCTAGTTTTGGGGGGTAGATACTGTTTATTAAGTAAACAGTCGACGGAGTTTGAACAACCTTACAGTCAATAATCTTCTTAAAAGATCAGTCATTGAGGAGCAACCTAAGCTGATTAAGCTACCTCTGTTGTACCGTTACCTTATCTGTGCAAAATAATTAAAATGTTTATTTCGACTCCATTCTTTATAGTCCTGCTTTCTAATCTCATTAAAATATTTTCAAGATCATAACAGGTATAAAATACAGTCCACATGTGCAATTTTGCCTTTGTTGAAGCAACTGGTTCGTAAATAACAGAAAATCAATAATGTGATCACGAGGGTATAATTCTATAAATTTCGTAACCTGATAATTTACTTTAGGGCTCAGTGTTCCCAAAAGGCGTAATCTTGTATAGGTGTTCAAACAAAAACTAACTCTATTAACGATTCCCTTACAGATGTAGAAATCTGGCGAGATTAGATAGACTTAATGTGGGCTACTTTGTGAATTGGTCAATACCAACATTATAATCAAATTAATTTGGAGACATATCTGCATAAGGATTTTGAGAATGAGTGAGGTCAAATATTTGACATAGATATATTTGTAACACTAATGGTGGACAGCTATACATACTGGATTTGCACTTGCCATTATCAGGAACTGTAAAATGCGACGTCCGTGCAATTTTGATATGTTCAGTATGTATCAAAGCTAAAACGATCGAAATACCATTTCTTTCTTTCATTAACTCTTTCGGTACTAATCAGAACAAAAATCGTGCTCGTCTAAATCATTTAAGTCCTCCTGATAGATCTCTTTCCTGATTTTATATGTTATAATGGCTTTACCATTTTCCAGGATATTTTGGTCCATATGCATACGTATGTATGTATTTTGGTGTGTTCACCAGATTCACCAGACTTGAAATGTACCAGTGACAACGTAAGTATCAAAAAGTGTCTACTTTAGGCGTTCATTGATTGTAAGAAAGACCTATGGACAGTAGGCACCTAATTCTGACAGCAATTTATCATCCGTTAGCAAAGGCCACCGATTGAAGTAAGCTTGTTACAGTATTAATAAGGATAAGTCATTTAACTTGGCGATTTTAGTGGTAAGTAGTGTTAGTGATAAATCTCATTATCCCAATATCATAACAACATTTAATTGAAACCAGTTTATGGCAAAAAAAAATCGAAAACTTCTATTGCCGAAGAATGCAGTTGCAAAGCAGATTTTGTTTTATTGTTCCAGCAGATACTCATTTAACGTAAATACGACATTCTCGTGAAAACGTCTACATAAGAGAAAGGTAGCAAAAACATTGAAGAAAAGACATGCACGAAATTCGGCCGCTTTTGACCGCTTAAAAACTAATAGGGTGAGAGACAAAATTCAATTGTTGCTTACGTAAAATAAGTCACCGGATCGAGCTTGTCCATCATCGTAATCGTATTTTCTTCATGTGTGCTTCCGCCGTCTTCAGCTCTGCAAATTAACATATTTTCATTGCCAAGAATTCCAAATTTATTCAATAAGAGAAACCCTTTCATACAAGCGAGGCATAAAGAAACACCTAGTGATCAATTCCTGAGAACATTTGGTTTTTATTTGATTTTGATACCGGATAGCCCCTTGCGTCGACGGAAGTTGTTCTTGTAGAGGGATCACTAAAGCAATAACGGTTGTGCTAAAAATATGTTAAAATAAGGAAGTCATAAATATATTGATTCACAGGTGCATGTTTATGCATAAGATTATCGCGTTTTACATTGAACGTTTTCATTGATAAAGTGTTATGATTGAGAGATTCATGTACAGTATATTATACATCATGCATTAGTTACCTGTAAAAAATGTCAATGCAGTTAGAACAGACGCATCGATGAAGATCTCCTTTGCAGAAAATAGTATGATCAGGCCTGCAGACCTTGTCCGTCCAATCCATTTCCGTAGTTTATTACCTTGTTATAACACATAAAGAACACCAATGAACTGTGTTACTAAATAATACCCAGGAGACAATCTAAGATACAAAATTTTGGCAGCATTGTTCTTAATGTGGGACACAAAAATCTCCTCAGGTATCTTATAGGAACGTTGAAAATATTATACAGGAATAGCCTTTTACTCTTCATATGAGATAGCATCATATTTTAGATACACCTATCCTTGTGGTATATATTACCAAATTGTGCTTTTTTTTTAACATGGGTCATTTTTGCTTCAGTTAAGACGATATATCACTATATCACTAATATCCTGATAGATTCCAAACAATACTTTCTAAGTCAGTTATCTATGTGACAAAATAGATGAAACCGATCAAAATAGGACACCATATATCTTTGAAGCAAACTTCGGAATGTGATACATTGCAAAGAAGAGAACTTTATCGGTGGATTGTAGATGGGCTACAACAATATCTTCATGGAGGCTTGCTTCAAGAAGAACATAATAAACAAGCTCGCTCTTTAGAATTTTCAGTCAAGTCGGAACATCGTAAAACTAATGTCACTTGGTATAACACATTAAAAGCAGTCCGAGCATGTTATGTTATAAACTTGTCATATGCACGTTTCAAACAAAAAAATATATATTGTTTTGTCACCGGCTCCAAGTAGTTTTTGCGTCAGTTCTATTGGTGACTTCGCTGATCGCCAATAACATAACAGAAAACAAAGTAAAAACAAACAAACAACTACATTGCTTTTTAGTAAGCTATACCACACCTTAAGTTCCTCTTTCACCTCCACGTGTCGTCGCAGCACTTCTAAAATATCGTAAAAGTATCACCTCATAAACATTGAAACCCATACTTCATCTGTCCATGTCATTCAGCATCTATCGCTTTTTGGAATTCCGTCCTAAAACGTGCAAAATCCTTTAAAGTATCCCATACAAGAAAAACTGCATAGATCCGGAAGAATAACACTGAGGTAACCAAGGGCTTTGATTGGATATCTGTTAATGATATCGATTTTCCTTAGGAGACCAGTGGGACTTTACAGCTTTATTCAACTATCTGCAGCAGTTTTCTGATTGATTTTTTTTTCGCTTAAATGGACTGAACCATTAGGGGTCGAATCAGGAAGATTTTCAGGTAGTTTGGACATTCAGGTCACTGAAGAGTAAAATCAAAATTGTCATTAGGCCTCATTTTCGGAAGCCACCATGATGTGGACAGAATATATTTCATAAATTACCGAATCAATCCGCTTAATGAAATTAGCTGAAAACATTCGGAAAGTCAATTGATATTTATTGACAGACACTTGTGATTTTTCGTGATAATGCCACCTGTATAGATACCTGATGAGCTACAGCTGAAGAATGGTTCGAACGTCCAACGAATATGGTTGCCCTGTTTATGGAAATTAGAGGAAAACTGAAGGACATACAAGAACAGTTTTTAGACAAGCATTTTCAGTACTGCTGAGCTTGGCTCAGAGCAAATCGAAATGTCCTTGTGTTTTTATGTATTTGTTGACTTGTTTATTTTCATTATATGTCTTGCTTTGTGTACATCACGCCATTTAAATTTTTTATTGCACAACTATAGGTTTTCTAAAATATTTTGAGACATCATTAGATCTCTTGATAGATATCTCTACATTCATTTGAAGATAACTCGAAACAAACTCATAGAAGTATTAAACTCTTTCAGTGACAACAACGACTAAAGTCCAACTACTCAAAACGAACTTCCCGAATTTACAACAAGGTTGTCAGATTCATGTTCCTTGCAAATAGACCTTTTCTTCGAATACCAGCATGTTTGTAGCTACATAGTATATAATAATCCATGTCAACAGTTTTCCTCGGTGCACTTGGAGCACATTGTCGTCAAGTTTGTGAGTTATTTTCAAGCATGGGTGGTGTTTTATTCAAAAGGTCTCATGTCTCAAGGGTACTATGAGACATGAAGTGCAGTTTCCTCTTGCGTGAAAATGGCGTTTGTCAGTTTATTTTCAAGCGCACCGAGGACAGTTGTTGACACAGTCAAATTGTGGCACTGAAACACTTAAGGTAAAAGATGTATCCCGACATGCCTGGTGGAGTTCTATTCTAATGTGTCTCCGTTTCTGTCATGTTTTCATCTTTACCCATTAACATTCGCACGCCACAAGACATCCGTGATATTCCTAGATACGCTGTTCCTCAACATGCCACCCCTGAAAAGTGTATCTGATATTACAATCCCAAATTACTCACAGACACACCCTTGGAGATATCAGAAAAGTTTCATACACATTCGTATTCGGGTTACTCTCGATACATTCAATCATTCTATATGAAGGAATACTGTGAAAACTGCTCTATTATTGATTGCTTTTTTTGCAGCAACTATATGAAACTCTGTATACAAGCCTTATGTCTTTTAGTTTAACAAACTGATTTCTGCGTTTCGTTGAAACCAGGTGTAATTTTCAGGTTAAATTAACAAAGATGGCCCTAGCGATAGCGGATGTTTTCATCCTTAGCTGGGTCATCCTGACTCCATATACATACGGTAATTTATTGTCCTCACTTCACATGGTCAGTCATTCTGTTTATTAGATAACCAAATTCTGTATGTTTGTACATTTTGCCTTTATGTCGAATAAAGATGATCTGAATCTCAATCTGAATCTGTATCTACACTCATAAAACTATACGTTTTCTGCTTTGCACCGAAGTGTAGTGCTCTCTTGTGTAAAAAGGAAGTTTTTAAGTTATTATTTATATTTTATTAGTCAAAGGTCTCATGTCTCATTTGCACCTTGGAACAAGAATACTCCAAACATATACAAACGCTTTAACATTTGTGAAATTGTACCTTATACTACTAGTATAACGCAGGAGGTCAATACAGTTATGGTTGGTAAAAATGTATAAACAATATAAAACAACACAATACCACCATATATGCTTTGTCTGTTTGACAATTTTATTCCAGCATCAAGAGATGTCTCCAGCTGTACTTAAAGATGGTCAAGATACCATAAATTAAGCTGCTAACAGAATAAAAAGTTCATTGAAGCCATAAGTGTACTTTAGCCACATTGAGAATCTACCGTATGCCTTTATGCTTTGTTACAATATAGGTTCCAAAACGGACGTGTCGCAATTCAGATGTAAGAATACATTTTGAAAGACTCGAGGGTCACATTAAATATTCCGACCGACTGCCCAGTTATGTTACAATGTGTATAAGCAGAATATGTAATTAATCATCCATCCACATTCGAACGACGTAATACTGTTTGACTGCATTTTGGGTCCAATGCTATTATTTACTAAAAAAGCTCTATGAGGGAAGGTATTTTTGCTCCCGGAAGCCATACTTCGTTACTGATTTAATATGTTCAAAAATGCCAAGTGTCCAATTCAGTTCCGTTATAGTGGCTTCTATATTGGTCAACTTCAGAGAAGGGTGAAAAGATACCCTCCGGCAACATTACTCGAGGACCGATCAGTAAAGAGCCCCAGCACTGACCTCCATACCTGGGGCACGAAACAGGAGAGTCGCTCAGATTTAACTACTCCAATTTTAGAACCTCTGTCACATTGTATGCAACAATATGACAACAATGTGACCATTGGACAATACCGAATTCGTGGTGATTGGTGGAAAATTCCCAAAAATAGGATCCAGTTCTCTGTAGTGCCCAACACTGGGAACGCGTGGCAAGTCAGACTCTTTTGCAGAGTTACAAACCTTACTAAGCATGAAGATATGAAGCTAGGTCAGGCTGAGCTCAATGACACAGGAAGAAACATAGTAAAATCCAGAATGTAATATACATCAGAACCATGGCCGCTTAAATTTTCTGCACTACGTTGTCGACTGAGTCAAACTGCGTGCCTTTACATGGCAGAGAATGCGCCGGGCCTAGCCTACCTCTGGAAATATTGATTTAGGGCTAGACATGTTATACTTGAATCGAATGTCCTTTTATGAGGAGCCTGAATCTAGCATCATTATAATAATTTAAATGAGCAGGGCATTTCTTGAGATAACAGGCAAGCGGTTAAGGATTAGACGCCGAAAACCAAATACTCAAGAGACCGAGAATTGGAAAAATACATCTGCAGACATTTATTTTCAAAATTTGCCTTTTCCAATGCAGGAACCTGGTCCATGAGGACGATGTTCTCCCTCCGTTCCTTTGTGACAGGTCACTGTCTAGCGTGGCTTTCCTAGCCAACTGACTTCCTGAGACATGAGTCCAATGTTTTATAACCAAAAGAATATAGAAAAATGAAACTTGAGCAGGATGCAAAATAATCAAGTAGCTGCTACACACAAGAATAACATGTGGTGTGGCGACCTGATGAGGTCAAGGAAGGGAAAGTTATCACCACAACATGCGCTATTGGCGTTCATCTGGACACGCCGAATTAGGGTCATCCTCCGATTGTTCATCTGCACCATACGTAAGTCTACCGTGGGGAAGATTAACCTTGGTACTGATATTCAATGTCTAAACCTAAGGTCAAAATTGAATTTTCATGAATAACAACCATGTCCTTCCAGTGATGTTTTCACATAACATTGGCTGTATAGTGGATTATCAAATAGAGAGTTGCAAAAGTTTTTACAAATATAAAATAGAGGCTGGTATGGGCGCTTCGTGCCGCAGATGGGCAGGGTGATATCATCAACTAAAAGTACCCACTGACACAAAAAAGCCATGGTAAGAACTCTGCCAGTCCTGTGCTCAGCTAACCAATATATATTTACTGGAACAGAGACCTGCCATGTTATTGCGGCGCCACGTATTGAACATATTTGCTAAGATCCAACTGAGGTACACCCCATCAATATGCGAAGAGGATCCATCCAATGTTTTTGTTTTTGTTTTTGTTTTTTGTTTTTGTTTTTTTGTTTGTTTTTGTTTGTCTGTTTTTTTTTTAAGTTGACAGTGTGAATTGTGAACAAATGGACAACTGAGAAAAGTAGTCACACAAGCTGAGCTGACTGACAAGGTAGATAAAAATGGTTTCGGATGTAACAGTATAGGCTCCAAAACATGTTCTGAGTAGTTACCGCTGAAGACCTTTTAATTTATTTGAGCTAATACAGGCCATGTAAAAATTCAACAGAGGAACGTGTGCAATATGGACAATAGTACTTCCATATTTATATAGGTTAGACAATGACAGATTAGCTTATGGACAGTAAAGAGTTCGGACTGCGGAATAGGGTAATGACTACTAGGAAGTGGTTCTGGACAAAAAGACACAAATACAACAACTGGGAGCTACTAAGGTAAAGGTATGCCAGAGATGGTGAAAGCCTGCATCTATGAGTAAGTTCAAAGTTTTAGAAATTTTGAACGTCCAAGGTCGATTCTGGAGATGTCAGAGGTAAATACGCTATTTCATAAAATTGAAAATACAAGGTGTGATCAGCATTTTGACATGAAACTATCTCAGATTGGTTAAAAAGGGAAAGTGCGTGGCGTTATATTTTACTTCTTCCTAACATGTTGTTGCACGCAATATCCTTCGACGATGTTCTGCCCCCACCCCCCTTTTTTTTAAACTCAATACAGTATAGTGACCAACTTTGAAAACAAGAGGATCGCATTTCTATCAGGACAAAATTTTACTGAACAAAGCAGCCCATTTGAAACTGAAATGCCAAAATAGCTTTGTTTAAGCTCTGCTGACCGTCGGTTGCGGTCTTCACGCGATCACGCATATTTGTATGTCCTTTCTTTTCATGAATGATCGCATATTTGTATGTAATCTAAACTTTTTTTCATGAATGTGGGTAATTTATTTCTGAACTATTTGATAAAGACTTCATTGGCTATGCTGTGCTGTGGATGTGTTCTCCGACTCATAGTCGTAATGGAAGTAGAGCGTTGTTGTAATGTTCCATGTCCATAAGTGTCACAAAAACTATGTAGGCCTATACTTGACTTTTGCAGTCAGCTCAGCCGACTGACAAGTCAGGATCAGCAAAAAATGGCAGGCCTACCAAGCCTCTTTATATCTTCGGAATCTCAGCCTTTTTGCTGTATTTGTCTTAACTCTCAATGTTGGGTTGGTATTTATAAATGTGGGTTATGTCTTTCTGAGCAATTTTCTTGTGACCGCAATACAGTCCAAAATGTTCAAAGTTATATATGGCATATAACTTTCAGCCAGGACTCACAAAATATGTAAAATGCTGGGTCGAGTTCGATATTGTTGGCACTACCAACAGCATTACGTATTATTTTATGATAAGGAAACTGTTTCAAGATTGCTGTGATCCTATTAGCTACGATGGTGCACGTGGCAAAACTGAAACTGGTTTAATGACTTGAGATGGAGTCCCCAGATCAGCGGAATCGTCATATTGATTTGTGGGCGTGGCAAAATCGATGGAACGTAACTGGTGGTTCCAAGTTTAATCTGCAGTTACCGGTACATTCCACCGATTTGGCGACGCCTGCAAACGAATATCACGATTCCGCTGATCTGAAGACTCCATCTCACAGTCACTTGTTGGCAGGCACTCATTTATTCTTTCTTTAAGGCTGTTTCTTGAAAATAAAAATCTTGAAACTGGGCTTTTGCTTTATTTACTTCATAATGCAAACAGTGATCTATATATAAAATTAGGGGCAATTAAAATTTTAAAAGCTCCGTATCTTCAATATTAGAGATAGACACGAAGTTCTGACTTACACGTGTAGGTTTTGAGACGTGTCAATGAACAGTGACACGTTCTAGAAGTGCAACTAAATGTAGCAAGTTTGAAGCTTGTTTGTCATGCTAATAGTTTGTATGTATTCTTGTGGGAGGGAGAAAGGGGGGGGGCACATTGTGTTGAATACAACATGGTTTGTTACATTGACACAAAATAATTTTGACTGCAATCATGAATAATATGTCATATCAAATCAGATTCACGTGTTGAAGTATTTAATGGAACAATCAACACTTAATACTTTTTATGTAAAAAAGCATATAATCACCAGACAAACCCTGTTAAGGGAAAAGCATGTTTGGATCCAGTGTGGCTACAAAATAGTTTTGCCGACTGCTGATTGGCGAAGATCGGGCTTCAGACAGCGTTCATTGAATATGCAAGCCTGTCTCACAGTGCTCACCTGAGGCTAGTGGAATGGAGTGGTGCAGAGGTAGACAACCCCCGACTTTCAGCACAAATTTGGACATATTCTGTAAATTGACTTTATTTTGCTGTAGTGCTACGTTTTTTCACTTGTTACGCTCATGAAACAAATCCATTAAAAAGCAAACCACTGTGAGAAAAGGATTTTAACTTAGGGGTTTCATGGATCTTTCCTCCAAAATAGTGAATTTAAAAACTCGAGTGAAATACCTCAAATTACAAAAACTAAAAACAAAAAAACAAAAAAACCCTGAAAATTTATGCACGTGAAAATAAGGCAATATACAGCATATGCACGTAAAAAAGCCTGCCTCCGGGGCTTTGCCCTTGTTATTAATGCGAATTAGGTGAACATGCAAAATTTAAATCTTGAATAGCTTCAAAACCATTATAGATAGGGGTGCCATTCCAACTTCAATTTAAGGGTTTGTGACAAAGCTACACCCAATGAACTATGGAAAAAAACTGCAAAATTTAAATCTATGCAAATAAAGTGAATACGCAAAAGTTTAAATCTTGAAAAACTTCAAAACTATTATACATGGATATGCTATTCATAATTCAATTTGTAGGTTTGGACATACCGCATCCAATGAACCACAGTTGTCCGCTTTTAATTTATGCAAACTAAGCAAACACACAAGCTTAAAATTTTGAATAGCTTCAAAACTATTTTACTGGTGTCATTCAAACTTCAGTTTATAAGTTTGTGACATGGCTGCATCCAATGAACCTAGAACCAAAGTTGTAGCATTTTAAACCTCAGGGCACTTAGCACACAATGTGCGCAAAGTACCCCGAGGCAAGCTGTTGACTAAGACTATTTTTGCTTAAGACTAGGCTTGCTGGTATTTGAATGAAAGGTATCTACACGAGGAGTTTGTATCTTTTAACCATTATATGTTTAACGGTAATGAGAAAACAACTATAACTGTGGTTAGCACTTAAGGGTTAAATTATGCAAATTAGGCTAATACACAAAATTTTGATTATGTTCAACAATGGCAAAGTGTAGCATTTCAAATTGTTCTCATTTTGAAGGCACCCTGACAAATTTGCTCTGAAGAAAATCTTCGTTTCTAGTTGTTATTTGTATTCACGCATGGACTGTATATGTATATTACTCATGTACATGTCTGAACTACAAGAACTGAAATTAATTGAAAAGTAGTTACAACATACTGCACTGAATAAGTAAAACAACAAAACACAGCGATATAGTTTTTCTTTTTTATTAACAAAATAATTTTAAAATATAAAGGTAGGTACACATGGCAGAATCTCTATTCATATAAGATATTAATATTTTTTGTTTGCAAACCCTCTGACAGTGACCCAGAGCCTCCAAGCTAGCCTGTGTTAAAAGTGGGAAATCTCCTTCTTGCAGGTACTGAAGAAAGGAAGCGGGAGCACTGAAGGCACAAAGCAAAGCCAGGGAGGTCTGGGGACATGCTCCCCCAGGAAAAAATCAAAATTTGCACCTTCATTTTGAACCATTTTTGGACCATCATAGACATATTCTTTTGCACATGTATTGTACAACTACACAGCAAAACAGTACAACTTTACAGCCACAAATGGAATAATGGCACTTTTTTTTCAATTTTACAAAAAGCGGGAGACATTATATAAAAGGCAGGAGATCTCCCACACTTAGAGGCTCTGGTGACTGGTAATTTTGAATGTCAACTTTGTGCTTTTTCTTTCAGCATTTATTTTTTGCCATACAATTCAAATGAAAATGTTAAACTAACTCTGCAAGAATAACACTGCAATGCAATGTTTATTTAAACAGTTACTTCATCATGCATATGTGTTACTTTATACTTGAATGGGAATTTAATTTTGTGAATATACTACTGCGTATGCACAATACTTAGTGGTTCTCACTTTATTATGACATTTACTTTTAGATCCCCCAAGCATTAAGGGTGTTGCAAACCACTGGAAGAAGACCAATGACAACTGTTCAGTCAGTCTTACCACCAGGGGTGGCATGGGTTAAATCATCTTGATAAAATGAACACTGCTCTCTTGATACTGACATTGTAGTTTCCATGTCAAGCCCACTTCACCATTTCTGATCTAATTTTGCTCTGAGTGACCTTAATTGAGAATCTACATTCACACAATTGTCATAAAATAAACTGATAAGTTAATGGACAGTCTTTTGTCTATGCTTTTCCTTTTGTTTTTTGAAAAGGCAATGTCTCCGTTGCTGGACCTGACATTGCTTGCTAAACAGACCAATGTTTAAAATAAACTGAGAAGTTAATGGACAGTCTTTTGTCTATGCTTTTCCTTTTGTTTTTTGAAAAGGCAATGTCTCCGTTGCTGGACCTGACATTGCTTGCTAAACAGACCAATGTTTGTGTTTTCTCAACTCCCCTTGGTCTGCCCTTTGGCTATATGATTGCTGTTTTAGCACTGGAAAAGTGACTCAATTTCTAAATGGTCTGCTTTGGTTACTACGGAAACAGACTACAGTGCAACAGGGTAGACATACTGCACATGGGCAAGGTAATAAACCATCACCTTCCTCACTGGTTCATCCATATATGTACATGAGAAGAGTGACAGTGCACTTTTAATACCCTGGCTGTAATAAACTCTTGTAGTCCTGAGGCAGACCAGTTATGGAGGAGAGAATTTTGAGCTTGGTCTGCTTTGGAGACGAGCTCTGTTTACACAAGAACATAATCCAATGTCTTTTACAATAATTTTTTAAGAAAAAGCTCGTAATATTTGGAGTGTATGCATGACAACTGGAGTACACAAGAACATAATCCAATGTCTTTTACAATAATTTTTTAAGAAAAAGCTCGTAATATTTGGAGTGTATGCATGACAACTGGAGAAGTATAATAATGAAGTAATGGCCCACTTGTAATCCTAATATCATACTGAAGTACACGTAAGTTTGGAACACTTCAGTCACGGCATGGCGCCACTGGTCAAGATGGATCTATTATGAAATAAGTCCGCTGTTCTTCATTATGTTTTTAACTACACAGCAGGTTGTTGCTTGGGGAAGCAGCTTCAGAAATCTTATGTTATTTGTCATGTTGCAGCAACACAAAAGTAAGTGATTTTTCAGGTCTTTTTGAGCTTCAAAACACAAAGTGCAAGAAATATCTGTCATGGTTACATTAAAAAGCTTGATATGACTGTATCATGCAGTAATATTTTTGTGACCTGTTATACTTTTTTTTTGTTTTTGTTTCAAATAATGTTCTTCATGAGGTATAGTGTCCATGTATTCACCATGTTGATAACAATGGTCAGTCAAAGTTAAGAATTGCCACCCTACACCCAAATAAGTCTTGGTTTTCCAGGAATCCATAAGAAAAAAAAAGTGCCATTATGATCGTTTCATCAGCTTGAATATTGTAAAAGTCTTCCTCCAAGTACTTCAGAGGCTGGCTACATTGCATGTACATCAAATCTTTTTAAAACCTAACTATAACCTGTGCCAACTGACTGCATCGCTGTTGATGAAAGGCACAAATCCCACATGTATTTGTGGTACACATTTGTGATGCGTTTGTATATCAGTAGTTTGTGCATTTTAAATCAGTGTACACTTATATTTCAGCAATGCTGTATTTTATTGTTTTCTGTTCCCACACATCATGTAAGATTTATGTATTTATTTATATTCAATTTGTCATCAAACATGTATTTTGTCGCTATTGTATCATCCATGGTTTGACAGAAGATCAACACTGAGCAAGTAATCCTAGTTTAAAGCATAAAATATTCTACAATTGTTTTCTCAGTTGGGGGTCTCATGCTTGCTGTAACACATCTGATGCACAATTATTAGCTGGAATACACTCGACATACATATATACCTCATTAATTTAACTGTCTGTCAGTGACACAAGGGTACCGCAGGAATTAAACATTGTATGTAACATACACAATTGTTGGTCTGTGTTTTACTGGGACATCATCAGCATCTTGATAAATCTCATAACAAAATAACAAAAAATAAATAGATTATAATAAAACAACGAAAAAAATCCTCAGAGCAATGTACTGTACATATGCTCATTTGTGCATTTTAAGCCTTTAAATGAAGGTTTAATTTCTATAGTTTAGACATAGTTCCTATTAACCTGTGTTAAAGCACAATTCTATTTTTATTTTCACATTTTTGCTATCAGTGAAATAAGCAAAAATGAAAAGTGGAAAATGAAGTGAATTTATGTTAATAATTTCTGCAATGTACAGCACATTGTCACTAATCAACTTGGGTCATGGTTCCACTTTCAGAACTTTTGTTTCTATGCTATACATTCTGCTGTAAATATCTTTGTTTCATGTTGTTTTGCACTGAAATAACATTAAATCTGTGCACTTTAAGATTACTGCAAAACCTTGTGACTGTGGAGTTCTCTTTTTATTTCTCTCCGTACTTAATACACGACTTTTGGTTAAAATGCATGCAATTCAATATGTACATGTAGGGTTCTGTTTACCATAATGTGTTTAAAAACTCTGTATTTTTCATTCCAAATTTTGAATTCCGGACCTTGAGAAGTTTTGAAAACCACCTATTTATATATGCAAAATACAGCAACTTACAGTATACACAAAGTTGGACCAATTTAGTACACATCACCTGGAACAACATTATAGGTATGGCAGCTCAGCCTTAAGATATGTTGTGTCGATATTGTAAATGTAAATAGATCTATTTTGGCATTTTAATGAAAACTGAAAATAAAAGATCAACTCATTTCACATATGTCCCTGATTTTTCCATGTATTTATATGATGCAGAAATAAGGTAAAATTTACATAATTCTAATTCAACTAAAAAGGGCTTTCATTGAAGTACAAACATGGCTGCTCTGGAGTTGGTGGTTTTTGCAGTAGTCATAATACAATACATTGACTAAGGCCCTGACAACCATAGTCACTGTATGGAATGTGTTAATGCCACAACTGTGAGTACATTTATACAAACAGGAGCAACAATGCCACATCTTCCATGTAGTTCTCAACCCAAGTAAGTGCCATTGGACAGTGTAGAAAGTGCTACTGAAGCATTAATGTTCTAATTCAGCTACAGTGTGCACCCTCTCTTATGAGACTACTCCCACTGCAATACACACAAAAATTGATCACATTAAAAGTGTGGCCTTTCTCGCAGGGGAACAAAACATTAAACTTGGGCAAATTCAGCATGAATATGGTGGCACAATGTTAGAGATGCTTTCTGTGAGAGGGACCTTCATTATGATAGTCAAACTAGAAATATTATAACAGTAAGTCAATTCACAGTATCTGTATGGTTGTCTGGAGATCATATATCCCCTAAAAGGGGGCAGGAAGGTGGCATAAAACATGTACTGAATCACATCACAACGTGTTTTAACTCTTTTTATATTCTCTCTTTATCACCCAGCAATTAGGTCCATAGCCACTCACAGTCCTGTATTAACTAAAAATGATATAATCATGAATGTTATACACATTTCTGATGGCTTTTACAAAATGCCAGGCTGGACACTCAATAAAAAAAAGTTGTGGCAAAGTCAAAGTCACCTTAAGTAGTGGTATAGCCGACATGTGAAACTAGGATAGCCCTTACCAAAAGATTGGATACCCCCCCCCGCCCTGCTTTGCACACACATTGGTCTTGTGACTTTGAAAATGAGGTCAAGGTCACCAAAATGTACATGTTACCAGGTCAAGAAACAGATTCCAGGCACAATTGAGGTAATTTGATTTTTATGTGGCCGTGATGTCATAAGATATTTTTCTTGCAAGGATTTTGCTACGGATGGACAGTCAGACGAGCTATAAACAGTGTACCCCCAAAACTTTGTTTGTGGAGGTATAATAGGATCACAATTAACATTTCAAACATGGGAAACTTAATTGCTGCAGTTGGCCGGTGGACAGACAAAATGCATAAGAGTAAAAAAAAAAAACCCACTTGCCTCTCACAACAGGTAAACTTCAATTTATGCAGTGAAAGCTCCCTTAAATGCATGGAGTACTTTGGAAATTTGCCTTGATTAGGTCTCAATAGTAGAGCTACTGTATATTTGAAATATTAAAGCCGAGCTGACTTATATATCATGATTAAACAGGGTATATTAACTGTGTAGAGTTGATTTCAGATTTGAGGAATCACAATATGGGGGATGGAGCACTTCAGAGGTATGGGGTACTGAACCCTTTCCCCCTTAAATTAAGACTGAGTTTAAGACAAGCTGTCAACCTGTATGTCAAAGGCAAGTCATCAGAAAAGTATAACAAGTCCTTCAGGACTGTCCTACAGTAACCCATTATTGTAAAGTAAGACACTAACACAGAAACAATTCAAAATCATCATAATACATGTACCCTCAACTGTCATACATGTATAATACTGAAATGTGAATTGTGAGAGATATTTCATTGTACTTAACATTATTTATGTAAAGAGGTGAATACACATGTAACTAGCACCATGATGTCCCTGAAGTACAGATCAGCTTTCATTTCATAAGAAAAATCTGCAACATCATCTAACCATACCAAAAAATCTTTTTTGCAGAATTCTCACAAACCGATCTCTAACCTTGTATTTAAAGCTTTGGTACCATTTCACGAGATTCATTCGCCTTTGTATGCGTTGTTCAGGAGATAACAATTTCTCCTTTGCTATAAGTTTTGGCAAGTCTCTCCAGTCTTTGATAAATATCACAGGAGCCCCTAGTTCTTTGAGTATCCTCAAGGGGGCAGCATGTCTAATTGCAGCTGAGTCCCCGCAATTCCCAGGAGTCATGACGTCTTCTATGACAGGCACAGAACCATATGACATGGCCTCATAGATGCGATAGCACTCAGTGTTCTTGCCCACTGGGTTCAGGGTGAGGTCACTGTCCGACAAGGCTTGGAGGTATTGCCTTTTGGTGTTGGCTGTTTCTTGGGGTAACCATCTGTGACAGAACAGAACAAAATATGACAATGCCATAAAACTCAGAGAACAAATATACAATGAAACAAATCAGATTTCTAATTATACGGAAGGGTAAGCTTGCAAGAACACAGATATATCAGATGTACTAATCTGCCTGGTAACAGCACCTACTTCTTGTGTGACATGACATTTTTGATCAACGAATGAAGTCTGATTTGTTTTCCCCCAGGGGTCTTTACATGCAAATGGTTGGTACCAAGAGGAAGTTACCTATAGTTCTACCTACAGACAACACGCCCTATTCAAATGATCAGATGACTTGATACTGGTGATAGTAGCCTGCATGGGAGAAGTCCTGCACTCAAGTTGTGTTGTTCTTAAATTGTGGTAGAAATTGTATGTGATAGTGTAATATGCCTGCACCACAGATACAGAGTTCATAGTGTAATCAAACAGTTGGCTAAGAAGGAAAGTTACTTTCAGTTGTTAGGAGTTACAGGTAACCACTTCATGACACTGCAGTTATTGAAAAAGTGAAAGTAATGGAATCATCCAGTATGCTCTGAATCAGAGCCAGTGCCCACAGGAAGGCAGCCATGAGCAGCATCACAATGAGGGGCTAGCCCAGCATTAGTGCTATTTTTGGAAGGCGGTAATTTCTCCTTGATCAGCTGACCTTGCATACATTTTACAACTGGAACTAAGGCCTTCCCTCCAAGCCAACCGTCTGTTTGCTCTAAGAACTCTGCACCTGTAGCACATCCATATTACAGGATCACATTCAATTCTTACCTTGATTTGCAGACAAAACAACCTCAGGGGAGAACTTCTCCATGGCTATCATGATGGCTATGCTATCATGATGGCTATATGCATATGCCCAACATATTTCTTAACAATTAGCTTCAGGTTAAGTTGGCTATTCAAGAACAAAATCAAAATAAGGAAAATTCATTTCCTAATCTAAGAGTTAAAATTTAATATATATATATATATATATGTATATATATATATATATATATATATATGTCTTGAATCTAAATGCCAACTTATTTGATTCCCCACAGAAATTAAAAATGTGCTTCTTTCTGGAATCTTATGCCTGAACCGAACTGAATGAAAACTTCAAGGTGCATACTTAAGTACCATGTTGTTGTTTTTCAATATTTTTATTTTCAAATTTTTTCTTGAACAACAAAATGCAAAAGTTATAAGCACCACAAAATTCTGGGACCATAAGTTTTTTTAAACTTCCCTAAAAAAACAAGCAATTTTTATCTGGAAATGCATGTGGAGGCACCTGTCACCTGGAGTATTATTTGACTTGTTTTTAATCACAACTTTGACAGTGCTGAAATTAATGAACTTTCAAAAAAAAAAAAAAAAAAAAATCCACAAAAAGCCATTTACAGTAGTATTGTGTCAACTTTAACCCTTACCCCTTAAATTAAGACTGAGTCAAAAGCTTCTCCTGGCTTTAATATAGGTTGAATGCTCAGCACCCATCTATGCCAAGGAATGCTGTTGACCTGGGGCATGTTATCTTGATAGGTTTTGTCTACAAACCTCAGTCAAATTGTTTTTCATTACCATTGAAATAAGTCAAAATTAAAAAAATAAAATAAAAATAAGGTAAACAATATTCGACCACCAGCTGCTTTTGGCTGATTTAACCCTTTCCTCCTTAAACCAGCCAAAACCGGCTGGTGGTCAAATGTCGTCTGCTTCAGTGTTTTCAACTAATTTCAACAGTTATGAAAAACAACTTGACTGAGAAATGTACATGAGACTTATCAAGATCACATGCCCCATGCCAAGGAAAGCTGTTGACTCAGTCTTAATTCAAGGGGAAAAGGGTTAACAAAAGAATAGAATTTGAAACATGGGGGTCCCACATGTCTCAGTCTCTGTGGCCTGCATTCAAGGCCAAAAAGGAAAAACATTTGATTCTACTACAGATGACTCACCATGACTTGATCATTATTCCACACCAAGAATACGTGTCTACTGCAAAGAAGTCTCACTAATAAAACTTTAAAATACCTAGTGCTCCAACCATCAATTTTTCTGTCTGCAAATGACAGTCCATTCCACACACTAAACATTTTGGAATGCAGAACTACATGTATTATGAGGAACACATTCACTTTGCACATGTTGAATTAAAAAGGTAAAGTCACCTTCCACAATTGTAAATTGGAGTCTTCACTGAAAATCAGACTTGCCTCCAAAGCAGACCAAGCTCTGTATTATTTCTACTACTTAGAGTGGAGAAATCAGGGAGATTGGTCTGTTTAGCAGGCAACAGATAGACTTATTTTTGGTGCAATTTAAAACAAACAAACAAAAAAATCATCCTTCATCACAATCCCTAACAATAAGAATATGCTTGGTGGACAATATTCCTGATACAATAGGAGAATAAAGTTACAACACTCACTCAGTTCTGGGCTTGATGATGCAGATCTGCTGCATATTATGGTCCTTGAGCACATTAAGAAGCACCACTCTGGAAGAGTTGGGGTACACAGTACCCAGGAAATTACACACATATGGTCGACTTGGCTGCAGGGCTAATGTGGAGGGACCTTCCAGTGGAAAATTACGATATCTGAAATCACAATGAGCAACAACATAAGATATAAAGAAAGAATGGATGCAGTCTGTGTGACAAAATGATAATTAATATCCTGTACAAATGTAACATAGACCAAAACAAATGATAGTGACTTTCCCAGATACAGCTCGTATCAGCTTTCAAGCTTCACTTGAAGTGTTTTAATTTCCGCAAAACAGAAAAGTGATTGTTGTGAAATTATGCCCTGCTTGTAATTTGAGGCTTATTTTGGCCCTGGCCTTACAAAGGTTGGTCGAAAAAATGCTGCCCCTCACTAATCTTGAGCAACATGTACCCAAAAAATTCACTCTAAAATTTGTATGGCCTTAGGGTCAATTTCAACTGGGACTAGACCATTATTAAAGGTATCGAAAGTATTCATCGACATTTGCCTATATCTTCTACTGATGCTACAAGGTACCCAAAACATACACATCAATCAGCAGGATATGAGCTTCTCATAATTGTTAATTCTTTCAGTACCAATCATGTCTAAAGTCAATCTACTAAAGTGAGTCTGGTCTGAATTATCATTAGAATCTCAGATTCATATTCCTCATAAAAAGACTTTTCATTCAAGTACACACTGTATCAAAATACCTTTTCTCCACGTGCATTGGGTGCATTGCGCCCAATGGGCGCCAAGAAAAGCTGTTGACTCAGTCTAAAATTTGGCACTTACAGAGTTAAAGCAAAATCTGTTAAAATCAATTTTAGTTAGTTTTAATTTTTAACATCAACAGTCCAATGGTGAATTCTACAAAGTCAAATATGTGTTCATTGTCTGTAGACCATTCTATGAAAATCTTTTGCCAAATTTGTTTGCCACTTGTTTCTCTCGAAGTACATGTAGTTCAATTGCAATGAACAATGCCACTCAGTGTCTACCTACGTAGCCTGAACAGTCAGAACACTGTAAAGAGGAATGGCTGTGTGGAACACGATAGAAAATTTATTAAAATAACACTTCTGTGTTAGAAGTAACTAGTATTGCATCATAATTTGCTGTACAAAATAAGTTTCTCTGCTAAGCAGTTTGGCTAAAATTAACATTCATACACATCTTCCTTCCCCTTCCCACTCCCACCCCCAACCCCACCCCATCCCTGCAAAAGAGGCCATTTGTCCATGTAGCAAGCATGGTCTTTTCATGTTATCCCCCTCAGGACAAGCACACCTCTCATACATGTAAGGCCACATTTCTGGTGTACTTGGACTGGCCTTAAAGGAGTATATGGGATTATTCTCTTAATTAAAGCCTCACAATTGTAAGACATACTTACGTAGCAACTCCTAAAGGCCACTGGTAAAAGCTACGATTGTCAATGTCTTTACTGTCATAAATGAGGAAGACAAATTTGACCAAGCCTCCTTGGTCCACCATGAACTTCTTGATCCAGTCGTTGCTACACTGTTCATTTCCCAGCAGAATCACAGCGAGGTTTTGTAATTGCCTAAAGGCAGGCATGGAGCTCAGCCACATCATGGCAAAGTCAATTTTTGATGTCTCCCGCCCATTCAGAACCAGTACAAGGTTTTTGACATCCTTTGGCACACGATCTGGAACTACACCTGGACCCGTACGAAATCTGAAACAGACATATGAAAAGCAATCCTGATTTTAACTCATTCATGCTACATGTAGTTCTTGATTTTTCTCATATGTTAACAAAATTTACGATGAAGGCTGAATAATCAAATTTGTCAAAGAGAGAGTATTCATTTAAACACCAACATGTCTGGTCAGTGGTTTTTGCATTGCCTGGCAAGTCATGCTACGACTGTTGCATAGTAATCTGTAACATGTTTTATCAGGCACTGCAAAAAAACAGACTAAGGCCTTTGCAATCAGAGTATGGAATGAACCAATATTAAGGATGTCTGTTTTGTAATTAATCATGTTTAGTTCATAATTATTCCATTATATTGAATCATCAATCAATGCAATCTCAAACAAGTACATGTAGATAGATGCTGATGCTAGCCATATCCCCCACCCACAATAATCATAGTGGTAAATACACATGATGTACATTTGTATGCATGTATTACCGTATAAATGTAGTAAGTAAAGTGGGAAAAGTTTTTGTTGGTGGTAAT
Source organism: Hermodice carunculata (assembly GCA_964020975.1). NCBI lineage: Eukaryota > Metazoa > Annelida > Polychaeta > Eunicida > Amphinomidae > Hermodice > Hermodice carunculata. Next base: position 42,973,370 of record OZ026622.1, read on the forward strand.
ATGGAAATAAAGACACAGAACCTAGACACATTATCGGTTCCTGTTTTGTGGAGGAACCAATAAAGACGAGGGTTGTTGGTTTAAGCGTATTTTTATTTCGTCATTAAGTTTATGAATTACATATTATGAGTGGCAATTGGGGAGGAGGGCTGAGCCCTATATTAACCCCTCTTGCAGAGAATAAGACAATGAGTAAACAGAACGTCACAGAAGACATACTGTGGCTGCATGTGCGGGCAGCTCAGAAGGGAGTATGCCCAGTCATGCAACGATAACAACACAGGAGAACACCCACTAGAAACATGGACAGATAGAGGGGGCTACTCCAATTAAACGTACTATACATGCATATGTTATGTCATGATAAATCATTTATTTTCGAAGACTATTTGCATTAACTTACTTTAAGAGAAAATCCCATCTCCCCGCAGGGTCCGCATGCAGGGCAAACGGACGCGAACGCCCGGAGATAGGCGCCCACATCCATCCACCACACACAAGCACCCCGTGGCAGAGATCAAACCCTCAGTTATGTCAAGAATTAACCTATACCCATATTTGATAACCTAGATGTAGTAATAATGTAATCCTGAACGGCTGAAAAAATATGCATGTTTTCGTGTAGTGTACATTAAGAAGAATCATAGAATATAGTATGCATGGTAAACGGAGCATATTTTGCAATAGCTGCATGTAACTTCGATCGTGCTATTGCATATTTTGGGCAGACCAAAAAATAATGCCAAGTGTAATTGAGGGTTGTTTGCTAATCATATCTTCTTTAACATGTTTGACTTACTTATATTTGGCTGAAATCAGACAGAAAAAAGTTTACTTGAAAAAAGATGCTGGAGCTCTTGGTTACCTACCAAAAACGGCAAAAAAAAAAAAAAAAAAAAAAATGAAAGTGAAGTCCTACCTGGACACATCTAGTGACTAAATTTACAGAAATTCTATCAGATCAGGCTGGAGATATTGGTACAGAGTAGGTAGTCTATCTTTAACCTATATTGACCTTGACATTTGACCTCAAGGTCACTCTTGAGCAATGCCAAGTGAAGTCCTACCTGGATACATTTACTAAGTTAAATGAACTTTGACAAATATTGCTGGATATATGGCACAGAAACAAACTTTCTTTGTGGGGCTCTGTTACCTTGGCCTTGAACCTGAAGATTACCTGCAGGGATTCAAAAGTGAGGTCCCACCTTGAAGCATGTTGTGACCATGTTTAATGAACTTCCATTAAATCCTTCTGTAGATACTGCATAGAACAGAATTTTATTTGAAAGTCCCTGTGATCTTGAAGCTTTCTGATGTTTGTTGATTAATTAATTAATCATGGAGGATAATTAGCTATTAAAGACTATGCTTATGCATCTTTTCAGATCTGGAGGTTGCTTAATTAACCTTGTTGATTAATTAATGAATGAAAGTAATTCAGCACACAAAACAATCCATATGCACACCTACTACCTTAAATGTGCCATCCCTATATATTTCAAAGGGCTAGCATTTATAGTTTAGAAGATATCACCTCGACAAAATTATGCAGATGATTTTGAGGTTTAAGGATCTTTGTTAATTGATTAATTAATAAAACAAAGAAATCAGCCTAATAAATTTAATCCTCTGCACACTTCCTACCTAAGATCTACCAGTGCTGAAAATTTCAAAGGGCTAGCGTTTATAGTTCCAAAGATATGGCCCGGACAAAATCATTTCTGATCTGGAGGTTGCCCAATGAAATCATGTTAATTAATTAATGTAACCAATTAGGCACACAAAACAATACCTATGCACACCTACTACCTATGATCTACCAAACTGTATAAATTTCAAAGGGCTAGGATTTATAATTTAGAAGATATGGCCCTGTCAAAATTTGTTTTGGATGCAGGTGATTTTGAGGTCCTTAAAGGTCTTTGCTAATTAATTAGTTAGTAAAACAAAGAAATCAGCTGAGTAAATTTAATCCTATGCACATCTCCTACCTAAGATCTACCAACCCTGAAAATTTGAAAGGACTAGCATTTATAGTTCTAACGATATGGCCCGGACAAAATCCTTTCTGATCTGGAGGTTGCCCAATCAACTTTTGTTAATTAATTAATTGATGTAAGCAATTTGGCACACAAAACAGTACCTATGTACATCTACCACCTATGATCTACCAACTCTATAAATTTCAAAGGACTTACATTTATATTTTAGAAGATATGGCCCGGATAAAATTTGTTGCGGATGGAAGGAAGGACGTACGGAGGGACACATGGACGGTGTCCATTACCATACCCCCCCTCCACTTCGTGGGCAGGGGATAATAATTCATTATCTTTAGATGAAGAATATGTATCAATAAGAAGCAATGACCAATGTTTTCTAATCAAGTCATGTGTTTGAAAGAAAGCAAATTTATTAGCCACTGCTGCCATCTGATATCTGTATTGTGAACTAATTAATTCACACCATATTTTACTCTTGAAGGCCTCTGTCGGAATTTTTTTTACTTTTCATTTGCCTGGCAACTCATGCTCCAATTCCAATTTGATGACTGACTTTATAGGCCATACATGTTGGTACTTAAATAATAGTTGTCCTTTTATTTTCATAGGACAGCAAGCCCCACACATATTCCACCGACATACATTTACATGTGCTTCATGTGCAGGTTATTGGAGAAATCTCTAACTTGTATGGACAATGAAAAGCATAATTTTCAACTCTTTTATTGCCATTCACAACAAAAGTTGTGCTCCTCTCAATTGTCAAAATGATTCCAGACGCAACCTTTTCCTGGTTAACACAACACTGAGTCAACAACTTTCCTTGACACAGGTTGGGTGCAACCCTCACCAAGGAAAGCTGTTGACCTGGAGCATGCTATCCTTATAGGTCATTTACAATTCTCAGGAAAAAATGTTTTATGCTGGCGAGAATTTTATGTCAGAAGATGCAAGCAGATGAAAAATTTACATCCTGGCACTATGGGGCAATTAGAGCAGGAAAGGGTTAAATCCCTTGTTAAAATACATTTCATATCCAGGACAGCTGCTTTTTGTGGCATGTTTTGGACACAGTGTGACTAGGAAACCTGTTCTCTCTGAGTAAGTCTACCATTCAGCAATGAAAGAGTTATTATCCGCTGTGTCACTATATCTATTATCATCTTCGTTCATGACGGTACAAACAAGTATTGCCACTTGCTTTAACCTCTTCCCAATCAGAATAAGACAGCTGTGTCAGTAGCTCCTCTTGGCATAGGTTGCGCCGAACCCATGTCAACACAAACTACTGACCTGGAGCGTGCCGTTGTGATAGATCTTAATCTACAATTCTTGGCAGAAATATTTTACATTGATAAGAAATTTAAGTAAAAAAACAATAAAAAATAACGATGACCATTTACACCCACACACTTTTGGGTGACTTGAAGTACAATGGGTTGAGACATCATAACACAGGCTATTCATCACTCTGCACCAATTAAATGTGTATTCTTAACGAGGTCTACAGGGACACCGTATACTACTATTTATATGAAGTAGTGCTCCACTAAAAGCACTGCAGCTTACCTGGATCTGAAAATTAACTGTACAGATTACATTACAGAAAATGAGTGGCTGGTGGCCCATTCATATTGTGACTGATTTGTATATGTCACTTTCTTCAAAAACAAACATTATTTTATTTCTTGCTTTCCATGAATTGCGTTCATGATTTGCATTTTTATCTTCTTGGCAAATTAATGAAGAATGCAGCTGATTCATTTTTCATTTTCACCTCTGATGGCTGTTGTCATTATCCTATAAAAACACATCTGGGATTTACAAGAAAAAAAAACCCATGATGAAATTTTCAATCTTTGGGAAATCTTACGTCAGCAGGACTGCTATAAAAGGAAAAAAGGTAATTTACATCTACATCAGAACATGATAAATGGCATAAGTTTATCACATGTAAGAAATCACAATGACAACTTCAATACCAAACAAATATGAAACATGACTACTTGTAACCAATAACCACTTACCACTCAATAAAGACACCAACCCAATCTAGTCCCTGATCTATAGATGAGGAACCATTCTGATAATATGCCAAATACTAATAATTCTTTAATCTGGGCTAAACAAACATGTAAATAGCCGAAACATTTTAAAGTAAATTATCAAAGAGGCATGACAGAATTTTGTTAATTATGCAGGCCTATATTTTTAGTTTTAAAAACAGATTTTTGAAGTCTGGATCAGTCCAAACTGTATACATACATGTATGTGTGTGTATATATATACACTGTATGTATGTATTATACTCGAGTCTTTTCGTCTAGAACCACTTCCTAGCTGTTGTTACCCTATTCCCTAGTTCAGACTCTATACTCTCCATAAGCTAACCTGTCACTATCTGATGTGCGTATATACATACAGACAGACAGACCAGTGTTTCCGTTACCCCCCCCCCCATGAGGATATATTACCCTTTTGAAACCTAAAATTCTTTCACTCACGTACCAGCAACTTGTGCCTTTAACATGTTTAAGTTTACATGTATGTCTGCTTCACATTTGTTCTGAGTTTTGTTTTCACGCCTTTGCCAAAAAATATGAGAGATGACATATAGGGATAAATAATGACCCCTGAGTTGTAATTACCAGCTCTTTCTGAACCATTCTGGGCACTAAATGGCCAATAAAAAAGAGAAAATCTATGAAAGGTGCTAAAATGAGTGGACATGCACGGCTTAATTTAGTCTGAGTACACAATTTAACTCTTTCGACACTCATCACAGCAAAAGCCATGCTCATCTGATGAACATAGTGATTCCAGATTCACATTTCTCATAAAAAGACCTTGTATTCAAGTACATGTACCAGCAAACCTACACTGAACCCCTTTAACCATCAAGCATCAGTTAATTCCACATGCCAAGGTAAACTAGGTAAAAATACACATTTAAAAAAAATCAGTAATACACTTTAATTGTGACTTTCATGCTGCCAGGAATATCATGTGTATTCCCATCTTCACTCAAAGTCATGGCAAGGGGTAGTTATGCCATAAAATTACCTCTCCTGGCCATGGCGTACAATGTACAGTTTCTGTTTCATCCCCACGTGGATTCTTTGATCTGACAACCTCTTCAGTACGGACAAAAACAGATCATGTGATCCGTCATGAATAGATTAGAATCTACTGATGCTGATAGCAACTTCTGGTAAACATAACTATGTTACCATGCTGATGACACTGCATCTGGATGGACATACATTTTCCAAACTATTCTACTGAAGTTATATATGTAATTTTACCCATAATAACAAATTTGAACAGCTCATGTACAACTACATTGTATTGTACATGTGTATAAATATTAATATTATATAGTCAAGCGATCACTAGGGACCAAGCTCCTAGGTTTGTGTGCAAATATACACCACGAATATTGGTGTTGGGGTCGCCAAAGGGCATCTATTAGTCAGTATAAAAACGCTGGAAAAATCCAGCACTAAGGCGCGTTTGAATTGAAAAGCATGCTGGATATTTCCGGCACTTATGGCTGTTAAAGGGTTAAACAGGAAAGAAAGACCCAGAGTAACAGCTTTGTGTGGCAAACTTCAAGCACATTTTACCCAACATATGCTGAGAAAAGCTGTTGGCTCAATCCAAAACATAACATGAATAGATTCATGTTCCTTGTAAAAAGACTTTCATCTTACATGTAGTACCAGCAGGCCTGTAACTACATAGAATATAATAGTCCAGGCAACAGCTTTCTTTGCCATGTTTGGGCACATTGTACCCAAAGAATGCGAAGGAAAGTCATTGACTCAGTCCAAAATGTGGCACTGAAAGACTTAAAGGTACAGGTATATTTGGTAAACATATAAACCTAAGTTTTAAGCTTCTGGAACCTAACATTTTGTAAAGGAGAAAAAAAAATTAACTGCTAATTTAGAGCAGTGCCAGTATACACAATATCAGGCAAAACTCACAACAGTTTTGCTCTTAATCTCAATTTCAGACTTCCTGAAAGTCTCTCCCATTTAGATTGATATTATGCCTGAACTTGAATGCCAATGAAGAGGAGGACAAAGGGACAGAGCATGGGAAAGACTTGCAAATCACAGCTGCAGGAGTCCTTGTTTAATTGTACGCATGCATCATTAATGGCACTTCTTCACATGTACAGGTTAAGAGACTTCAGCAGTTACGTTGATTTTCAGGGGTCCATGCAAGTGTTTTTGAAGCAATTAATAACTGCTTGGATACTGGCACAAATGTACCATGCACATGTATATACACGTATGCCACACAAATTGACTGATCCTGAACTATGGAAAGTGACCATATCTGGGTGGTCCTTGTCCATTTATTAAAGGCCTTCAGAGTTACATTGCATCACCATTGTAGATATGATTAATGTATCATGCAGGCAGTGTTGACAAGCTTTTGTACCGGCCCCCAAGCAGCATTAGTGTGAGCCCTGTACGGTTGACTATTTTCTGGCATTGGTGTCAGTGTCTGACCAAGCATCCCTCTAAAGAAACTGTTGGCATACTTGGAACCTTAATGGCTGTTCCTGTAGGAAACTACAAAGAAAGTGAAAGCTACTATCTGATTGGTTGCACAAAGTCCCTGTGCCCAAACATGTTGCCACACATTTCTGTGGTAAACCAATGTTTACCAGGCCCTCATGAAAAACATTCTAGCCTGGTAGTGAGGTTATAGGAATCAAAATGACATACAGTGTTACCTGCTGTATGTGGCAACCCCTTCTGCCAAGAAAAGGTGGCCACACACAGCAGGTGATCTGTCACCACAGGTACAGTTTACGAAGAAATTGACTCCTATGTCTGAACCTAGTGACCACCAAAAGGAATGTGGCTGCTCACGGCAGTGGTTGCATGCAGCAGGTACCACTGCAGTTTAATTGACTCTCTGTGACCAGTGGGTCACGGTTCATCTAGATCTTTTAAAGCGCTGTACCAACATTCTGCAAAAATCTTGGTATCTGACAATTTAGAAATGACACCAGTCTGACTGAAATGGTGACAGGTTTAATGTGAGTTCAGAGGGACTGGTTTTTGTGTGCACAGGTACATGCCAGACACTAGGTCACTTAGAGGGCAGCACCATCTAGTTACATGCAGTACACAGGGGGAGCTGAACCCTTTCACCATAATTAAAAACATAATAAAGTCTATGGATTTTTCTGTCAGATGATGACCAGTGCTTCTGCCTGCACTGCTAAAAGCCAACCTACCCCAACACACAACCTTGCCCGACAGTAATTTAAAACTGCAGGTTGTGATGAAATTGACATTTTTCATATTTAATAAAAGTGTTGGTTACAAACTTTGACTGCTGTGTCAAAAATAGATGTAAGTGGATTCAAATCTGATTTCCCAAGCAGCAATTTATTAAAATGCTTCTGACAGAAAGTGACATTTCATTCACTCAGCTGAATCAATGTGGTTTTACTGGCCAATCTTGGCATAACCTCGAGTCTATGGAAACTACAGAAGCAAACTGTGTTCTGTGAGGGCACATGTATCCAATGAACTTGATGCATGCAAACATGAAACCACATCCTTTGCAAATTTGATAACATATGATGTTGATCTGGTAGTAACATGACGAGGTCCTCACCATTTGGTAAAAAAAATATTATAAGGAAAGATGATTTTTGTCCTGTTTTCTAATATAACAATATATAGCAATACAGGGCCACGGTGGGGACCCTGGAGATCATGTGACTGCATGCAGGCCCTTCTGGGTGATTCTTGTACCAAGTGACTGAATGAACATAAGCAGCCAGTAACCCTCACTATTGTGTAAGATTCCGTTTCCTAGATCTCCCAATGTGATTTATTTGCCCCTAAATGACATGGTAATTCTTGAATTTTGAGCTGTACACAAACAATATGGAGGTCCCTGTCTTGGACGATTATTCTTTTGAAAAATCATCCTGCTTGAAAGACCATTAATTTATTTGTGGATACTTTGCTTGGTACCTTTTGATATTTTTGATACCCCTCACAAGGGACAAGAAGGGTTGAAATAAGCAGTAGCATTGGTAGCATTTGCCACCAACTTTTATGATCTGCAACCTATATTTGTTGTGTGTTGGCAAACCTTTGATACCAAAATTTTTTCTGGTGAAAATCACAAAATTAGCTCTCCAGTTTCTGTCAAAAAGTGCCTCACAATGCCCCAATTTGCCTGCTTGATTTAAAAATTTTCTAGGGGTGGGGTGGGGGGAAGGCATGCTCCCACACACCCCTAGGTGGGCTTTACGCCCTGTGGGCGCTCGCCAAACGTTCCTGATTTGCTACTCAATTCTCAGATTTGCTACCAAAAATTAAATGTGGTAGCAAACCCTTGCTACTGGTTAAAATCAGTTAATTTCTACCCCTGGACAACCACCTGTTTTGAAAGATCACAATTTTGTGATTTTTCATGGGCACCCTTTTAGCCACCTTTCACTCCATTCACAGTGTCTTCTGTGGATCACTTACATAAGTCAAGCTATTCAGGTATTTTCTTAGTGCATAAATCCCACTGAACATGGAACCCCTCATTTGCCCATCACCTCACACCTGTTCATGTGACCATATCAAAAGGAACAAGCCCTATTCTCAATACCAGCATGTTTCAGTTCAATTTGGCCTGTTATTTATTTTTTAACCCTTTGCTGCTCAAATTATCCAAAGTACCAGGTGTAAATTGCCATCCGCCTTCAAATTTTAACTTAAACTCCATGTTAAAAGCAAAATATTTGCTGAAAATTGTAGCTATTGATGCAGTCTTCTGGCCATGAAATGGTTAATCACCAATTGTAAGTGTTCCCATTTCAGAGGTTCCACAGATGGTGCCCTTATAAAGGTTTGACTATAAACTCTAAATCCATACAGAGTGTACATGTATCTTAATCCTTTCCTGCTCAAATCACACAAAAGCACCCAGATGTAAATTGTGAGCCTTAATGGTTTTACAGTAGTCCCTCTTTTGAAAGACCCCTCTTTTAGGAGACCCCCTGCCTTTTGTGACCATTTTCACTGAGCAAAATTGCCTTCTCATGACAATTTACCTCTTTTGGGAGACCACATGCAGAGCAGGACCAGTGACCACCCAAAATGACCCCAAAAGACTACTTATCCAGGCTGAAATTCCACATTTCAGATCAGTAAAACTGACCAATTATGTACAAGATGGGTAAAATAAGTTATCGAAAGCAGTTTCCAAGTACAAAATATGTTTATAATGGCAATAAAACACATGACCGCAAGATAAAATGGGGTCTAATATGTGTACATCAATTATGTTTGAGTCTAAATTATCGGTGGGAATTCAAAGTAACACACCTAGTTAATTGCTGGGCAGGTGGTGCAAGGGTCAAAGCTCCTTTGGGTGACCACTTGCTTTAATTTATATTACCACTTCTTGGATGGCACTAGGGGTGGTCTCTCAAAGGAAGGACTACTGTACTTAAATTTGACATTACTCAAAAACATTTTTGCTCAGATTTGTACTTAAGATCATTCTTGATGGCATGCCCTATGTCAATAACTTTGGGCACAATGCACCCAAACCGCACCAAGGAAGCTATTGACTCTGTCATACCCTGACCAGGAATGGGTTAATATTGCATGCATGACACTTTACTTTATAAGGTACCAAAATTGACAGAAAACAAGCAAGTATTTTCAGTGATTATTACTGAGAACTGCATTGAGCACACTGTATGACTACGATACATACAAACTGATCAAAAAAAAAAAAAAAAAAAAAAAAAGCCCAACATATGTTATGTGTTTATTACACTTTTTAAATATTGTTTTGGTTCATCCCTGCACTCACATTATCATTTCAAGGAATAATATAAATTTCTATCACGATGTTACCCAATAACCATGGACCCTCCAATAGGAGCCCAGTATTGCCAGGTCGTGTTACCAGTACAACTTCCCAGGATTATTACAACCTCCCAGACTCTATTTTTTCAAATACAGTAATGACAGCTTTTATTTTTTAAATTGAGCTTCTTTCATGTAAAAGTTATACAGGAGGGCTGCCTGAACAGCCCATGCTCAGCTGACCTATGCTTGTTCACAAAATCAAAGCTGCAACTGAATTGACCTGTGTTGAGCATTAGCCAAGTACATATAACATCCACCAAGTTTCAGCTTAATCTGAGTGATGTTTCTGGAGAAGAAGTTGCAAATAGCAAACACACAAAAAATCATAACAAAATAGAAAAAAAATTGCAGCACCACTTAGTGAACAAAATAAGAACTAGGAGTCCCTATGAGTGTTCCTGTGTGATATCAAAGCAATCAGGTGAGTGGTTTCGGAGAAGATTTTTTAAGGGTTGCCCCCCCCCCAAAAAATCCAAAAATCACTGGAGCATAACCATTTGAACAAACTTAGTAGATATCCACCCAAGGTACATTGCCACCAAGTTTGCAGTCAATCTGGCTGGTGGTTTTGGAGAAGAAGTCCGAAATGTGAGTTAGCATGCCCATTGAACACAATCAACAGGAAAGGTGCATTTACCGAAAAATACCCGAACAGAAAAAAAAATCAAGAATCTGCTGCAGTGCCACCTTGTGAACACTTTTTTTTTATTCTTGGAACATATCCCCAAAGTTTTAACTCAGTCTGAGAGACGGTTCTAGAGAAGTTGAAAGTGCAAACACACAAAAATTTAAAAAAAATAGAAAAAGTTGCAGCACCACCTAATGAACAAATTAAGAGCTAAGAGTCTCTAGAAGTGTTCCTGTGTGATATCAAAAGAATTGGGTGTGCGGTTTCGGAGAAGATTTTTAAAAATTTGCCCTCTCGCCCCTGAAGAAAATCATTAAAAGTCCAAAAATCACTGGAGTGTGACTATTTGAATAAACTTGGTAGAGACCCACCTAAGGTAAATTACCACCAAGTTTGGAGTGAATCTGGCTGACGGCTTTGGAGAAGTCAAAAATGCGGATGGATGGACGGGGGACAGACGAAGGATGAGGGATGACTGAGCCTCCTAAAAGCTCAGCCTGACTAGCAAGTCAGCTGAGCTACTACAATAAGCATAAATTGATAATTTGTGCAAGGGGATGTGCATATGGGTGTCTATAGCAGTTTCTGTCAAACATGGCTACCGAAGGGTTTCTCTTGGGTACTGTCCAGTATGAAGTTGGCGAAATTGTGCATTTTAATGGTAGCATTCACATTATTATTGTCATGTAATCAATGAATTGGGATTCGACAGTACACCTACCAATTGTTGAATCTTGACACTGGCAACAGTACTAGGGGGCATATACACAAACTTGACAAGAGGACGGTGAAGCCCTCATACTAAAGTGATCAAATGCCACAACACATTTCAAGCCAGAACAGCCCTTGCTCACTGACCAGATACCCTCCTGCTTTGCACACACACATATGGGTCTTGTGACCTTGAAAATGAAGTTAAAGTCAGCAAAATGTAATTGAAAGAAAAGAAATAGTGTCAAGGTACAATTGAAGTATATTTGAATTTGATATGGCCTGTGAATCATCAGATTTTTTGCTTACAAGGATTTTGCTATGGATGGAAATTCAAACAAGCATGTGACTAACAAAGGTGGATCTTGTATATATAGATCAAGTATCATATTTTTCATCATTTGCTGAAGGGTCTCCATGATACATGGCAATACAGTTCTTCACACTGAATCAAACATATTCTAGATGATAATATGTGGCAACTGGACAAGAACAAGATATGTTTTGTATTTGTGTCTTTTTGCCCAGAACCACTTCCTAGTAGTCAATATCCTATTCCGCAGTTCGAACTCTTTACTCTCCATAAGCTAACCTGTCCCTGTCTAACCTGTATATATATGGAATTACTATTGTCTATATTGCACACGTTCCTCTGTAAAATTTTGACATAGGCTGTATCAGCCCAAATAAATTAAAGGGTCTTCAGCGGGTAACTACTCAACATGTTTCGGAGCCTTTTACCCGTACACGTCTCTCTGAGTAGCGGCTCCTTGCCTAAGCTAAATATTCAGCAAAGACAACCCACATAATAATGAATAAATATGAACGTGGCAATTGATGAATTAGCTAAATATGTGAAGTTTTGCTTGTAAATGCAGAGCTTCATATCAAAGAAGATTACCTGTCAAACAAACCATAATTACCAAATTTGTATAGTACAGGTTCAGATAAGAACAATTTGACTTACCCCTGAACCAAAATGTACCCTTTCTAGCTGGACAGCTTTTCCTAGTTAAACCATCCGCCAATGTTTAACTGAAGTGGAAACAAGCTGGGGCATTATATTCAGTCCCAGTGATTGTAAAATAAACAGTTGCAGCTAGACCACCTGTACAGACAAAGGAAAATCCTAACAAGGACTGCAACAATGTACATCCTGTACCAGAGATGTAAAACAAACTCCATGATGACACCTACTCCTCAAACAATTAAGCTCTATTTAACTGCCAACCCTGAGTCAATGTGTCAATTACTGTGTCAGGTTTTTGACACTTGAGAAAATACTGTCAATTTTGAGTAATTTTTTAATAGTGAGTAAATGTGCATTTAGGCATGTCAGAAAAGAATGGAAGTCATTAGCATATATGCCAAAAACATGCTATCAAAACAATTTTTCTTAACAGGATTTTAAGTACAATTAGGCAAACATGCAACTGTCGTAGGCCGCTTCTTGCTACCTGTAGCCCCTGGGGGTTTACCTAACAGAAAACATGTAAGCCTAAAATGTCTGATAGCGAATATTAAAACAGAAAGATGCCAAAAGATAAAGTTAAGTAGCAAAACAGACAAGTCTAAAAACTGTAGATTATTGTAGCCAGACTTTCTAATAATCTTTGGATGTTAACAGTAGAATTATAGGGCAAGTCAGAAAAGAATGGAAGTCTTTTGTATTTATGTCAAAAGAATGCAATGAAAATATTAACCAGATATCAAGTACAATTAGGCAAGCTTGTAACTGTCGTAGGCCGCTTCTTGCTACCTGTAGCCCCTGGGGGTTTACCTAACAGAAAACAAGCTCGCCTAAAATGTCCGAAAGGTGAATGTTTAAACATAATGGTGTCAAAAGATGAAATTAAGTAGCAAAACAAGCAAGTCTAAAATCTCTAAAATTATTGAAGCCAAACTTTCTAACCATCTCAGGATATTTACAGCAAAATTTGTAGAAATATTTGATCAAAAGTACACCTTTGAATCCTCTTGACTCAAGTTTATTGTAAATAAATTTGGTTCTTGATGCAAAGTCCTGAAATTTAGAACAAATACGACCAAATCTCAAAATTTGTGACAAAAATGTATTATATCCAATAGTATCGGAAATATTACTGTCCGGGAAAGGATAATTAACTACTTCAAAGTTAAACTCATCTATTTTGTGATAGACTTTAATACAAAACCTGTCATTAGTGACCTGAATATCCAAGTCCAACAACACATCTCTGAAACCATCTGAATTGTTACCCTCCAAAGGGATATCTTTTGGGTAAATTTCTTTAGCAATTTCACTGAAATTTTGTACATTTACACAAGCAATGTCATCAATATATCTTGCGTTGTTTGATAATTTTGTAGCCATTTGAAAGTCCTTTTTCATCAATTTATTCATGTACTTAAATTCAAGCCAGGTTAAATATAAATCTGCCAGTAAAGGGGAGCAGTTGCTACCCATTGGAATGCCTTTTATTTCTTGAAAAACCAGTGGTCCGCATTGAACAAAAGTATTATCCAAGAGAAATTTTATAGCATCTATCAAAGTTTCAACAGTGTAAGATTTAACGTTACTTTTTGAATATTTATTGTGTGACCAGTATGCTTTCTTTGTATATGAATTAATATTTATGTATGGTTTACCATTATGTTTAAACATTTTGCTAATTAATTCTGAAAGTGAACTTTTGACTTCATCTATGGGTAGATTTGTGTACAGTGTAGAAAAATCAAAACATTTGATATCATTTGCCTTTACATCTTTGATTTTAGATACAAACTCGGAAGAATTGTTAATACTCCAAAAACAATTTATTTCACAGTTTCTAGAAATTGCATTACAGTATTTACGAAAATGATTCCTAATTGCAGTCAAACATGATGTTACTTCTTTTGATAATTGCTTTGTAGTACATTTTGAAGCACCAGCTATGAATCTAGATTTAAAAGGGTTTTTATGTAATTTGGGTATCCAGAACGAAAGTGGAATAGAGGAGTCCTCTTCAGAAATTTTGATATTAAAATTCCTTTTCATCTCATCTTTATGTGCATCAATCAAATTATCAATGGATTGTTTGTGTAATTTATAAACGTCATTTCCTCTTATGTCTGAAATATTGTTTATACCAAGTTCCTTTTTCAAAACATCCAGATAATATTTTTTGCAGATGATCCCAAAATTGTTACCTGCCTTATCTATGTTAGTGACTACAAATCTATCTTGTAGTTCTTTGACTGCTTTAGAAACTTTAGGCTGTTTTAGATTAACCGTATTGAAATTCTTAATGTGGGATTTGTAACGATAAATTCTATTTCTAAAGACTCTTTTCAAGTTTGATAACCGTCCATCAAATTTCTGAAATTACATTTTTTCTTTCTTTGCCCATTTCATACAGTAGGAGTCGAGTGCATCACATGTATCCTGAAAAATACTGTCCATATTCAACTTGGGACATATCCGAAATTTTGTACCTTTTTTCAATATTTCTTTTAAACCTGAATTTTGTATTATATCCAAGTTACCTGTAAATACATGTTTGTGGTGTGCATCAACAAAATTAGAATATTTACTATTAGACATACAGTCACAATTTTGATTTGCTGCGATATCCTCAAGAGTAATTGAAGCCAGAAATTTTTTGTAATTCATGATACTTTGTCCAATATTGTTGCCATATTTATAGGAAATGATGGGGGGATCTTTTATTTTGCATTCCTTGGGAATCATGTTACGAACAAATTTCAATTTGAAAAGGGACTGAATGTTTAGTGAGTCAATGATTTTGTGTTTGTAAAACACAGATGCCCCCCACCCTCATTACCCTTGCCCTCACTACCCTATTGATAGTGGTAGATGGGGCACTCGTGACCTTACAAAATTAGTGAAGTTTGATCATACATTAATGTCACATATCTTTAAACTTTAATCTTCGACTAGCCGCAATACGGACAATAATCTTGTACAATAGAAAAGTCCTAGCTTAAAAACCTCTTCATTTATCATGCAAAAACCAAAGTTAAATCAGGTGAATATGTGACCTTGGAATTTCGATCAAGGTCACCAAACTTTACATTTCTTTTAGCCCTTTACAAGGACTATATAGCAGTGCAGTATCCAAGTCCTTGCTCAAAAACTTCTTCAGTTATTGTGCAAAAACCACAGAAAGTCTACTATCTGTGTGTGATCCTCAAAACTGGGTCAAGGTCACCCATCTACAAACTCAAACTAGCCCTTATAGGCAAACATAAAGCCGTGCAATATAAAAGTGCTACCTCTAAAAATGCAAGTTATCATGCAGAAACAGTATTCAACCAAGTGGCTCTGTGACCTTTGAAATTAGGTCAAGGTCACCCATCTTCAAACCTGACCTAGCCCCGAATACAGACAATTAGCCAGTGCAATATAAAAGTCCTAGCTTAAAAACCTCTTCAGTTATTGTGTGGAAACCAAAGTTAACTCAGAACCACTGTGACCTTGGAAATTAGGTCAAGGTCATCCATCTTCAAACATTGCCTAGCTTGTGACTAGAATGATACACCTGTACAGTATCAAAGTCCTAGCTCAAAAACTTCTTGAGTTATTTTGCAGAAACCAGTCTAACTACAATCTCTCTGTGACCCTGAAAACTGGGTCACGGTCACCCATCTTCAAACTCAACCTAGCCCTTACAGAGAACCATAAAGCTGTGCAATACAAAAGTATTAGCTCCAAGGTATAAGCTATCATGCAGAAAGCATGAAACCGCATTCAGTAAAGTGGCTCTGTGACCTTTAAAATAAGGTCAAGGTCATCCATCTTACAAACTTTGCCTAGCCTAAAATTTGGACTATAATCCTATGCAATATAAAAGTCCTAGCTTAAAAACCTCTTCAGTTATTGTGCGGAAACCAAAGTTAACTCAGGACCACTGTGACCTTGGAAATTAGGTCAAGGTATTCCATCTTCAAACTATGCCTAGCTTGTGACTAGAATGATACACCTGTACAGTATCAAAGTCCTAGCTCAAAAACTTCTTGAGTTATTGTGCGGAAACCACAGTCTAACTATAATCTCTCTCTGACCCTGAAAACTGGGTCAAGGTCATCAATCTTCAAACTCAACCTAGCCCTTATAGAGAACCATAAAGTTGTGTAATATAAAAGTCCTAGCTCCAAGGTATAAGTTATCATGCAGAAAGCATGAAACCGTTTTCAGTAAAGTGGCTCTGTGAACTTTAAAATGAGGTCAAGGTCATCCATCTTACAAACTTTGCCTAGCCCAAAATTTGGACTATAATCCTATGCAATATAAAAGTCCTAGCTTAAAAACCTCTTCAGTTATTGTGCGGAAACCAAATTAACTCAGGACCACTGTGACCTTGGAAATTAGGTCAAGGTCATCCATCTTCAAACTATGCCTAGCTTGTGACTAGAATGATACACCTGTACAGTATCAAAGTCCTAGCTCAAAAACTTCTTGAGTTATTGTGCGGAAACCACAGCATACCCACCGACCGACCAACCGACATGTGCAAAGCTATATGCCCCACCTTCTTCGAAGGGGGGCATAAAAATAAACTCACCTGAATTGTATATTGCCTATCTGCTTGGTGCCAAAGCTCCATATTCCTCCCAACCTCTCCTCCAGGTTGCCAGCCATGATATGTTCCCATAGATACAGGCCTGCAAAGACATGGCAACACAAAGTTAATTCTATTGGACAATATTTCATCATGTGATCAAAGATACCAATCACAAAAGGATCTCATCATGTGACCAAAAGGTGCAAATCAGATGTACAAAATTTCCTCCTGTGGTCGAGGTATATTCATCATGTGCAATCAATGGAAGTAGAATTCTATCATGGCATCAATTTTTTATTTCTCAAAGTGATTGGGAGACAGGCACTGTCTGTATAAATGCTTCTGACTTGTTGATTCATTGTGGATATGCTTCATCTCTGACAGCACCTTCATTAACAAGTTTATTATGTCTGATGTACATCCACTTTTTCTGTCAGTAAATGTGTTCAATTATTCACTATGATGCACTCAAATTTTTTTCTCAGATGCCTACTAATCCATCATACTGATTAAGCCTTGCCTGTCTGTCGAAAATCTCACTAGTTTTTTGTAACAGAAACAGTGCAAAGTTCTGCCATGACATATCAAAGCAAGGATCAGAATTCTCAACAAACAGCATGGAAAATGCATAGAATATATCATGATGAAATTTAATACAAATTGAGAGTTTGGTAGCTCAAACATGCCAGTGTTGATCAAATGCTTATTAAAAATGCATGGTTTTATCTGACAGTGACTGTCATGTAACTTGCTACCATAGCAACAGAAGGCAGCAAATGTCTCTATGCACACAAGGATATAGCGGTATCCCTCTGAATAAGACCACCCCTGTTGCACAAGAAAAATGGTCACATTAGAGGGTTGGCCCCTCTTGAAGTGGACAATATTCAGTATAGGAATGGATACTTTCTGCATGAGAGTGGCCTTATACACAGGTTGGCCCTTGATGAGATGTGCCTTGTGAGAGGGAAATTACGGTATGGTCCCTGCCTTGAGAGACCACTCCAATGAGAGACCACCTGGCTTGAGAGACCACATTTTGGCAGGTCTTTGCTGCCATCTTTTCCATGTTATTGTACCTCTAAGGAGACACCACCTGTCTTGAGAGACCACTTTTGGGTCTGCAAATAGGGTGGTCTCTCAAGACAAAGACCACTGTATACCAGTTTAATACAGTAGTCCTTGCATTTGAGAGACCACCCTTAGAGCAGGTCTTAAAGTGGTCACATAAAGCAGGTGGTCTGTCAATGGAGTGGTCTGTCAAAAGAGGGACTACTGTATTAATTTACAGTGGTCCCCCTTTGAAATGGTACACCTGATTAGAGGCCACTCCTGAGCAGAGGCCGTTTTTCCATTCAAGGCATGTGGTATTTTCATCTTATCTTCCCCCCCCCCCCCCCCCGGGGGGGGGGGGAAGGTATGGCCATAAGGTGGTCCACTTCTAGTAAGGCCCCTCTCATCAGAAGCCACCCTTCTGACACGACCACTATTCTTGCGCACAAAGTGTGACATTTCCATTATGCTGTTCTTTAGAAAGGCCACTTTCTAAGGCCACTTTTCAGTTTACTTCATTTTGAACTTACTTTACGTAATTCAGAACATACATGCACTACATGGACAATACACTGCACATACATGTTCATGTAATTATAAAGCTAACTTTAATAGGCCTTGTGCTTGTGTATTGGCAAGCAACTTTTTCATATTAAAATTACCCTTAGAGATCTGAATTCATACTAATTGGGTAAAGCTCCATTTCAGGGGTACAACTCCCAGTACGGACAATTTTCTATGACAATAGCAACATTCCTGCCTTAGCCAAGATTTTTGCAACACTGGCATTTAATTAAATCCATAGTGTCCTGGGAGAGCCAAGTGTATTGCGCCTCAACAGGAGGTTTTTTAAAAAAGGAAGGGAAGATATGGGACAGGAAACTCAATTTTCTGTAACATGATAGTGTCCCTAATGAACTTGAGTAGCATTTCGCATCATCTCAAGTGTCCCGCATGAAATGAACATGCATAAATGAGTCTGTGTCTGTGATTGGTTGTTTATGAATGTAGTCTTTTTTTTCATTGGATGAAAACATTGTCACCATCTTGATGTATGGACAAGTCAATGTCATTTACATTGTGATGATATTTTTTTCATCATGATTAAGTGAAATTACAATACAGTTAAAACTTTTCATCATGTATCTAATTACTGTACATGTATTTAAATTTGTCATCAAACAATATATGTTTCAAAACTAAGGATTATTTTATTCACTTCCGTCAGTTCTCCATAATCATAATTCAATCATATATCATTGATTTCTCATGTGTCAATTGTATATACTGCTGAAATATATTGAATGCTCCATATGAAAAACAAGCTACACAATAGGAGATAACAACCGGTGAGTACATCTTCATTTACCTTCATAAATTGTGCATAAAAGTTCAAAACATGCATTGAAAGGATGACAAAAACACTTTTACAGTACTTCCCTGAAGTATTACAAAAACCTCATAATTTTTTTCACCCATATTTAGAATAATTTTAGGTACTAGGAATTGTACCCCTAAAATGGAGTTTTTCCAAATATTGTTTACTTTTAAAAAAAAAAAAATTTTAATGTCTTAGGAATAATATGCCATCCATCAGTGGCTTTCCTTTGCGCACTCTTGATGTAACTGTAAACATTTACAAGGAAAGCTGTTGGCTCCAAAGGGTTAAATATCTCCTTCCAGCACCACCTTTTGGCTCCTGTGATATTTTTCTTGTTGACTCATGATGAGCATATCATGGTATTGTCACATATCTCCACCAGTAATATATTCATGTTTCCCATTTATGAAAATCTAACTTAAACTAGAACAGACTGATTTTCCAACAGAAAATCAAATGCCTCCCGGTGGAAGGTCTCTGAATAAGCTACAGGTGATAGCAAATTACAAATGACCAAGTTTGCTTGAAAATTACAATCCTATTTTAGCTCTCACCTAGTTACATTACTCTAGCAATTTTCATCAAGTTCTTCAAGACTTATTGCAGAGAAACCAATTTCACATAAATGACCCTGTGACCTTGAAAATTAGGTCAAGGTCATCCAAACAACCCCAACCTAGGTCTTGCCTAGATACATGATCCTACCAAGTTTCATCAAATTCCATCAAGTTCTTCATGACTTATCGCACGGAAACCAATTTCCCATAAGTGACCCTGTGACCTTGAAAATTAGGTCAAGGTCACCCTAATGCAATCCCAACCTAGGTCTTGCCTAGATACATAATCCTACCAAGTTTCATCAAATTCCATCAAGTTCTTCAAGACTTATCGCACCGAAACCAAGGTCATCCAAATACAACCCCAACCTAGGTCTTGCCTAGATACATAATCCTGCCAAGTTTCATCAAATTCCATCAAGTTCTTCATGACTTATCGCATGGAAACCAATTTCACATAAGCGACTCTGTGACCTTGAAAATTCGCTCAAGGTCATCCAAATACAACCCCAACCTAGGTCTTGCCAAGATACATAATCCTACCAAGTTTCATCACATTTCATCGTTCTTCATGACTTATCGAACGGAAACCAATTTCACATAAGTGACCCTGTGACCTTGAAAATTAGGTCAAGGTTACCCAAATACAATCTGAACCTAGGTCTTGCCTAGATACATAAGCCTACCAAGTTTCATCACATTCCATCAAGTTCTTCATGACTTATCGAACGGAAACCAATTTTACATAAGTGACCCTGTGACCTTGAAAATTAGGTCAAGGTCACCCAAATACAATCCCAACCTAGGTCTTGCCTAGATACATAATCCTACCAAGTTTCATCAAATTCTGTCAGGTCCTTCAAGACTTATCGCACGGAAACCAAGTGTTGAAGAACCTGAACAACAACAACAACAACAACAACAAGCAGAAGAAACAGGCACTAAACCAATATGTCCCCCGGCTTCCACCGGGAGACATAAATATAGCAGTCTTGATGACCTTAGAACCCCTCAGCCACTCTAAGCTGGTGTGAAGTATGCCAGATACTGTAAATTCAGTTTAGTTTGCTGTATTTTTTTATTTTCACTTATTTTGCTGATGGTACAACACTATTAAAATAAAAACACAACAAAATTATACCTCAACTTAGGTTTAATTGGAACTGTTTCTGAAATATTATAATCAAAACTCTATTAATTAAATGCCTGAAATGACAAAAAAAGGAAAAGAAAATGTATACCTGTAAAATAAATGCATTCACAGTATGTTTCAATCCAGGGAGAAAGCTCATCAATTTAATTTAAGGTCCTCATAAGATGCATCAGCAGTAAATATCTTAAGGGTGTGCCTTCATTAGTGACCTGAAGATACAGCATTTCCACAAAATACAGGGATTTCCAATAGATGCTGATGCAGTGCCTTGAAAAGGGAGCCAAACTCACCAAGGTCCTCATAAGACCATCTGTAACTGTAACAATCGTCTCCCAGTCGATGGCTCTGCCGAAGACAGACACCACCCTGCTCTAATCTACTCTACTCTACTTTCAGAATAAGCTGCATGTACAGTAAGCAAGGGCACATTCAGGGACAAAGGCTCAAGGGGAGTCTATGCCCTTCCCACCCCCAGCCTTCACACAATTTTTGCTTGTGGCAACATTCATTTGTTAAAAGCAATTCTTGCATGTTCCCCAATTTGAGCTCAAAATGGCCCAGAATCCACCATTTGACATCAAAATGTTCTCAGGGACAGTGATAATGAGACCCTGATCTCAAACAAAAATAATTCTTCACCTGCTTCTCCTCTCTCTAAGTTTCTTGATCCACCCACTGATAATATCCAATGCCAAAGAAAATCTCTCTGGTTGTCTAGTTTCCGAACAGCTGGCTAAAGGTCATAGTGGCATCCACGACATTCTCATGAAAGCATATCCAGTTGACATTTCCTAATATTGTCTTCATCATGCTTGTTTGTGCAAGTTTACATAACACCTTTGTTCAAGTGCACAGAAAACCACTAATTAGGATTTATAAAGAGCTAAACGAGACATCTGTGCCAATGCAGGTACTGTCAGAATCGTTGGCTTGCACATAACAAACGTAATTCTGATTGAGCTCTAATAAGTCTCAATTTCATTTGGGTCATGTTTTTTTGCCTCATTTGGACATGTACATGCACTATGATTGGAAGGAATATGGTAAAGCTATCGTGCATGTCTTTTCTTATAACCACAAATAGTTCACTGAAATTCATACCAGTCTGTATACCTGTTACAATAATGGCATACAGCATACTTAGTGTATACATGTACATACCGTGTACATCAGGACAAGCTTTAAAGCATTTTCCATTGGCTGCTGCCGATTCACTTCTCTTGAGGGTGGATAAGTAGGCAGATAGTCTGGGTCTTTTTCCTGCTTTTTTTGTCAATTGCAGAATGACATTTAACTGTGGGGGAAAAGCAGATCAATACGGCTGATAACATCTTTAAAGGATTTTCTCATATTATTGCTAGATCTTAATATGAGCAAACCTGTGTAAGTCTTCACTTCATACACACACACAAGATCTTGGAAGATGACCACCATGAAATTACTTGACAAAACATATTGTCTGGTGTTGGAATTAAAAAAAAGGCAAAAAAAAAAAAAAAAGGAGGGGGGAAATCACACAAACACCAGGTGTTCTATTTTCTAGCTTTTGTGGACTAGACTTACTTTGAAATATGACACCAGCTGATCATTTCCATGTATTCACCTACACGTACAATGTCCGCACCCCTGCCACCTTAATATGCTCACCCCCCGCATACATGTACTTTCTGCCTCAGATATATAATAATCCTTCATGCAGCAAATTTATCATCCCACATATACTGGGTTTTCCTCAATAAAACATAAAAACATTGTACCAGCCACATTTTTGAAGGCACACTACAAGCAGCTTTAATGTATAAAATGAAGTGTTATAATTTGGGTATATATATATTTTTGAATACATGTATACCTTGTGAAATAAATGGTGATGCCAACTGTCCCTCATCATCTGGGACAGGCTCTGAAATTAACTGAAAATGTGACCATTTTTGGCATTTGTCCCTCATCTGAATTTAGAATTTTCTTCTATATTGGTTGCTATTTATTTTCTATCTGTAAAGGAGTGAACATGTTGTCCCTGTCAGAAACAGAATTTTTCAATGTTGGCATTTCTGAATAACTACCAGGGATACTATTGTGTGTTATTTTGTTACAGGCTTTCCTTGAAAAGAAGCCTGGTTGAATGTATTTAAACACATTGTAAATGTACATGACAGCACAGATAGACTGATTAAAGTCCAGTTGTGTAAAGTGAAATGTAAACTCACTCACTCTCTCTCTCTCTCTCTTTTTTCACTATTACAGTTTATCCAAAACAGTGGTACTGATTATAGAAAACTAACGTCACTGAATCTTTCTTCACACACACACACACACACACACACACACACACACACACACACACACACACACACACACACACACACACACACACACACACACACACACACACACACACACACACACACACACACACACACACACACACACACACACACACACACACACACACACACACACACACACACACACTATCACTCTCTGTGTACAAAATATTTCCCTGCTTATAAAGAAAACAAGTCCATCCTCCAATGTATCAGATACCAGTAGTCATTATTGATGACCTATGATGTCCACCTTTGACTCATCCCTGCACATGTTACTATGTTATTGATCTGGAAAACAACTCCCAACCTCCAAACAACTTATGCTACACTGTACCAACTGGTACACACTGACAGGCCTCAAAACTATATGTAGAAATAATTAAAAACACATTTTAGAACTCTTGGTGTGGCAGTGGTTAATATGTTGATGCAGATGGAACAAAGTAAAGCTGTCCCAGACTTCCAATCATACAGTATTTCAACTGGAAAGTGTCCCTTCAAGTCATGATTATTCTTAATCCCTTCATGTATAATTTGGGCCATCAGTGCTCAAATTGGATTTTAAAATTGATTAGCATCTTACACAACACTTGTGTTAACTGATTAGCAGCCGGGTATGAAAAAGTATTAACCATTTGCTTCATGTTGCATTCCAAATTCACATGCAGTTGTTTTGAGCTCTGACACTCACATTAAAACTGCAGAAGAGAATGGAAGTGACGATTTAGGGTGAAACTCAATGCCTTAACTGTGGATGTTGCTCTATAAACTTGACACTGACCATGCTGGTCTCTTGTATAATGTCAATATGTCCATTGTCTTACGAGTGACCTCTCAAACACTGAATTCACCAGTCCCTTATTTGTGAAAGATATGATCACTATCTTATGAGTAATGTCTCAAAAACTTGTTTCTCACTTTCCATGGCAATGCTGACTGTACATACGTTCCTACCTAAATGTTGGTGTAGGAAACCAAACGAATCCGAGATAGCCACTATGCACAGGCAGAGTGGTAGGAACTCTTTCCACTTGCTTCCCTGGCCATGAATGGAACCCGGGCCACAGAGGTGAAAGGCAAGCATGTTTCAGCTGTGCCAGCAAAGGCAATATGAAAGTGCTCCCCTGGATAGGCTATGTTGCGGCTTCACATTAGTGACCTCAACCTACGGCTAATTCACAAGATCACACAGTTACTCTAATAAATTTACTATTCATTTGTGAACTCAAGAACTGTTTGAGCTATGACTTTGAAACTGCACACAATGAGCGGGCCTTCAAAAGGGCATCGTGCAGACTGTACATTGACCTTGACCTTGACCAGAGAGAGAGAGAGAGAGAGAGAGAGAGAGAGAGAGAGAGAGAGAGAGAGAGAGAGAGAGAGAGAGAGAGAGAGAGAGAGAGAGAGAGAGAGAGAGAGAGAGAGAGAGAGAGAGAGAGAGAGAGAGAGAGAGAGAGAGAGAGAGAGAGAGATGTATGATGAGTGAAAAAGTTTGGTAGGAAAGTACACACATCAACTATAAGAGGGTAATTTGAGAGAAAAAATGACAGAGTCCTGTAAGGAATTTTAAGAAGTAGAGTATCATCATTTACAGCAAATGGAAGGCTTTGCACATTTGCAAGAGAGGGAATATCAGTATGCCCTGTTGAGTCGGATTCATGATGAGTTCAGAGCAAATGTACAGACCTGACAGTTGATAAGACAATAGAAACAATAGTACAAGCCAAGATGACAGGGACAGAAAAGCCAGGGCCTGCAGAATTTGAGGACGCTGATGTATCTGTACTGCCAGCCCCTGCTGCCTCCACTGAGTCCCTGGAGAAAAAGGACGGAATGTCTACTGAGAAGCCCAGGAAAGAGTGTTAAGTGAATGTAAAAAGGAAAAGAAAAAAGAAAAGATCAAGAAAAATGAAAATACAGACATAGATCCAGAGTTTGAAGGCCTACTTCAGTCCATGCATACAATCTAATCAGCTGAGTACAGGACAGTCATAGTCCTCATGTTTAACATTCTTTCCATTTCTAGAGGACTAGACATACCTTCAACACAAAGTGTTGACTGAAGGGTCTGCCAGGAAAAAAAATCTGTCATTTGCTCAAATTAGGTCATGATGACAGCAAAATCTAAACAGTTCATAAGCATATCGCCAAATTTAAGTAAAATATATGAGGCATTCTGTAGATATCATGATAGTGAGAATGTACACATCTGGATGGACGGACATCCAGACGGACAACCCAAAAACATAAAGGGTCCCCAAATGTGAAGAAAATAGATGAAAGCATCCTGGAGTATTCATGGTAAGGAGCCCTAACGAACTTGTAATTAGGCTGCCATTTGCTCAAATTAGGTCATAATGACACAAAAAGCTAATCAAATCATCCTGGCATACAAGATAATCATACTCTAAAATTTGAGCAAGATTCATGGAAGCATTCTGGAGACACCCCAGTAAAGATCCTTTATGAACATATAATTAGGCTGCCATTTGCTCAAATTATGTCATGGTGACGCCAAAATCTAATCAGTTCATCTTGGCAGGTAAGATAAACATACTGCCAAATTTGAGCAAAACACATGGAGGCATTCTGTGCATATCGCAGTAACGAGAATGTGACACACCAGAATGGACAGATGGACGGACAACCTGAAAACATAAAGGGTCCCCGCATGGGGTGGACCCTTAAAAATAAAGCATGTTTTGTGATTCATTTTCCAACTGTAGACAAACAAAATATTCTTTAGTCCTGATTTTTTCCATTGCTGGTTATGATAATAGATCATGATGTGCAGTTACCACTTCCAGGAAAACTGCTGATAAATCAGCATTGAGCTCCTGCACATGTACATGTACATGTACCAACACTGACAGAGGGATAAGTGCTTCCTATATGACTATTATAAGCAGCCTCACAGACTGTCCTGTGGGCAAAATCACGATATACTCCATTAAATCCATGGAATAGAGACATCAGGCACGTCTACATGCCACTAGGGCCTAGGGGAAGGGCAGCAGCTGCAGAAACATGTTAGCTCATTGAATGCCAAAGTAAACTGACCTATCGATGCAATAATTATTCAGGCTACAGGGCTATGTGTAATGGCATTAAGATTCTCTTCACAGATACTTCTACAACTTTCAAGATTTGATTCTGTTTAGAGATACTGCAACAACATTTCAAGACTTCAAAGTTTCTGACTGCTTAGTTTTGAATAGTCATTACTTTCCTCAAGTATCAGCCAGATCCTCATTATACATGTCTGATTAAAAGAAAGAACATTAATTCACATGGTGCAAGGCACATTTACTCTTATCTGTTCATCTAGGCCTGTAGGTATTAAGGGATTCACAAGCCAGAAGCCAACAGGATTACTCTCACGTCACCACAATGCATCCATATAGTTACCCTGGTGTCACTGAATGTACCTCAATATATAGACAAGTCGACTTGTGTCAGTGAATTTATTTAAATATATTTACACAGTTATCCCTTTGTCATTGAGATGATCTTAATTAATAATACCTGTATGTACATGCAGTAGCCTCCTGCTGATAAGGCAATCCCTATTGCATCAAAAAAGGAGGTTGCATGCATTCTACAGCAGTTAGCCTTTCTTGAGGGCAGTCCTTACAAAAAGTCTCTTTGTACAGTGCCCTTGTAAGATGGGTTGCCCTTGGTGAGAGAAGCCTTATTACAGGATCATTGCATTAGCTTTGTGTTCAATGGTGTAAATGAACTTTTCTTAATATATTTACATAGTTACCTTTCTATCTTTGAATTCACCACAATATATATGCACATACTTGCCCTAGCTTGTTCCACCAAATTTACTTGATACAGTTAAACTGCATCACGGGATCATCTGTAATGTCAAATTACATATTTTTTTCTATGTACATGTAGTAACATACTTATAACTTCCGTATTCAAATTCTTCCTCTATAAAGAGGTTTTTTTTTTTTTTCATTCAAGTACCAATATATTCAAGAGCTGCCGGGTAAATCGTGCTTCAGCTGTCAGTATCCTGATAATGGCAATTTTAGCATGCTTTACCAAGCAATGCCCAAATCACTGATCTGAGCTATTTAGCAGTATGGTATGGCCTCCATTCTTATTATACATGTAGGTGGCAAGAAACAATTTCTGACAAGTAGACCACAATGTACATGTATCCTTCCCCTTATTTGATGAAAGCACTGTTAGAGTCCTTTTTACAGATGCATAACCAAGAAGTACCTGAATTGAAAAATTCCTTAAAAATCAGGGATCCAGAGTTTCACTACTTAGTGACCAACATTGTTTATACCCCTCCCACAAGCTACATATCCACTAAGTTTCAGAGCATGCAGTCTCAGTGATGGTTTTGGAGAAGTCTAAAATAGCCTGAACACACAAAAATTGATAAAAGAATAGAAAAAACAAGAAAAGAAGATTTGCTTCACAGCAAATCTGTCTGGGTGCCTTCAAGATGAGAACAGTTTGAAATTCTACACTTTGCCATTGTTCTACATTTAATATCTAAATTTTGTTTATTAGCCTAATTTACATAAATGAAAATGCTACAACTTGGTTTTTGGTTCATTGAATGTGACCATGTCACAAACTTAAAAAATGAAGTTATACCACTACCCTATAATATTTTTGAAGCTATTTAAGATTTAAATTTTGCATATTCAACTAATTTGCATAAATTAAAATTCTACAACTTTGGTTCATAGTTCATTAGATGGGATTATGTCACAAACCTACAAACTGAACTTAAAATAGCCCTTCTATGTATAATAGTTTTGAAGTTATTCAAGATTTAAATTTTCTGTATCCCCCTAATTTGCATGAATTACAATTTTACAATTTTGGTTCATTGGATGTGGTCACAAACTTACAAATTGAAGTTGGAGTGATACCTCTATCTATTATAGTTTTGAAGCTATTCAAGATGTAAATTTTGCATATTCACTTTATTAGCATAAATTAAAAATGACACTTCTATCTATAATAGTTTTGAGGCTGTGGACTGTATTCCATTCACAAGCAAGTTTCCAGATGGATGGATGGACATCTTTGAGATACATCTATTTTTCCACTCAAGAAGGTTCATAAACAGGATATCAAACCCAAGTATTGCAGAGAAGAGTACATCACAAGGCTAAGCAAGTACTACCGACTTGCGACCGTCTAGAGAAGACTACTCTAGGTTGGGTTAAACACGTTTAACGGTCCCAATGCTATGTGTTATTACACAGACATTATAACACAGTCAACCTATGTTGAAAGGATGGACGGACAGACATAAGTAATCATATAAGCTCTGTGACCTTAGGTCAGCAGAGGTAAAAATGCACAATGTGCATATTTGTGCCCCTGAAATTTTTTTTCACAAATGTGTTAGCATACATGTAGGTGCCTAGCTAGCAGTGGTCCTCCTAAATAATGACCTCTGAGGACATGGACAGGTCACTGAACCCACAGTGCAAGAACCCAATTATAGGTGGCTTTTATTATTTATTTTCCACTTTTCACACACATTTATAGACTGATCAGCATTTTTTTTATAATGGCACTGGAGTGACAAAGAATTCAAGCTAAATTTGCAGTTTTATCAAATGAAAAAAAGATCACTTTGAAACAGAATAAATGAAGGCCCCAGGTATGGCACACTTTGATACAACCCTATCTGCTTTCACGTTATACCATGTGAATTTTGGTCTACAGGCTTATGGGTACATGCATCTATCCATGGAAGATAATTATCCTGTTCACATTCAAGTAACTTAGCATTAGGTTTTTAAGAATAGGAACCTGAGAAAGTGCAGAAATCTCGGATGACTGCAGTAGTCATCTGAGCCACATACACCAGGACTAAATGACAGTTGGCTCAGTGCATACAGTGCAGTTGATTCTGGATAATACGAGACCAGCTGTTGCTGTTCTCTAATAACACAGTGTTCACATGTTTTACAAAAAAGCCTACTGCTCAGTTCAGATCTGCGATATTGCCTACTCCTCTTTAACTGCCAATTGGCAACATTTCCTTTCGCAAATGGACAAACAAAGCCTTGCTAAAATTTGTTGTCAATATTTCTGTGTAGGATATACCCACATAAATTCTGCAGATCTCAAAGACTGCTAAAATTGCAGCATGTACTAAGAATTAGCTAACTGACATTTTCCTGTATGTACATGCTTATTTTGCCAGATTGAATAGTCACCTTACAGGATTACATTTTTGAAGAGGATAAGCGGAGGTGAAACTGCAGGATTCTCTGAAATGCACAGACCAAACTGACTCTATCTGTATTTCACTGACTAAGCATGCAGCATCTGATCCGCTTCACTTAGCAGTGGCTACTGTAGTGTAAATACCAACACTGCAGCTGGCTTTGATGGAGATTATACACTCCAACCTCGATCATGCAAATACTCCAAATATATGCTGCCACATTAATGAATCTTGTGGACCTGCTGAATACTTGCTGCAAATAGCTACAGGTGCATGAGTGAAGGGCTGATTCAATCTAGCTGAGGTTTGTAATTTGTAGCCACACCCTTTTGTATCTTTCCATCATCTGTGTGCAATAATTCCATTCACTTTGTCGGGTGCAGGTTTGCACCTGCACTGAAAGTACCAAATGCTCCACTAGTTGATTTACCTGGCTGTGAATTTTCACTCTTTATGCAGACAGATAAGCACATTAGAAGCAATTTGATATCTAAACTGGGATTCTGAATCCTCTCTTGTGAACTTTTGCTGAGAATCAAGTTACTTCTGCATTATTACTGACATTAACATGGCTTCTTCAGCTTTGCTCACTTGAATCGATATTGTGTTATATATATCACCCGCAGGTGATATATATATATATATATATATATATATATATATATATATATATATATATATATATATATATATAAAATGTTCACAAAACAACCATCAATATTAAGGAATTCCTCTTATATCATAATTTTTGTCTGTCAGTTGATCTGTTTGCACTGCAGAAGACCATGCATAAACCATGGCAGATCAAAATTCCTTTGTTCTTGCAGAATAAGAGTTTTAAACCACTAAAATATATATTTTGTGCCAAAATGATGTGAATGCCTCATATAAAAAGACACCTATTCTGAATTCAAGTGTATTTAACCGCATGTGTGTTCAGTGGTCCCTGAATTAGAGAATCCATCATGTTTGCATGCCAGTAGTTGTAAAACTCTGCACAGAAGGGGATCAGAGGCCATAGTCCCGCCCGAACGAAATGAGGGTGGGATGATGGCCTCCAATGCCCTTCCATGCAAGTTTCACAGCTAATCACCTTCCAATGTGATGGATTCATATTCTATCATGATAAAATTTTAACATATTTTTACCTTTTAAAGGTCAAAAACAGGTTGCAAAGTTGGCGGGAAAAATGTAAACTGTCAAGATCGGAAGAAGAGCCTGGTATGGCCTTGAACCTGCGAAGAAATTACCACACTGACAACCGAAAGTAGAACCAATTGGTTTTGGTGTGTCAGTGCCTTTGTAAGATGTCATAATCACATAAGATACTGGGAATCCTAGGTCTTTTCAATGCCAATAACATTTACAATCTGGTCTTTGAAAAAAACAAGCTCGTTTTCCTCAAATTTTGCCATGTTGCCTACATAGCAGATGACAGAGGATCATAAAGTATTGCCCACCTACTTCTGTGAAGAGTTAAGGTTTGGGGTGGTGAGTTTGGGGGCTAAGCCATGCACGAGTCGTGGAACCTTCCACAGTCATGTGATGCTTTTCTGGTCATCAGATTAGTTCTTTCCCTTCCACTATGAAAGAATTGAGAACACAATGCACTTTTCAGAATACATTGCTTTTAAAATTAATAGTACTCTTCATCTTATTTGTATCACCTTTTTAAAGGCCACCTTTCTTGAGATACCACAGTTTAGTCATAGGCAAGAGTGGTCTTTCACCTTAAACAAGAGGTCTATGGGCCTCATGCTCTGCTGACATGTGAGCCTGAAAAGAAAAGAGGAATCTGTACCAGTAAAGTGCTTAAGACATATAATGTTCATTTAAAGGAAGAAAGGATAAAAATTTATACAGAACATCATTTGCAATTATTCACCATGATGTATACACACACTTACAAGTCTTATATATTGAATTCATTGGCAGACATTCATCATGCTGTGCACACATTGATGGGACTCTCAAATCTAAAAGAGAGATGCACACATATATAATATTTGTTTAATGAATATACCAGAAAGAACTCGTTACTTGTAGTAAATAAAGATATAGCTTGTGTACAATGTTGACAAGTCACTCAAGGTCATTCACATAAGATCTGTAAACAATATTTGTGTATGTGTGTGTGCTACAAATTTGGTTTGACTGCATTTTTTATGGGGATAATGAATGAACATGTTGCAGCACATTTTTGGCTCATATTTTCTGTCAAGCTACAGATGGTGCCACTAGTATTGAAATTGTCTAGGATCTTGACTTCTCCCATAATCCCACTGAATTTAATAATGATCCATCCCAAAATTTTAAATGTTTGTTGACCCTGAGAATATAGGCCAAAGTCATTCATGTCACCATACAATATGAGTCTTGACCTACAATATATTTGGTATAAATCCTTTTAATCTAAAAATGAGGGATTGTGAGAATTGAATTTAATGTGTTTTGCACCTCTTTGAGACATTCTCCCCAAATATCATAGGTGGCTCCACTGGTACTTTATGCTAAGTTGGGTTTTATCTTGATATTATACCTATAGCGTTTCATTTATATTGTAGTCACAAATAAATGTACAAGACTCATCATTATATATAATTAGCAAGTCACCACTTTAATGTTTGTGGCCTTGGTGACCTTGAAAAGTAAGTGAAAGTCATCCATGTTATGTAATATTTCAATTTTAGGCATGACAGATATATCTTACAAATTTGGTTTGACTAGATTAACTTTTGCTAGGATGTTGAATTTATATACGTTTCAACACATTTTGGCTCTATTTTCTGTCAAAGTACAGGTGGCACCACTAGTATCCTACATGTTTGAGATTTTGTCTGCCCCTATACCCCCCCCCCAAAAAAAAATTTCATGAAGATTCATAAAAAATTAAAGATGTTAGAGTGTTCACAACCTTTCTGCATTTTGACCTATATATTATGTAATATTGTAGGTGGCACTACCAACATCAAACTCTGTCAAATTGTGACCTATGTGGTATTGGGTTTCTTGACCCTGAAACAATTGGTCAAGGCCATTCATATATTGACACACAATATGAGTCTTGACCTACAATATATTAGTTATGAATATGGTAATCTAAGAATGATGTATTCTGAGAATACTGAAGTTAATATGTTTTGCACCTCTTTCACATGTTCTCCATGAAATACTAGAGGTGATGCCACAGGTACTTTATGCTAAGTTAGGTTTTATCTCTATAATATACCTACAATGTTACATTCATATTTCATGTATATTCACTATTAGATGTAGAAGGTGCATCATTAACAAGTCATCACTTTCAATTTGATGGCCTCCGTCACATTGAGAAAGCACGTTAAGGTCATCCATGTTATGAAATATTCTAGTTTTAGGCATGGTAGATATATCCTTTAAATTTTGTTTGACTAGCTCAATTCATTCTTGGGATATTGAATTTGTATATATGTATGGTTCAACACATTTTGACTCGTATTTTCTATCAAACTACAGGTGATGGCACTAGCATAACTTGTTTAACATTTCGACCACACCTATACAATCCAACCAATTTCCTGAAGATCCATCAACAAAAGGCCCATGGCTTTAGTGCTCTGCTGTTTTGTAATGTATTACAATAATACAAAGACTGGAAACAAAACAAGAGCAGGCTGGGTAGACTAATGTGTTTATTGTTAGATTGGGAATGCAAAGTTCAAGTGAAATATTGATTTGAAGATAGATTTTCTGCTCCATTGATGTCCAAGCTATGGCCTTCCATCACCAAAATGTTCCTCTCAACTTTACAAGCATGGTGACCTATAAATACAGTCACAGTCATCCATATTCCACAATATAATAGGTTAACATAACATCAATTTGGAATGTCTAGCTTCATTAATTTTTAAAAAAGGGTGTTGACATTTATTTTGTTTAATACATTTTGGCTCATAATTTGCATCAAACTGTAGGAGGTGCCTCTAGTATCTCCATTAATCCAGATGCTGACCTCCACAATCCCACAAAATATTTCATCATGATCCTCTAAAAATTATATATGGTAGATCATTCAATTTTTTTTCACCTTGTGATCCTGAAATGTCAATTGCCCATATGCCCTTCATCTTCAACTTGGATTAAAACATTACTCAACTCAAAATGAGTGCCCTTCCTCCAGCTATCCATAGATATTCAGATCGGGTAATAACTTTTTGACTCAGTGAAGAAAAACAATAAACTTGGTCGAGTGCCAAACTCAATAATCATTTGGTCACAGTGACCCAAAACGTAGTTCATTAACTAGAGTTTTATGTACAATGTACTCATGTTTAATTTTGATCTGGAGGCTCGGTTCTCTTTGCAAGTGATGTCCAAGTTACAACCGACCATTACAAAATCACCTCTTTCACCTTACAGGCCTGGTAACCAAACAAATATAGGTCGAGGTCACTGGTATTAAATAACATATTAGCATTGGGCATGATCTATATGTATAAATTTGGCAAGTGTAGCTCAATTATTTTTCAAAATGTGGAATTTTATATAGTGCAACACATTTTTGCTCATAATTTCTGTCAAATTACAGGCGATCTATACATGTATTTTAATCCTATAAATTTGGCATGTTTACCTCAATCATTTTTCAAGATATAGAATTTTATATATCTTTCAACATATTTTTGCTCATAATTTCCATCAAATTACTGGTGGTACAGCCAGTATCATATGCAATTGAGACTTTCACATCCTCCACTAACCCAGTAAATTTTATGAAAATCTATGAAAAATTAACGATGTTATACTGGTCACAAGATTTTCACAGTTTGACCCATATATTACATAATACTGTAGGTGGCGCCACCAATATCACACTCAACCTAGATTTCATACAGCCAATATGTCCTGACAGTTGTATGAGGCTAACTTGAAAACTGTGGACAGCACTGCATTCACAAGCAAAAGTTTATAGACAGATGGACAGAAAGACATGAGTGATTGTATACTAAGATTTGCGACCTTTGGTCAGGAAAGCTAAAAAAACCAAGAATGATCCTGAGGTACACCAACAGCTTTCTTCATCCAGCTTTCGGAGAAAACCACATAAAGCTTGTACAGAGTGGTGAGGGAGGCTGTTGACTCAGTCTGATAATACATGGTCAGAGTTAGAATAATTTTTTCTGGCAGCACCATATGCAACCAGATCTTTAGGCAATGATTTAACCACTATTATATGTGCATTACAATTCACCTTTCTACCTGCTGAATAATATACAGTGGTACCTGCTATTTAAGACCACCCTTAAAGCCAGACAAATGTGGTCACATATGGCAGGTGGTCTTTCACTGCAGGTAAGGTTACAAAGCCATTGTCTTGAAATGTCAGTCTTAAAAACTAGTGCGGTCTTTCATAAAAGGTGGTCTTTAGAGCAGGTACCAGTGTATCACTTTTTTACAGAACTGCCCTGATGAACAGAATTTTATGATGCTTTTCTTTTTTTCTTTCTTTGTTTTGTCAACAAGTATTTTTGGTAGATATTTTGGAAAGTAGTTTGGCATTGCATATAGCAAGAGCCAAGGAGGCTGGCATATGATATGCCATAATGATAATAAATGTTTTGCTCACATGGACCTCATCAGAGACCTGAATAAAAGTGGTAATATAGTGGTCTTTTATGAGAAAGAAATTCAGTGGGAAGGTGGTTCTCCACCGGTCTGGTCAATTTACCCACTATAGTTATCCTAATTAAATTTGCCATCCATATATGGATAAAAATTTAAAATTATGCACACTGTTAAAGCTTTATCCCAACCATCAGTAGCCAAACCTTTGTGATGGATTTTTTACCTGACTGTATAGTTCAAAGGTACTTTATCTATTTGTAAAAGCACCAGCTAGTATTGACAAATCCAACCATAATAAGGTTTCACTTTTTTTTCCTCTGGTAATTCAGATTTTCTCTCCATGCCAATACAGCCTGTCACTTAGCGCCTCTGCCTTGGGCCTGCAGCATACACTTTTTAATTTGCTAACCATGTTACGCCTGTGAGACATAATTCTGCCTGCACTGCAGCACCGACTACAACACATATTTGCCAGGTTGTTCCCCAGCCATCCACATGAATCCTGCAGTCTATGAACTTGAATGAAGTACATGTACAACCTGTAACATTGCTGACAGCCCCACATGGACTACCACCCTACACTCCCCATACTCAACTCACTGGTCTTGTGATTTCAATAAACCCATCAGCAAGGCAACCTTAACCCTACATTGTCCTTTGAGACCACTTATTTCATTTGTGTCCCTACCTTGTTATTTTGCAAATTGAATAAGCTAAAAAGCCATCTCAGCTGAGTATGCTCATTGAGGTGTGTTCCTCTAATTTCTAAGGTCACAGACCACTCAATACAAACTTCACCCACTTAACATAGAAATGTTCAGAGGTAAAACATATATATGATTAAAGCTTTAAAAAGAAACACTTTGGATGGCAGTTTCATTTATCCAGAGTTTGCTATTGTTTGTCATCATCTATACATATAGGCTATTACAGTTTTAATATATCCACAAAACTGGTCCAAGACATCTTGATTTCCTAGAAAATGTAATGCACATTTGTATAAACCTGAACATTCTGGTATGGACCACTTACATGTATACAAATTAGTCAAGCTGTTTTGGATCTTGAAAGCTGATTGACATGCTAGCCATTTGTACTTCAATTTTTTCAGCTGCAACAATTTCTTCCATACATGTGTGTAAGTGGGGGGGGGTCACTCATTCTTTCATGTTTCTTAACAAATTGGACAGAATCAAAGAATATCTCTTTACACGCATATGTGGATCTTGCCTAATCATGTTTGCACACAGACATTATGACATAACCAGTGACCTCTTTCTTAACATGCAGCCACATATTTTGTGCTTATAGCATAAAAGAGCCACAGGAGATGTTAGAGAGACTCCATCATAATTATGACAACTTACATACCCAATGTTAAAATAACGGAAACTCACACTGCTGTACAACTACATGTAATTTTATGCTTTGATGCCTAAACACACTCTCTATGAATACACTTGTAACTAACTCCAGACATTTATTTGCGTATGCTGCCAGTTTTGTTACAGAAACAAACACATCAGTTGTGACTATGCATAAACATGCATGTACCAGCTGCAAACAAAACTAGCAACAGTATACATATACATAAATTGTGACTCCAGTATGAGACATGCCAGATGTGCCTTTACTGTAAATGTTCCTAATGGGAATTTCATTACTCAGTACTCAATATAGTGTACCAGTAGAAGAAAACATGTCTCGGTCACTGATTTACAGATTCAGTTTTTCTATGCTTGTCTCAAATCAGAAAGTCCCCATTGTATTAAGTTTCAACAAAATCTGTTGAGGTTTATATATATATATATATATGTATATATATATATATATATATATCACATGATCAAACATGATTTATGTCCATCCATATAACTAATATCAAGCCGAGACATGGCACAACATAAAAAGAAAACATTCGATTCTTGTTGTAAACCATCTCCATGCATTCTGTAACATTTCAGCTGAACAAGAGGCTGACATGTAACAGTGCTCTGCTGACTTTGAAGGTATTACAATAATATAAAGATATAAAGACTGGAAACAAAACAAGAGCAGGTTGGGTAAACTAATGTGTTATTGGATTGGGAATGCAAAGTTCAAATGAAATATTGATCTGGAGGATAGATTCTCTGCTCCACTGATGTCCAAGTTATGCCCTACCATCACCAAATCA
Organism: Hermodice carunculata; assembly: GCA_964020975.1. Lineage (NCBI taxonomy): Eukaryota > Metazoa > Annelida > Polychaeta > Eunicida > Amphinomidae > Hermodice > Hermodice carunculata. The sequence continues at coordinate 43,010,654 of OZ026622.1, forward strand.
TTCTCTCAACTTTACAAGCCTGGTGATCTATAAAAGGTATATCACAGTCATCACTATTCCACAATATAATAGTGTCGAACACAATTTCTATGAGAACCAATCAGTTTGGAATGTCCAGCTTAATCATTTTTCAAGGTATTGAATTTTATCTCGTTCAATACATTTTGGCTCACAATTTCCATCAAACTGTAGGTGGTGCCAGTAGCATCAACATCAATTGACATGTTGACCTCCACAATCCCACTAAATTTCATAATGATCCAATAAAAATTACAGATGGCGGAGCATTCACAAGATTTTTACATTTTCACGCCAAAATTCCAATTGCCCACATGACCTTCACCTTCAACTAAGATTAAAAATTTATTCATTCAAAATGCCAGTGCACCCTGCATAAAGCTTTTCCATACATGGTCTGTCTGTTCAAATTGGATAATGGCTTTTTGAGTTATTGAAGAAAGCATTGTACTCAAGTGCAATTTTGATCTGGGAGCTCAATTATCTTTGCCATTGATGTCCAAGATACACCCTGTCATCACAAAGCCACCTCTTTCAAATTTACCAGCCTGGCGACCTGAGGAAAATAGGTCAAGGTCACTGATATTATATAACATATTGGCATTGAACACGATTTATATATTCTATAAACTGGGCATGCCTACATGTATAAACTCAATTATTGTTGGACATGAAATTTCTATCTTTCAAAACATTTTAACTCATAATTTCCATCAAATTATATGTGGTGCCACTAGTGCCATACAACTGAGACTTTGACCTCTTCCAAAATCCTACTAAATTTCAGGAAGATCCATAAAAAAGTTAAGGATGCTAGACTGCATGGTTACAAGATTTTCACATTTTGACCCAAATATTATGTAATATTGTAGGTGTCACACAATTTCAAAATGACCACCGTTTTGAAATATTTGTTTGCAGAAAGCACTATATTTCTACATATGAGGTATTTTAATCTGCGATTCTCATTTCAGATTTATCAAATACAAACTGAGCCACCATCTGTGAAAACCCACTTTCAAACTCGGCCCTTTCCTCCCTCTCACACTCTAACCCCACCCACCCACCCACCCACCCACACATGCACTTGTACCTTGAATCCCATTCCATCACTAACACCCACTGAATCCTGCACCTATTCCTTTCCTAAAATGCAAGGTTCATTCTCTATCAAAAACATATAATACTCAATCTCACTGATGTGAACCTGTGTTAAGTGGACACCTTTGGGACCAGGTCAAAGTGCCCACTAATGGCAGGTGCCCACTTGGTGGGGGCTTGGCTCAACAGGCCACACCATAAGGTTTACATGCTTAAGGGGCAATACAGAGTACTGACTTTTGATAAACGAAGAACAGATAATCTTGTAAAACTTGCATTTTATCAGTAGTTTGTTAACTAATCATACTGTGACAGCTACTGAATGAAAAAATGTATGTAATGCCCTCGTCTAGCACATATTTCTATTCTGATGTTATTCTGTACCAGAGTGACCAATAGGAACACAGAAAGAGATGCGTTGTGAGCCTGCAATGCAGGCCTGATTACAACCCATTGCCTGCAATGCACTGTTTTCAATAAATTTAAAAAACATGCAATATGTGAAGGTTTTTTCCCACTTAATTATATATTTTTATGAAATTTATAAAAAAAAAAAGAAGAGACTGCCTAACACCTGCGTTTATTGCCTCATTTTCAACATGGCAGCAGCCCCAGGGCCAGTGTATGGGCCACTTGGATTTGTTGTGGGACATCTCACATATGACATATCAGAAGTTGTACGTTACAAAGACCAGGACTGTGTCATCCTAAACATCACACACAAACTTGGCTATCCACTATACCATTTACTAAATCTTGAAAATGAGATGATTGTGGTCGCCAGTCACTTAGAATTGGACAAGCCTATGGTGGGTGGAGAAGCCATCACCATCAAAGAGGAAAATGGTCTCGCTGATGTGACTGAAACTGCCACTCCACAATAGACCTGTTCAAACCGACTTGTACCGAACTTTTCCGAACCCTAATTAATTATGCATTCCATTGTTGGCCTGATTGTCCAATCAGCAAGTGGCCGAGTCAGGCCCACACTTTCATATGTTCACAGCGGATGCCACAGCTAACGCCAGTGAATACAGCATGGATTGTGCTGAACAGTGCAAATCTTTTACCTAAAATGTCAGATCAGTGGTAAAATGTGCATGTTTACTTTGCTGACAGTTTGATTTTTCATTAAACCAAAGCACATCTTGCGTTTTACTTTCTGATCCTTTCACGTTAAATCTGGCCAGCGTGGTCAAGCACAACATGTAAACAAAGCAGGGTGCGCTTCCAGAACTTGGGCCGAAGTGAACCGAATAAACCCAAGTCCTATGAACTGGTCTATTGGCAGAAGTAGCTATACCAGAGAGATTTGCCTCATTACCACATGAAGATCTAGATCATCTTGCGGCACAACATAACAAAAAGTCCACGGACCGCCAGACTGCCTGGGGAGTTCACATTTTCACGGGTACTTGCACAGCTTTACTTGCTTTCTTGTTTACAAACAGGCTGCGCCATCTGTGATCAGTGGTGGAATTAGGCCGCAACCTTGACTTTCAAAAGTAACATTTTCCCCCATGTGCGGTCACCTAAAGTATCATTTCTGGCAAAAGTCTGTTATAAATGTTCTTTCCTATTTCTGCACTCTAATAAATGTCTGATCAATAACTGCAAAATTATAATCCTCTGAAATAGGTACGTCCAACATAAATTGCTCTATAGCGCACGGTCTATCAGAGCATCCATTCCCTGTTGACAGTGGTACTGCTCTTGTAAAAAGTGCAATCGGGTATGAATTTGGAATGGAAAGTACACTCACAGGGGGTGCAGCAGTAGGTAATGATGAAAATTCATTTTTAATATGCTGGCCTACTAATGTTTATAACTGATAGTCAGTTACGCTCAAATTACTCGGTATTTGTCCTCTCCCTGTGACAACAGAGACCCTTATTTACGTACATAATTATGTGGGCCTACTCATACTTAAACATTCAATTTTTAAAATATCATTGGAACTTTTGGTTATGATTTTTTTTTATACTGGCTGAGAAAGAGGAACGAAGATGTAAACTTTGAAAGGGTCAGTGATGAGCAACTTAGCAACCATTTGAGACATTTTTATGGAGATTTAAGGAAGAAAACAGGGGGAGATTACTGAAGATCAGCCTTGATCAATATAGCCGCATCAAAAACTAGACACCTTACATCCCCTCCCTTCAACCGCATGGTCAGCCTGACCAAAGTTACATCGTTTTAGTCCACTAACCAGGTTCTCTACAGTTTGCTGAAGGACATGCATAGGAAAGGCAAAGATACCTCTATGCACAAAGAGCCCATAGCTGAAGCTGACATGGAGAAGCTATGTAAAACAGGCACACTGAGTAAGGACAACCCAACTTCCCTTCAGCACAAAGTTTATTTTCAACTAAGCCTGCATTTTGGGAGGCATGGAAGAGAAGGGCTAAGAGAACTGAAGCCAAGCAGTTTCATTATTACAACAGCTTCCCAAAACAAAAAGTATGTTTGTATGGCATACAACGAAAAAGAAAAGAACAACCAGGGGGTTAGCAGCAAGCAGGAGAGGAAAGTGTGGATGTACTCTAGGCCTGGACATCCTAATTGTCCTGTGAAAAGCTTTAAGTTGTATGTTTCTAAGCTGAACTCACAAAATGAGTCATTTTTCCAAGCACCCCAAAAGACACAATTTCATTCCCAGTGAGCCAATCTGGTATGTAAATTCAGCCGTTGGAGCAAATAAGCTTGGATCTTTCATGAAGACCATCAGCCAGCGTGCATCCCTCAGCCAAAATTATACAAACCACAGTATCAGACCAACGGCAGCTACAGCACTCCACACAGCTGGACTGGACAGTGAAAGAATTAGTCATGTAACAGGCCATCAAAATTTAGACAGTTTAAAGCACTATATAAAAGGCCCATCAGAGGATCAAATAGAACGAAATTCATCTATTCTTCACAAATATAGTCATGCATCAGAACCGATGCTCAGCCTTAGGCCTGATAGTATGTCAGAGGCAAATACCCCTAGTGTAACTACCTCTGCTGAAGATGTAACTATTTCACTCCATGCAAGTGCCAGAAATAAAATTAGCAAGGATCTACAAAGTGTGCCCTTAAATTCAGACGCATGTTTGCTTAATGTTGCCACACCAGCTGGTGTAGGGGCACTCTTTCCAAATTCAACATCTGGGCCAAACTGCACATTCACAATAAATTTCAATGCTGGCCGACAAACCATTTCAGCTTCAACATAGTTTGAATCTGGGGTCTTTATCTACATGCAAATTGTAGGGTTCGTTTATGAATTTAAGTTACCTTGAAGGCACACCCTTCTTGAACAGATTTTTGTATAAAAAAGATGGTTTCACTCAGTGTTATTTCCCTGTGACACAATTGAGATGAATTTGAACTAGAATTTCAAGTCACACTACACTTTCACATGCAATTATTATAAATGTATTCACGTATTGTTGTTGGTTAAGGCTATGTGAATAAATACTGGTGACTGTAAATATAGGCCTGACAGCCCTATGGTCACAGTACACAAGAAGGCCTACTCCAATCCAGTTCCTTCATCACATTTCGTATTTTGCATGCTCCAAAGGTACAACCGTTGCACTGGCCTGTTGGAGAGAATAATGAGCATTAACCTATGTGATATAAATGTATTTATTTTTTCTGCTTATCATGATTGAGTGTTGATCATAATAGAAAAGATATTAACACCTCATGTTCATGCATTGTATTCTGACACTGCACCAGTGCAGTGTCAGATTTCAGTGCCCTCACCTTCAGTATTAATCCCTTAAGCCACATGGGTATGTAAAACCCTCATCTAGCACATGTACCACATTATTTATCCCTTCTAGGCACTCGGGGAAATTGAGAAATTTAATTGAAATAAGCTCCAATTTTAGACCTAATTTTGGAACAGTATTTCAGAACTTTTGTGTGAGCAAAAAGGGGAGGAGGGAGGTCACTTATGAGGGCAGGGGCACTTAAAAGGGATAATATGGGAAAAACTGTTTCATTGTTATCTCAGGTGAGCCTTAGCATAACAGGTGTAAATTACATACCAGTGAAACCATTCATCCTTAGTCCTTTAGCCAGGTAAGTTGGTTTTCAAAGGGACTGATAACTGGGCACACTAAATGCTTGTGAAGAGGCATGAACACGTCCTGGCTCTGAACATTGTACATCTTGCTTTTTGTAAGAAAAACAGCAATCCGGTGCACTATTGGAGACCTTCTAAAGGGTTTTTGCATAAAAGGTTAATCATATCGCCCACTTAAGAAAATAATTGTGTACAAAATGCCGTTTATAGGTTCCTGCTGCCCACATATGACAGCAAAGGGTCCATTAACAATGGGAAATATTGGGAAATCAAATGGGGACCAAAGAAACTGCCCCCTAAAGACAGGTGCACATGCAGACAGCTTTCACTGTATTCCCTCTATCCCTGTCACACCCCAATGGATGTTCCTATCCCCTACACCTACAGCCATACTTTCCCCTCTCTCGAGTCCCTATCCCAGGCTTTTGGAGCAGAGACATTTCCATCATATTCCCATCTGATGCTCATCTACTCTCATCCCTTTGTTGTAAACCTTAATGCTTCACAAATACATATATCATATCATACCACTACCATTTCTCTTAACTTGTTCAGTGCCAGGTTTCAGCTGACTCAACAGTTTTTTTCTGTGCATTTTGGGTGCAATGTGTCCAAAGAGGGAAGCAGTTGGCAATATGTATATATAGATCTGCTTTCTTATGGTAACTGCATGCAAGCTGGCACTTGTATTTATTTAAGGTTGGTTTACAAAGAACTTGAATTTAATATATCGTGATGTCAATTCAGGGCACATCAGCATTTTGCTGAGGTTGGCAGTGAAAGGGTCAATCTGAAGCTCATCCTTTAGCTTGTCCTGCTAGCTGAACCTATGTTGACTCCAGTAACCCCTTAAGCTTAATTCTCTTGACCTGGGGGTGGGCAGGAGTGTGGGTGAAAAGTCTGTGTGTGTGTGTGTGTGTGTGTGTTGCAGTACATTGTGGGTGAGACAGATGCATACTTGGAACTTCCACAAAACATACACAATAGACGCAGTGAGAGGCAAAGCTTGAGTTTTATGTATTATCAGGATAATCTCTAAGCGGTGGTATTACAGTGCAGATAATACGTATGTAACAAGGAGCGCGTCTGCAACAATGTATCTTCCATCTCATAAACAAGGAAACTGTAATTGCAATGCAGCAACTTGACAGACCCGAGCTGCATTAATGTACGTGTTTCCTACAACAACAACCAGTTATATGGCAATGGATCTTCCACCTCATAAACAACGAAACTGTAATTGCTATGCTGCAAATTGACAGGCTTTGGTTGGACAAATGTGCACATACAGTGAAACTTCATTATAATTCATGAAGCCGTATGTTCCCCAGTAAATGTGTCAGATATCTGAATATGTCACATAAATGAGTCAAACAGCAATGGAATATTTGACTTGGGAGTCCCTCAAAATGCGTGTGTTTAAATGAACTATGTCAAATATCTGCATAAGTGTTATAATAATCAAGTTTTACTGTACATGTACATGTACATCTATTGCTGCACTACTTTCAAGGAAAGCTTATGCTACGATCAACATCTGCCTGTACTGTTGCCACTGAATGAAGTGAGATGTATAGGCACAATTTATCAACTTTATATCCATTAGACATAAGATTTTAGTTTATAATTTTTGAAGATTCCCGAGCACTAAAGTTCATTGGAAAGAATATGGTAACTCAGTCAAAGCAAGGAGCCTAAAGAGAAGGAGGCATAAATTGTGGTTTGTGCAGGGACTATTCATTTTGTGCTTTGAATAATGAACTAATTTTGTCTTTTGTACAGTTGACGTATATTTTAAGCATGTCTACAAAGACTGGAGATTTCTCATGCATATCTGCAACATCTATATGTTTCCATCAACTACAAGTTAAGTACAAACAATGTCTCAGAACATTCTGATCATTTTGATTGAGTGGCTATGGCAGAAAGAATGTCTTATTTCCATACTTGATTAAACTAAATACATTCTTCTAACAAAAATCATTGATTCATTTTTTATTATTTTTTTGACGTTCCTTGAATATGTTGAGATAATAAAGTACAATTACATTGTATATAGTTTTCTCAGTTTTCAAGGTCCTGATGAGGGAAATAACAAAATGATACAACCTAGTGGTTATAACTTTATAAAACTATCAGTCTTTACCAATAGACTGGATACCCTCTGCTTCACACATACACGGGTCCTGTGACCTCCAAAATGAGGTCAAGATCACCAAAATGTATAATCAGGTCAAGAAATAGTGTAAAGTAAATCTGAGTTTGATATGGCCTGCAGATCATGAAATATTTTGGTTCACATTAGGATTCAGCTCTGGACCAATAGTCAAAAAAGCTAAAAACAGTAAAGTTCATGCAGTGTGATGGGTGGGGTGGCATGATAAGTTATTCCCAGGTTCATTGAACTGTGTCAATGATTTTGTTGTAACATGTTATTTTCCCCATGCAGTGATATCTGTATTCTCAGCATACATGTACATGTTCTTCAGAGGAATTAGTTTCTGATATGTTCTCACAAGCTTGTGCATCCTAACTTATTTTCCACACACTTGATTAACCTTATTCATTTAATGTAAAAACATTCATTGATGGGTAATAATTGGGGATGCTCTTACACAGCAGGTCAAGAATAATTTTAAAAATCTGAATTTTACATAGCAAATCTACTACAGTGGTACCTGTCTTGAGAGACCCCTCCATTGAGAGACCGCATATCTTTTTAAGACTGCTGTCTCAGTACACTGTGCTATCTTTTCCATGTTATTATACCTCTAATGAAAGGCCACCTGTTTTGAGAGACCACATTTTCACCTGCCCCAGGGGTGGTCTCTCAAGACAGGGACTACTGTACTTTTTTGGAGTAAATGCCATGTAACTATAGCTTTAATTACATCATGCAGATTTACAGCGTCCCACACTTTAATAGATTACACTTGAGAATCGCGCAGATCATAGATCATAAGATTAGAGCCACATGCAAATTCCCTTCCTCCTCCCTGCCCCTTTTTATCAAGTGTCTCTTGATGAGGGCCAGACTAGAGTCCAAGATCAGACCCCTATATACAGAGGTCAGACAGCCAATCAGTGAAGCTGTTAATATCTTGTTAGCCACCATCTGGCCTCTAATATGATAAGACTGCACACAGCACCCAGACCCTGCTGACCAGCACATGGTATGTATAACACATGGGCAACCAACAGGCAAATATATTTACCAGGTATACATGTATCCCTCAAAGAAAATAAGCATAGTATCAGGCTAACAGTTATTAGGAGTCCCCTGTACCATGTACCTGCATAAAACCTTTGCAAGACTGAGCACTTGTCAGAACGCTTGTAGCATCAAAATTTACTCCTAGCACAGACAGTGCCAGTTTCCTATCTTCACAATGCAATAATATGTCTCCCTGTAGCACTCTTCTGGACTCTTATAGCACTTTGGTGCTACAGGATATCTAAACCTGCTTTGCTGCTCAAATTGCTCTAATGCCTACAAGATTTGCTGTCAGTATGTCTGTGTGCCAACTCTCTCTCTCTCTCTCTCTCTCTCTCTCTCTCTCTCTCTCTCTCTCTCTCTCTCTCTCTCTCTCTCTCTCTCTCTCTCTCTCTCTCTCTCTCTCTCTCTCTCTCTCTCTCTCTCTCTCTCTCTCTCTCTCTCTCTCTCTCTCTCTCTCTCTCTCTCTCTCTCTCTCTCTCTCTCTCTCTCTCTCTCTCTCTCTCTCTCTCTCTCTCTCTCTCTGGCATGTATAAATTTATCTACCAATTCAAGGTAACCCACTGTACATTTGCCCACTGAAAAGACCCAGCTCTATGTATTCTTTCATCTGCTTGGTTTTCCAGATACATGTAACAGAAACAGAACTTGGTGTGCTTACGAAGCAATCACCTATATGACCAACTGAAACTGGTGTAAATGAAGCCCCCGAATGGCATGGTGCTACAAAAAAATTCCCAGCACCATGCATATTTCCAGGTCAGTGGCCAACAATTTCTTCTCATCTGCTCATCTCCCTCTTGAAACATGCACCAGATGCTGATGATTGAGGCAGACCCATTTAGTAGACAAACAAAACAAAATCAACTAATCCACGGCTGATCTCAGCTGGCCCAGAGCATGTACAGTGCAACCCTGGTATTATGACCACTGATAGATGCACCATACACTAAACTCTGCTAGGAGTAATCCTAACTTGAATCATGAAATTGCTGATACACGAACTTTCAACAGGATCTACTGGGTTACTGAAAAGACTGTCTCATTTCTGAACTGCTCTCAGTGTGGAGTTGAACTCCCAAATTTAAAATTCTCAATGTTCTTGAAATTTTTCAGTTGACTGTTTTTTTTTTTGTGCATAGGTCAATTTTAAATATGGATAAATATACATCAAACAGGATGATACTGAGTCTCTCAAATGGAAAACATTTTAAAGAAGACTTGAAGATGAACCCAAGGTAAACAGTTTTTCTTTGGAAGTGGTGGGTACTAATAGTGTCCAAGCCATGCTAAGGAAACATTTTGAGCCAGTATTATATTAACCAAGAAAGGATTCATTAATTGATCCTAATTACTGGCACACACACGCGCGCACGTATGCATCAACAACATCATGAACTTTCTTCTGCACAGGCCCTGGACTTGGAATGGATAAATGTATATATATATATATATATGTAGGCAGATCAACAACACCATGAACTTCCTTCTGCACAGGCCCTGGACTTGGATGGTTAACAACTCACAAAATCTTTAACAGATGACACAAGAAATTCACTGAAAAGAACATCAATATCCTTCAAATGCTACAAACGCTGATCATTCTTGGGTAACCCTTCCAAGCATGGATTGGGTGCTAACTGCCCATCCTGTGCCAAGGAAACTTCTTGACCCAACTATATAGGACATGCAATTTTAATAGCTTTTATCTAGAATTCTCACTCATCTCTTTAGCAGTGTTTAAAAAGCAAAAACATAAGCAGACAATATTTGACATCTGGAGAGTTTAATTCTCTCTTGAATTCATACTGAGTCAACAGTTTTCTTTGGCTAAGCACCAAACCCATGCCAACGAAAACCCTGACCTGAAACATGTGTTATCTTGACAAATGTATGTCTCATCTACGATTCTCATTCAATTTGTTTTTCATTGCTGTTGAAATCAGTCAAAAATAATGAAGCAGAACACATTTGACCATTACAAGGTTTTGGCCAGTTTTACGGTGAAAAGGTTTCAGGGGAAAGTGTTAAAAATCAATACCTCTACATATTGCATTAAAACTGATAACATAAATATACTTCATGCTTAGAAATGATATCAATCTCGTCATATCCTATGTGTTTCAGAATATTGCAATCAGACGGCACAATGATGGACTGTTGAAGATAGTGCTTTCATGTTCAAAATATGACAGCTAGTCTACTAATACCTCAATCTCTAATAGAGGTGAATCTGTCCTTGTCTATAACCAAAACTCACAATGACATCGTGGACTGTTATAAGAAGAAATAAATGCAGTAAAACTGAAAGGTGGGTTTGATGAATGGACTTGACACAGTCCTATTCCTGGCAATTTGTAGTCGTCTGAGAGAAACACACAGGATGCTGTATCTCCAAACATTTTCAAACAAGTTCTTTTGTCGAACCACACCACGATATTGCTCATTTCGGATCTTTCTTTCTTCGCACACGTCAAGTGTGTGATGTGCAAGATGCAAAAGTGCAAGTTTATTGCTTTTGCTGTCGAGTTGCTGTCTTCCTGCGCTCTGCACCAGTGACAATCAGCATTGCATAAATCAGGGCACTTTTCTGGTTTAAGTCCAACACATCCAACAAATGAAAGCAATAAAAATCTTTTATGAGCCCAACCTTCGATCCTGATGTGAGGGAAGTACGGTGTGTGTTAATCATACTTGTGATGCCCATCTTCCAACATGCTACATAACTCATTCCAAACTACTTTTACAGATTTTCCTTGATGTTCAGTTTATAAATGAGAATGGTATAGTCACATTTCCAAAGAGCTTTCATTTAAGTACCAACACAGCAAGCGTAACATCAGTTGCTTTTTGAAAACAAAAACAAAGAAAAAAAAACAAAAAAACAAAAAAAACCCAGGCAAGTTGCCAGGCAAAGCAAAAATCCACTCAGCATGCTTGACTCCTTTACCCGTTGATGCAGATGTCCTTTACCCGTTGATGCAGATGCGCGAGTTAATATCAGAGTCAATGAGTTACACTGAGGTATTCACATGGCTAGCTGGCAACGAAACTATTCCTATCACCCTGGAAGTATGTTTTGACAGAGACTTCACCACAGCATCTCCTCATCCAGACGCACAAGAGGCTGGGACGACAAACCCCTGCTGCTGCAGACTCATTAAATGGCGTTTTAACCAGCATTCAGTGGCAAAGCTACATCTACCATACCATTCTTATTACTCAACCCAAGTGTTCATGCAGAATGTGTTACAAGCTCGTGCAATCTGCATGCTCTAGAACATACAATATGCATTTGGGAATATTGGAATTCTTTTCAACATGTTCATAGTATATGGAAAATAAAACTTGGAAAAGTCATGTTTTGGGGTCAAACTGGGAAAATGAATGCTTAAATGTTCGGGAACCATCGCTCTTAATTTCCTAATGCTTCTGTGATAACAATAGGCCTTACTCTCATCAGAAAGTGAGTTACTTACTTTTCTTGCTCTGAGGGCTTCATTACTCTAAAGGTCTGCATATTAACTAACACTGGGCAAATGGGAGCAAATGTACAGACTTCTCTATCACTGAAGCTAGACATAACGGGCCATTTACAGTGACAATATTGTATGTGCAAGATGAGATTCAGTGAACATGGAGAACAATATAAGGTCCTGAAAACTTTGCCAAATTTGATTTAAATGGAAATCACACAATGCACTTCACATATCCGGTATGTGAGGCACTACACTTTATTGAAAAACTTTCTTTTTTTTTCAACATTTTTCCAGTGAATCATTAATTTAGTTTCCATGACCAATATCCTTATACTACATCTATGGATTCAGTACATTCCTTTGTAAAATACCCCAACCCCTGCAGGACTTCAGGCAGAACCACAAAGGACATGACCTTTTTTTCAACCACGGTGATTATCTGCACTGTCATTGTTCCAGGATATTCACACATGGTCTATCAAAGTCAAGGAAAACAATAACTGTTTCCAGCATATAGACCTACCTTTATATCCATATCCCCAAACATGCACTTTTATCAGGCACAGATCCATTAGTTTCTTCATCATAACTGAGCATTTTTAATTGTGTCACATTGTTTTTTCCATTTTATTCCACTTGAATTAAACATTATAAAGACTGCACGATAGTGGTGATTGGCACATTTACTTCTCGGATAAATACAGGTGTATGCAAGAATTATGTATTTTGCAAAGATAATAAAGTTACAAGGGATAGATATTTTCACAATGAAACAAAAAAACAGCTACCTATCTACTCTTAGAATCTAAAACATCTTGTAGTCAGACACAGAGATATTACTTCTCATCGTAATTGTTTTCATAATGTAAAAGGATCAGACAAACATAGTATCAGGCTGTAAATAGACTATATAAAAAGTGGAACTGACTGACCCAGAACAGCAACATTAAAATACAGCATGCAGTAATGTTATCAGTACAGAATGGAAATAATATCTGATTGTACAGTGCAATGTATAAGCCAGTTGGTGTTCATAAAATAATTCTCTCTCTTTCAGGAAATGTAAATTGCTCATGCTCACTGTGGTTCCAACAGCACATGACCACCACCTGGATCACGCAGACAGTATGGGTTTTGGTTTTCCACTATGCATGGTGTATCATATTCTAATTATTCATATACATGTGCTGTTCACAATCGCTTTTCTAAAAGCTGACTTGACCAGGTCACAGTGCCTACAGAGCAAAGAAAAAGTGTTCACTGTGATCTCATTTGATGTTGCAGTTGCCCTTGGACAACAGGACAAAATCCTGAATGTTGAGCCTTGGACATAAAAATACCATTTAATTGTGGGTTTTTATTTTCCCAGTTTTCTGCGATCAGCAAAATAATAGAAAACTAGAGAAGTAGATACCCAGGCGCACAACTTCACTTGGTAGATGAATCTATGTGCCAAATATGGTGATTGCAGGTGCAGCAGTTTCTGAGATTCCACATGGTCAAATTTGGGTGCAATGGAAAGAAAGAAAGAAACTAGAAAAGTAGATTTGCTTCACAGCAAATGTGTCTGGGTGCCTTGAAGGCCAGGATTATTTGCAATGCTGCATTTCATTTGCTGGCAAGGACAGATTTGCCAGACTGGGAATTATTTGCAGGTTCTGGAATTTACTAACAGATTTCAATGGTATGTCTATAATATAGAATATGTTCACTCATCATACGTGCCTAATTTGCATAAATTAAAATTCTACAACTTTGCTTCATTGTTAAATGGATAGAGCTGCATCACAAACCCATAAATTGAAGTTGGCTTGGCATCTTTATCTATAATAGTTTTGAAGATATTCATGATTTATTTAAATCTTGCAGATGTGCCTAATTTGCATAAATTAAAATCCTACAAATTTGCTTCACAGTTCAATGTATAGTGCTTCATCATAAACCTATAAGCATTTAAGTTAGAATGGTACGTAGCTCTATCTGTGACAGTTTGGAAGATATGAAGCTTTAAAATTTGTTAATTGCCCTTAATTTGCATAATTATGAACATGGCAATTCAATATTCGGGTATACACCTTCACTGGTACATGAATCTATGTACCACATATGGTGATTGCAGGTGCAGCAGTTTCTGAGATTCTGTCTGGACAAATTTGGGTGCAATGGAAAGAAAGAAATAAAGAATCCAAGGAAAAACACTATGTCGGGGTGCCAACCGTGTTGATATGGCACTCGCACATAACTACCTCCACTGAACCATTATTTTCAGGAATGGGGATTTGGTCGAGTGGATATGTGCGTTTTCCATTTCAGCTAGGCGACTGGTGCCAAAGGTTGCAAGTTTGAGTCCCGCTCGTTCCGACCATGAAATATAATGAAAATACAGACAAAATTAACTATATTTTATGTATGAGATGCTTTAATGTTAGCCCTGTGTCTAGTCTGCTTAGGTTTTGCTAATCTGAATTACTGAAATGATCCCAAATTCCAATTCCTTTTGCAAGACTTTTTATTCAAGTAACTGCATGCCTCGTCTCAACTCTGGACTTCTGGAGGACCAGGAGTGGTCTGAGCAAACAGTTTTCCTTGGCATGCATTGGGCACAGTGTGCTCAGTGCATGCATAGGAACTCTACAATTGACTCAGTGTATGACCTTGGTCTGACAAGGTTGACTTATCTACTTGATCAAACTGGAAAACTACACAGTTGTCTTGTTTGTGTGCTTCTTAAGTGTAAATATAACACTCTTTTACATACAGAGAATAATTTGTTGTGTATATTGAGTTTATATTCATATATTAAAGCCAAAAGATCTCACAATTTGCCACCTCTCTGAAGAGCAAAATAGGAATTCCCAGAAAGGGCATGTATATCTTGTTTTATCCGTTTTGATCTAGAGATGAGCAGTCATTAAAGGACAAAGTTTCAATCCACTGCCCAATTTACTGCATACAAAATTTATGGGAAAAATAAAACCAGTGACAGGGAAGCAGTTTTCCATTCAGAAATGATTAATTTCATATTATGGTTGTAAAATGGAGATTTTCTTATTGATGGGATCCTTGGACCAGGATGTGAATAAATCTCTCCAGAATTGACAAGTCTTAAAACTTTTCGTTAACAGTGCTGATGCGAAATCCAGACCCAGGGGAGAGGTAACCTCTCCCTGGACAGATGGCATTAAGGGCCAATAAAGACAGCCTAAATCCTCAGGACCTATTTTATATCTATTGATACCTGCTGCTCTAGCCTGACATATTATATCGCCCTGTTCTCAGTAAATGGTAGTTTATGACCAATATAGTGGTGGTATGGGCATCTCATAAGGCTACGCAGAACCATGCATAACAGTCAATCAACACTGTTCACTGATTGACTTTGCATCTCTAGCGTCCAAACCTTCCAATAACCATGCACGATGGCTATCAACACCCCCTTTAAATCATACCACCAAAATTTGCCTGTTTAGTTTTGTCTTCCATAACCTCGATAAGTGTATGTATGACAGGTTCAAACAAAGTCTATTATTTCAGAAAACAGCTGCCACACAGCCAGGGCAACATTTTTAATTTTCATCTGACTTGTCTTCTCCTGGTCTGAGCAGCCAAAACATTCATGCGAACATGCTGGACATGGCCACAAGGAAACGTATGGTCAGTGGAAAGTTGCTATAGCTGAAAATGAAAGGTTAATGTTCCTCCTTAATCAAGACAGTGATATTAGTAGTAAATTACATTATGTAGTGACCACACAAATTGGCAGCAGAAATGAGAAGAGCACAACACAGACAATTGTCACATAATAACATACCCACACAAATTCTTGTTACCAGTATTTATGCACATTGTGTCATCAACAATGAAGGCCTCATAAACTCGTAAAAATTCCTTCATTATATATCTTGGGTTTTGTGTGTGTGTGTGTTTGTTTGTTTGTTTTTTTTCACTTAGACAAACATAATTCAGATTCTTTTACCACAATTCTAAAAGTGTGGGTGCTGATATATTTTTAACATGTGTACATGTAATCTTAAAAAACATCTGTTTACTATAGAAGCCCAAGAAAAGGAAAAAAAAAAAAGTATTTTTGCCCTCAAGGCTAACAAATAGATCTGTGTTCTTTATAGTGCTCATTGCCCAAGGCCAATAAACTTTGGTAATATTGCTATACTCTTATGAAACATGAATGGGAACTGTTCAGTTAGACCTGTCAGTCAACTTGGTATGATTGTGTATAGCTGTGCCAAGAAAAGGTCAAGTAAAATTAGACCAGTAACTGAAAGCATGCAACATCATGGAATTAATCTTGAGCCTGCAGAATACATGACAGTAAAATCCTTGCAGCTCAGGAAACAAAGTTTTTCTTGGGAGCATTTATTATGGGTCCACCACAAGGGGGGGGGGGGAGGATGCATTATGTTTCTGGTTGCCCATCCATCTGTCCGTCCATCCATGGTTCTGTCTTGACCCAGTACAACTGTATAAATACATGTACATATATCACATAAGAAACATGAGGCTCATAGGCCTAATGCTCTGCTGACCAACATCACCAAAAAATTATTTCCTGAAATGTATTCCCTCCACGACTTTGAAAAAATTAATCAAGGTCATCTATATCATGCAATATCAAACTTCCACATGATATACATTTGTGATACATTTGGCATCATTTGCCTTATTCCTATCCTATTATCAAGATATTGAGTTAAATGTCCTTTTCTAAAGTGATTATCGACCTTGAAAATGAGGTCAAGGTCACACAATCATTGGGTCATGGTGATATAAAAAGTAGGTCACCATGTAGAGTTTTATATACAATGTACTAAAGGGCAAGTTTGATCTGGAAGCTCAATTCTCTTTCCCATTGATGTCCACTCTACACCCTGCAACTACAAAATACCTCTTTCAACTTAACAGGTCTGGTGACCTTAGAAAAATACATCAAGGTCACTGATATTACATAACATATTAGCATTGGACATGATATACGTATCCTGTACATTTGGCATGTCTAATTCACTTACTTCTTGAGATATGGAATTTATATATTTTTCAACACATTTTGGCTCAAAGTTTCTGTCAAATTATAGGTGGCATCACTAGTATTACGTGCAACTGAGATTTTTACCTCCTCTACAATCTCACCAAGGTTCATAGAGATCTATCACACATAAAGGATGTTAGAGTGGTCACGAGATTTTCACATTTTGACCTACATTTTACATAATACTGTAAGTGGCACCACCAATATCAAACTCAACCTAGATTTTCATACACTTGACAAGTTCTTAAAAATAAATGGGTTTATCTTAAAAACTGTGGACTGTATTGTGCTCACAAACAAAAAGTTTACAGATAGACACAATGACAAACAGATGGACAGAAGGACAGACAGACACGAATGATGCTATGAGCCTTGTGACCGATGGTCAGCAGAGATCAAAGCACACTAAATATGCTAAAATATACACTTAGTCCTCCAACTGATTCAAGATCACTTCTGAAAGAAGCTGCATACTTGAGTCTTAAAATAAACTGGCAAAGATGAAAAAAATGTCTGTATTTGGCACACCACTAAGGTCTTCCAGGATCTTGAAAAGTAAATAAATTTTCTAATATTGATACAAGATCTTGGGAGTAAACAAAAAGGGGTGTTTCCAAAGTATCTCGACTAGGGCCAATGATTTTCCATTTCAAAAAAAAAGAGGAATTTCTCTTCATCAGCAAAAATTTCTCAAATTCTGTTTCACTGCTATATATTTATATAATAATATAATATCATATGATAAAAAGTATCAAATTCCATTTCAAGAATGAAAAAAATGCACAATTCCACTTCGGTTTCGGAAAAAAAAACGAAAATCATTGGCTCTACTCGACACAGCATAATAAAAACGACATCTGTGAAAGGAGGTAAGAGCTTATGTAAGATGCACAGATGATGCCCTGTAAAAATTTTACATCTAAAAGCTTTCTCTGTATATATGATGGAGGCAAGTTGAGCATAATACACGCTACTTCAAAACCAACATCTGGATAAAAATTGAACTTTGAAATTTAGATACTAGAATGAAGGGTCATGTAGCGATGACACCATAATATACTCCCGCCCCCAAGATCACTTATATACCCGCCCCCGAGACACTTATATACGAGCCTCCCTGAAGAGTGTACCCCCAAGGCATTTAGCATGGTTTGAAAATGGGGAGCACACATAAACCCTGAGATCAGCTCTGCACATAATCCTGATTTGTAAATTTATTTATTATCTTTAAAAATGCATCAAAAATCAGAAAACGATAGCATCACCATGGCAACGTAATATATACTAGCCTAGACCATGCTAATGAAGTGTGCCAAATTTGAAAGGGATCCAATGAAAAACAAGGGACTAGTTGCGGATAAAAGTTCAGCCCAATCCATAAATATGAACACGTATATTTACTTAGGATCTGTAAAATTTAAATGAATCATTAAAAATCGGAAAATGAAAGCAGGGGCACGGCAATGTAATATGCAATGGCCCACACCAGGCCAGTTAAGTGTGCAAAGTTTGAAAGGGATCCAATGAAAATCCTGGCACTAGCTGCGCATACAAGTTCCGGGTTATGGAATTCAGCTCTGCACATAATCCTAATTTGTAAATTTATTTATTATTTTTTAAAAATGCATTAAAAATCAGAAAATGATAGCAGCACCATGACAATGTAATATGCACTAACACACATAGTGTCAGTAAAGTTGAACAAATTTCAAAGACTTCTGCTGAAAAACTTGAGACTAGTTGAGGATACAAGTTCAGCCCTTTCCATTTATATTAACATGTATGTTTACGTATCGTTTTAAAAAAATCAGAAAAAATACAAAGAATTGGTGTCCAAGCTACACCCTGCCATTACAAAATCACTTTAAGACTTTACAGGCATGGTGACCTCACAAAAATAGGTCAAGGTTACTGATATTACATAACATTGAAGCTTCACCCTTGTTCTACATATCATATAAGTTTGGCAAGTCTAATCCAATTACTTTTCCAAATATGGAATTTTACATCTTAAAACACAGTTTGGCTCATAATTTCCATCAAATTATTGGTGGCGCCACTAGTATCATTAACACTTCAGACTTTGACCTTCCCCACAATCCCACCAAATTTGGTGACGATCTGCCAAAATTTACAGATGTTTGAGTGTTCACAAGATTTTCACATTTTGATCTCTATATTATGTAATATTGTAGGTGGCGCCACCAATATTAAAAGGGGCCTAGATTTTCATACACCCTATAAGTCCTGAAGTTATATTAGGCTAACTTGAAAACTGTGGATGGTATCGCGCTAACGAGCAAATGTTTACAGATGGACTGACGGACATGAGCGGTCGCATAAGCTCCGTGACCTTTGGTCATCAGAGCTAAAACACTCATCTGAATATTTTAAATATAGGCCGACTGATATTGTTATTGGGGATACCACACAACAGAACAATATGTACAGTAATCTACTTCTCACCAGTAATATGATTTTAGGGTCCTTGCTAAAAAGAAAGAGCTTTATAATCTTTTTGTAAGCCGTAGCATATTGTAAGCATTTGAAAACACTGCTTTAATGTGATTTTGAAAATTGAGATCTGATGCCAGTACAATGCCAAGATCCTTTATGTCCTTCACTCTTCCCAAGATTTGTTTTTCAAAACTATCATAGAACCATGTTTATTGTATTTTACAAAAAAAATATTTCAATTTTCAAAGTGATGCCTTTTCATTGATGTTCAGTATACTTCTGCAGTACAAGTTTCATAACAGCAGCTCACTTTGTTGAAAAGTTATTGTATCTGCACAAAAAATAATGATAAAAAAATCTGGTAACCATGAAATTAGTCAAGGTTGCCGAATGTTGAACTCAGCAAAGTTTCCGATGAGATGCTTCTATAGTACAAGTTTCATGACAGTAGCTCACTTTGTTGAAAAGTTATTGCCTTTCATTACAGCATGGCCATGAAGGCCTTAATTATTGACTTCTGGCACAAAAATGTATGTCTTCAACATATTTAACTAATGATAACAGCAACAGCATGAAAACCTAAAAATTAATCAAAATTGAAAAATGGATCTGATGCCATAATGGAAATGTTCAATCAACAAACAGTTCATCTTTGAAACTAATATAAAATTTCACTACTGCATGTAATGGTACATCCTCACATTAGGATCTATGGTCTTTACACCACCAGTGTTTCTGCTAGGAATTTTTTGAGGGGGTCACAAGAAGAGAAATTCAAGGAAGAAGACCAGATATTTACCAATGTTACATGTAATTAAACAAGACAAACCCTTTAGAATTTTCTCAAGAGGGTATTTCAGGTTTTGAAAGGGTAATATACCCCCATTTGGGGGTTAACAGAAACACTGACCGCTGCATGCTTTGATAGACCCTCATGTGAGGATCTATGGTAGCTGTGAAAGCAGCATGTATATGGGGACATGCCACCTGTAGGTGGCACTGTGGGCAACTTCCCCACTGGTATCCATCTGTTTTCGGGTGATGACACACCTAGATTCATTCCTTGGTGAAAACAAAATGTCATGTGACACAGGAAGCAGCTGCTGCCACCATGAAGGTTGATACATCTGACATGCCCTGAATGAGGGACAACTGACATCAAGTACACTCAACTCAGAGTTTCTTTTCTGTGAAGTATATAACAATGTCTTTCTTCTGTAGCTTAGATTGATGCAGGACACCCAATTTATTTGCCTAAAAGTCAGGCATACCGGTCTATTGTTTGTCTCTGTAAGCTGCCAACCTCATCACTCCAGAGGTCAAACAAGATCAAGAAAATCCATGGGGAGTCTGAAATAACAGCACTCAGACATGCAAAGTCCCAGAGTTCTTGAAACCAAAGGTTTGGTGTCCCTGAGGACCACTACTACAACAGCAACTGTGGAATTGAAAATACTACTGAATAATGAAATAAAGCATAGGGAAGCATGCAAGGATGTAGACCCATACTGTTGCACTGCAAGATATCTCTGATCAAAATAAAAATCTTCAACCTAATTTGACTTCTCTCAGGCATTGCCTGCTGTCATGAAAGAACGAAGTAAAGGTGTAGACGAAAAAGCTCACACAGGGAAACATATCAACATTTTACACTGAAACTTTTATTTCTGCTGAAGGCAACGCCTGATAAAGCCTTTCCATGTTTGCTCCCAAACAGCTTCCAAGATATCGAGAGGGATTTTAGAAAACTGGACTCCAATTCTAAAGCACTCTGATTTAATTGTCATCATGAGGTTACAAGGCTAGAAGCATGCACCTGTTCACCAGAACATGCACTATAGCAATTGGGAGTTTTCTAATCATTGCTTTCAAAGTGGCCTATTTTTCTTTGGAAAGTCACTGTTGTTCTGAGACTCCATTCACAGAGAAATTAGCTGTGCTTTTCAGTGTGGCAATCCCAGGGGCTTGAAATTAATTAGGCAAAGTTTAACTATAATTTTCTAAATCCACACAGTTCAGATTGATGTAAAAATTTAGCATGAATACAATAAACAAGGTCAAATTTCCTCATTAATGAATGGGTTTACATGTGACATTTGAGTAAATGTTGAAGGTTAAAGCAGAGCTCCTAATTGAAAGAACTGGACTTTCACTAGATTTATTCTAAGCTTCTTGGCTATAATTTACCAGCTTAACCCTTTCTTGCTCAAAGTGGCCAAATGCACCTAGTAATGAAATTCTAATTCCTTCTACCTTTTCATTTAAAGTGCTCACTGATGAAAAGGTTTTGAATGAGACGCATAAATGTGAGCATGTATGCTTCCCGTCAACAGCCTCTTCTTGTATGGGTTGGGCCATTGGTGTCCAAACCTGCAATGTGGAAGGCTGTTGAGTTAGTCTCATTCTGACCAGGAAAGGATCAAAGATACAGCTACCAGTGCCTGACAATGTCTGACCACAAACTGCATTAAATTCATCGTGGCTTTTGCAAACATTAAATGTTTGATGAAGATGTATATATATATATATATATATATATATACATATATATACATATATATACATATATACATATATATATATACATATACATATACATATACATATACATATACATATACATATATATATATATATATATATATATATATATATATATAGTAGAGTAGGCCCTCTTTAGAGAGACCATGGATAAACTATCTGAAGGACTGAGCACCAGCGGCACTTCAAACGCCGGAGCTTTGTTACAGCGGGTGGGGGGGGGGGGTAAGAAAACACGCAGGCTTCAATTGTGTATTCACTGCCCCTGGGTCTGCTGAGCGTTGAACAGTGGGCTGAAGGTACACTTCGGTAGTATTTCATTATATAAATGATTCATTTTATTGCAGTGCATAAAACAGTACAGAAAACTTACTGGTCCAGCTGTGCCAGTAAGTTTTAATATTTTGTGGACCAGCTCAGTACTTAATGGTCCAGAATTCTGATATTGCCAGTGTCAAAGGGGGTCTGAGAGTATGCCCCCCGCCCCAATAAATTGAAATCTAGGTGCTCTCTGGTGGCATCTCAGGTGATTTTTGCCACATTGTGAATAAAATATTTACCTATGGATAAGTAAGGGAAAGAGGGTCAGTCTTGAACGAAAGTGGCAGTTATTGAGCTAATATGCCCTGTTCACAACTTCAGTTAGCTCTCAGAGTATCCTGCTGCCAGCTAGACTTTGACTCAGACTGCATGGTCCCACTGCTAGGCCTTCTTCTCTTCCCTAGTTTGAATCTCCCCTTGGGGGTCTTTTGAATGTTTAACCCCCAAGCACACTGGGCAGTTTTGGGATCTGGCACAGCCAGCCACTGGACATTTTTTGTTTTGTTGCTCAACATGTGGCTTGCGTGCGTAAAAGTGCCATAACTTTTTAATTTTTGCAGTTCATGCAAAATGATCAAGATGACTTTTGTTGAGTATGACTTTCTCTGCATTTCCATCTGGTTTCCTTGTCAATTTAAAGAAAAACTTGTGCCTTACACATTAACAAATTGAATATATCGATCCCAATCACGAATTGATCAAAATGATCAAGCCTGTGTGAATACAATTGCATTGGCATTTGTCTGCGCATTTTCCTTGGGTTGCGTCACAAATGATCGTTCCTCTTAAATTTTTTCTAAAGATCAGTTGTGTGTCATAGTTGTCATTAAATTATAGTGGTCAAGTTTGTTTGTTGCTGCAGTAAATAGTTGATAAACCCACTTTACCCCAGTCACTGATAAACTGTCAACATGACCACCACATGCAGCAGCAGTATTTTCATCTGAGCCATGTTTACCTGCTTCTGGCATATTTTACTCTCTTTCCGTGAAAAATATTGGACCCTCTGCTCTATTGTATGCAAAGACTGGATGTCTGTTATCATTCTGATCAATTTTCAGCATTAAATTTTGTTTCTTGCTTTAATAAATTGTCTGTAATCGTCATTTGTGTGTATACAAATGTCGCCCATCCTTTAAGCCAGACTTCACAACACGAGGTAGCGAGTACTCCCGAACAAAACATCCTGTAGAAAAATGATGCATTTGATTGGATGGCGAACACCATGTGATCGATTCTGGGCCCTGCTGACTGACCTTGAATATTCTGGAGAATCGTCTTTGGTAGTTTCCGAGTAAAATAATGATATATCTGTTTGAAATAGAAGCAGTTTTGGCATAGTTTCCCCTAAAATACTTTTGTTTCAGCCAATCAGAGAGCTTGTTCTTAAAATAGACAAGGTTCTCAGCATTCTGGCGATGTGAAGAACATGGCGGGTAGATGAAAGAAAGATCCAGACCACGACGATGAAATCACCCTATTTTTGCAAAGTTACATCACTTCAAAAGTCATATGAATAACGCTCATGCTTTCAGATAGTCCAACAAAGAACATATACAGCAAAGACAATGTACAGGATTATTCTTGTAAATATTTCTTATTCCCAACATAGAATATCAATAACCATCATAAAGCAGACTAGAAAAGAATCAGAAGTGACTTCTGATTTTTGAACTCGACCACCTGGTCGACTTGATCAAACAATTCGATCGCCCACACAATAATTTAATCGACTTAGTCGACTGGGCGACCATCAATTTTATGCACTGTTATTGCATTTTTCATGTTTCAAATTTTTAATTTTTTTTTTTTTTTTTTTTTTCTTGCTAGTCTACCCCTGCATGGTCTACCACAGCAATGTTAGTAGAATATCCATGCCTCGATTGACATGGGGATAATATGCATGTTACTGGCATTTACAGGCCCCTTATTGGATACTGTGCCCAGAAATCAACAATTTGACCACTTTACGAGTGCAAAATTTTCATATACTCTGGTACTGGCCGTTAATTTGAACTGCACCAAAATCAACCTTTGTTTGTATACAATCGTTTTATGAAGACTTAAGGTTCCGCACTAGACCAACATTTCTTGAGAAAAGTGTCTAATGCATGTATGGTTTGTCTTAAAAGATCAATAGTGATGCTGCCCCATAGAGACGTCAATCCCTTCATAAAATCCCTACTAATCATTGTAGAGCAAAAATTCAAACACTGTTTTGCTTGTCTTGGCAGAATGGGAACCGCAAGGCCGCTTGTGCAATCAAATGCTCAGCCAGAAAGGCCCCTTATATCATTGCGCATCCAAGCTTTTAAGTTCTGGTCACATGACGCCACAGGTTGCCAACCAGAATAAGCTTGCCCAAGTGTGACCGCCCGCTAAGGCGGTACGACAGCCGAGGCACAAAGGGCCCCCCTTATCGTTTATCTCGTTGTGGCGATCAGCGTAAAACAAAGGTGGATAAAAGACACTATTTATTCATATAAGTGAGTTTAGGGTTTTGTGCTACTGAGGTACGCTGTGCTCAGTCCTTCAGATAGTAGGTCCATGGAGAGACCCTCCCTGGTGCCATCTAAGAAGTGGTCCCCAAAAGAGGTGTCTTTCAAAAGAGGGACTATTGTATCTGTAATTTAAGAATTGCTGTAAGAGACCACATGGCCTTCATGACCACATTTCTCATGGCACAAGATGCTTTGTAAATTTAGCTGCAATTAAAGCCTCCCCCTCCCTGAAACTGGCCCAAGCCAGCTGGTGGTCAAATTTTGTCTGCTTCAGTGTTTTCAACTAATTTCAACAGTAATGACTAACAATTTGAGAACTGTAGATGAGACCTCTTAAGATACCACACCCTTGGTCAAAAGCTTTCCTCAGCTTATGTTTGGGCCCAACCCATGCCCAACTCTACAAATAGTTTTGATGAGCCACCTTGAAAAGAGTCTAGTTGCTCAAGCTGGGTACCCTCAAGTGGCAGTATGTCACAATCGTAAACCAATGTGGGAACACTGCCAGTTTTCCATAAATAAGATTTATTCACAGGGATAAGTCCATGAAATTTTAAACAAACTTCTGATAAATTATATGAAGAAAAAAAAGCCTGCAATTATTAATACATATATGAACTTCTCGGTGGAATTTAGTTGAAAGATCATCGGATATGCTAATCCCAAAGAATATTGATGTGATTTACTATTTCCATTACTAGTGTCTCCCATGTTTAAGCAGGTCAGTTAACATATTTGTCCACTCTGTATCACAAACATTTGGTCTTTGTGGCACTAAAATAGAAACAAACTGTCAATAATATAAATCCATGGATACAGAGGCAAACCTGTGTCCTTGTAAAGCAACACAGTCATAAAGCTTTCCAATTGAATTTCAACCTGAGGGGTCACTCTATCCTGCACAAAGTCTACAAGCCATTCAGAATGCCAAAGCTGTTGATGAAAAAACATAAATGACAGGACAGGTTAGGAGAGGAACGAAACTAACCAAGGGCGTCATCTTTGATCTGTTCGCAAACCAAGCTAACTGTCAACTTTCCTTCCCAGGCTTGAGGTCAAAGGGCCCTGAAGGCCCACCTCCATGACGTCACACTTTGTATCCAGATTGTCACTGTCACCATTTGACAGATCACTGAAGAATGTTTCCCATACTTCAGACCTTCAAAACGCTTTTATTCATGTGATTGGCCAATAATCCATTGACAATAATCCATTGAGAACCTCACCAAATGTTCAGATATGATGTTTACTCCGTTTTGTACAAATATCAGCTCAACTTGAGCAAACAGTATTGTCTTAGAGTCAAATGATCAATATCAAAAGCCTCTGAAGCTCATTGTCTCAGAAAGGAAAATAGGATGAGAACCCCACTGAGTGATTTTCAAAATTTTGTTTTGTTCTTTTTCTACGAAATGAAGAAAATGAACATCCTGGAAATCAAAGGAAAAATTGAAATGTTAAACTTTAAGGATGGATAACAGAAAAACTAAGCCACAAATATACAAATCTCAGGATATTTTTTGTTGCCAATGTGTCAGGATTAAGATGCAAGTGTAATTATGATTTTATCACAAACAAGTAGCCGCTGACGCTAGCCATATCCCCCGCCCACAGTAATCATGGAAGGACGGATGGAAGGACGGACGGACACACGGACGGTGCCCATTACCATATCCCCTCTAAGGTCTACCCACCATAAAAAAATCATAGGGCTGGCATCAATAATTTAGAAGATATGGCCCGGACAAAATTTGTATTGTATCTTGAGCTTGCTTAATGAACTTTGTTAATTAATTAATTAATGGAAGTAATTAGCCACAGAAAACAATGCCTATGCACACCTACTACCTAAGGTCTACCCACCATAAAAAACTCAAAGGGCTAGCATTAATAGTTTAGAAGATATGGCCCGGACAAAATTTGTCTTGCTTAACGAACTTTGTAAACTAATTAATTAATGCAAGAAATTAGCCACACAAAACAATGCCTATGCACACCTACTACCTAAGGTCTACCCACCATAAAAACTAGCTTTACTGGTTCTTGAGATATCGCACGCAAGAAATGTGGGATGGATGAACTGCCTCTGGTGACCTTGAAATTAGGTCAAGGTCAAGGTCCTTCAAGCATGACATAGAACCTTACAAGGTTGATCAACTGTAAAAGTTAAGTGATCCTAGCTCACTTGTTTCTTCAGATATTGCATACAACAAATTCAAAGAAAATTGAATTGCCGCTGGTGACCTTGGAATTAGGTCAAGGTCACACACCTTCGAAATCCATGTAGACCCTAACAAGAGTGATCAACTGTGAAAATTTTATCATCCTATCATATCCGGTTCTTAAGATATCGCGCGCAAGAAGTTTAGAGATAAATGACCCTGGTGACCTTGAAATGGGGTCAAGGTCACTCTCCTTCGAACTCGACGTGAAACTTATAAGGGTGACCAACTGTAAAAAATTCATGATCCTAGCTTAATCTGTTCTTGAGATATCGCGCGCAAGAAATGTGGGACGGACGGACGGACGGAAGGACGGACGGTCGTCATTACTATATCTCCCCCCCACTTCGTGGGCGGGAGATAATAATTAGTTGACTTATACCGATATTTATGGGATCAATGGTGTGCGGTCAACTTTTGATTGTTAATTCAACAATTAACATCACAGACATGCAAACATGGGATATATACATTTGTTGGAGAATAATGATTACACACATATATCCTAACGCAAATACATTTTGAGCTATGATCAATTCAAGCAGGATTTTTGTTTGGTGTCTTATAATACATTGTAGCTGTCCTTAAAAATTTACTCATTTCCTTACCACTGATGTATTTTCCTTGACATATTAGAACTAAATTATACATATATGAAGAGAACTGCACATATACAAATTGCTCAATCCTGCTTGATGAAGACTGAATCAAATGCTTTCCCAGCAGGTTAGCGCACCTAGAATTAAGTTACTGACCTGGGGCATGCTATTTTGATAGGGTGTGTCAATAACTTTCATTCATTTTGTTATTAACATTACAAGGTCCATACATTGAAAAGTATTAATGCACACATTTTAAAAGTATATATTTTTCAACAGAGCATTATCCAGAATTTCAAATCTAAATAATATTTGAACATGGTGGGGTATTTGTTGAGTAATTATACTAATTTGTAACAAAGATGTGATTTTTTTTTTTCATTTTTGTGTAAAACAAAGAAAATGTCTGATATAGTTTTCAAGTCCTACAGGTGTATATCAATTCAGTAAAATAAATCTATAATTTGACAACATCTGTAAAAGTTTTTTGATGATTGTGTAGGTATACACAACTTCACATTTTTTCAAAAATCTCAATAATTACTTAGCAATTAACTCACAAATTTAAAATTTATCCAGATTTGAAATTTTGTGACAAAGTCCTTCCAAAAACAAAAAACTGTTGATGTGTTTGCAACAATACTTTGATCTTAGGACTTCCAAAGGTAACAGTTACCAAAAAATGCTTTTGGTGTAGCTCCTGCCATTAACTGGATCTTTCACTCAAGTACCATTCTTGTGTCCATATGGAGTAAAAGAAACTCTGCATCACCATGATTGTCTGACAAGACATACACCATTTCCTGAAGAGGCAGCCAAATTATGACTTCCCATGTGAAGCAACACCCACTACTCAAGGCCTTCACCAGGTTAGCAGCATGCTAAGAGTTAATATTGTGCTAAAAAATACCAAAATCTTCAAGTTGAACAAATAAGTCTGCCTCTAAGCACCCAAATGACTGATCTCAAAGGTTGGATAAGGCAATTTTTAAGTCTGTATCAGCACCATGACATTTACCTTGCATCGAGAACTTTTTAGCTTCTTGCTACAATAAAAAAAAAAAAAGTAAATAAAATAAAATAAAAATAAAACAAAACAAAACAAAACAAAACAAAACAAAACAAAACAAAACAAAACAAAATAAAATAAAATACAAGCAATTCCCTAACAACCGTCCAACTTTACTGTTCACAGATGTACATGTACCTGCAGCAGAAAAAAGTGCTTGTGGCTATAAGAATCATCCCTTTTCAAGCGCATACAAGTACATTGAACTGGACACATATATGCAATATACATGCATTCATGTAGGTCTGCCAGACATTTGTTGTTCATGCTATAGCAAACAATGTGAGTTGACAAGTATGTGGTTATTTTGAGCAACACAGCATAAGTTTAGGCAAAATGTTTTTCCGTAACAGTCTGGGTTTCTCATGAATCTAAACAAAGTTCAGGCTGTATTTAACCAACAGTTGCTGAAGGTTGAGTTATCCAGATAATCCACTGTGTACTGATGCATTCAGATTAGTCAGAAGTGGAAATGTAACACTGATCCATCATATGGGATAAGATATATTGATTAATTGAATTTAGAACATATTCAGGACATATACTTGTGTAAACAAAATAGGTAATCCACTCCTGTATAGGACTGTTAAAATATGGTCTCTTGAAAATGTATGGATGTCAGCTACATTGATTATGCTGAAAAGAAACTTGCACTCACTGCCCAAGGATATGCACCCAAAACGTTTGTTGCCAAAGGTGTGACCTTCATAAATTCCCAACATGTGAACTATTTCAACAAGACTTTAAGTACATCAAACTCATGGTAAGAATATGGTAGTGATGAACAATCTTTGACATGTAGGCTGGTATGTGTAGATAGGGGTAGGAACCAAGACAGTAAATAAATCAACAACACTGATTGTTGAATACATTACACTACATTTTGTTTATGTTCATGGTTAAAATTTAGTGATATGGTATGCATGCATATAACCTAATGGTCTGTCATACTGCATATGTTACCGACTCCTGCAAAACATCTATTAAAGCTCTCCACTTTCTAAAAGCACATGTACAGTAAACAACTGAAAGTAATTTTGATTTACATACATTACAGAAATGTATGTCCATTAACTGAAAATTACTTTTTAACAAAATTTCAACAGTCGAAAACAGCTGCAATGCAATGTGAATTCATTTTAAGTCTCACACTGTTGCAGCTGAAAAAAAATTAAGATGTAAGTTGACAAATTAGAAAATAGGATCAATTATAAATGTAAAAAAACTCTTTACTTGATAAGCACATTAATATGATATGATAATTTCCTATCAAAATCTCTCAGCCTCTTGTTGCACAATGGTCACACTCAATGACAGCTGCCATGATATGGGTGAACTGATAGAAAATGAGAGTGTTATCAACATTTGTGGGAAGAAAGAATACTTATTCTAAACGCATGGGAACTTCCTCTATCAAGTTCAGTGTGCATTTGGAGGACATGCCTCTGACTTTGTAAACAGTAAATTGTATCCAAGTTGCCAGTTTGGTGAAAGCAACATGTTTCACTTTGTTTGACAGACAAATCTGCTATGTGATTCCTTGTTGAATGATATGGGCCAAAGCAGCACTAAGCATGAGTAACATGTAGTAAATTCAAACTTATTATACACGTTAACTACCCCAGGTCAACAGCTTTTCTCAGCACCTATTGGGCAATGCGTGCCGAGAAAGCTGTTGACTCAGTTCAAAATTTGGCACTGAAAAGGTTAAGGGGAAGCTGGCACATCAACCACACAGTAAATCTGACTCACAGTCAGTGTTCAACTGATCCTTTTGGATCCATTGATTGAGTGGAATAACACCAGAATGGAAAAAAAAATTTTAGATAAGAAAACAGTGAAGCTTCATGTGTCACACACTGTCTGAGCTTGGGTGTCAAAACAATGGCATCATTGATTTCTGAATACATTCATTTCCTTTTATAAGGTCCTTCTTACCAGATCACCTTCTCATGCAGGAGATGCGGTATTGACCATTTACTTTCTATTTTTCCCCTCTCTTATGAAGCCATTTATTGACTGCATTTGTGTTGCTCTCATGAAGGGGACCATTGCACACATATAAAAGATGTTCCTTGATATTTTTGTTGCAAGAACATACATGTGTGATAATAACACATTTATAAATGTTTCATGTTATGAAATTTACATTGCAATGTGTGCAAAATTTAATTTTGATAGATATTATATTTGATGGGCAGTGTTTGTTTTGAGTGCATAGATCAGGTTCTATGATTCCTTAAAGATTATCTGTAGACATTAATCTTTTCAAAAATTCCAGCATCATACTGATATAAAGGTCAAAAGAACATTGTACACATCAAACTTGCCAAATGGTCCAGAGATGTCAAATTGCACTGACTGCAAGATAATTCTGAACTACACTAAGTGCCCATTAGGAATCAAATGAGGTCAACTTCATGGCATCAGACAGATTTGCACCTATCATGTTATGTTTTTCATGTCCCAAGGTTTTTGTTGTTTTTTTTCTGAACAAAATAAGCATGGGTCAATAAACATGATAAATGTCCTCCAGGAAAGCTAATCAAACTTTGGCACATAGACACTAAAAGAAAAAAACAAACAAAAAAACAAGAGGCCCATGGGCCTAATGCTCTGCTAGCACCATGGCTATATTGCACCTGCATCTTCATTCCAAACTTGCAAGTCCTCAAGTGACTTCTGAACATATAAAGGTTATGTATGTATATCCTGTGTCTAAAATGCCCACTAGATGGCACTTCACTCTATATTTCCGTCAAATTATAGCTTATTTGTGCAATTCCTGTGATGGATATTATTGTATGTGCCAAGACAACAATGAGTGAGTCCTTAACTTTATGTCTTGAGTGACCTTGGGACAGAGGATCAAGGTCACCCAGATCATGTAATACAAGAAGCCCAAAGGCATGGTGTTTTGCAGACATTGCCATTGATGTCCAAGCTACACCCTGTCATTAAAAAATCACCTCTTTCAACTTTACAGGCATGGTGACATAACAAAAATAAGTCAAGGTCACTGGTATTATATCAAATTCTAGCTTTGGATATTGTCTATAAATTCTATAAATTTGACAAGTCTAATCCAATTACTTTTCAAGACATGGAATTTTATATCTTAAAACACAATTTGAGTCATAATTTCCATCACGTTATAGTTGGAACCACTAGTATTATTAGCAATTTAGACTTTGACCTCCCCCATAATCCCGCCAAATATGGTGAAGGTCTGCTGAAGATTAAAGATGCTAGAGTATTCACAAGATTTTCATATTTTGACCCCTATATTGCATAATATTGTAGGTGGCGCCACCAATATGGAACCGAACCTTGATTTTTATACACCCTATAAGTCCTGAAACTTAGATTGGGATAACTTCAAAACTGTGGACAATATTGCTTTCACAATATTTTCACATTTTGACCTGTATATTTCATAATACTGTAGGTGGTGCCACCAACATTGATGTCAACAAAGATTTTTTAAACACTTTATAACTCCTAAATGTAATATGGGCCTATCTAAAAAATTGTGGGATGCAGAGCATTCATAAAATGAAACCCATATTCAAAAGGACTATTTGACCTTGACATTCAACTTGGATAAAAAAAAATTCTTATGTTCAAAGTATGCGCCCCACATCCAGCTTTTTGTATATAGTATATTTGTTCAAATCAGGTAATAACTTTTCGAGTTATTGACGAAAAACCATAAACTAGGGCAATCACAAAACTCCATAATTACTGGGTCACAGTGACCCCAAAAGCAGGTCACCAAGTACAGTTTTATGTATTGTATAACCAAGGGCAATTTTGATCTGGAGGCTCAATTCTCTTTGTCACTGATGTCCAGGCTACACCCTGCCATAACAAAATCACATTTCACACTTAACAGGCATGGTGACCTCACAAAAGTAGGTCAAAGTCACTGATATTACATAACATTCTACATTTGGCTATGGTTTATATATCCTATAAATTGGACAATTCTTATCCAATTTCTTTTCCAAGTATGGAATTTTATATCTTAAAACACATTTTGGCTCATAATTCCCGTCAAATTATAGGTGGCACCACTATAGTATCATCAGCAACTTAGACTTTGACCTCCCCCACAATACCACCAAAATTTGGCGAAGATGCACCACAAATGAAAGATGCTAAAGTGTTCACAAGATTTTTTTACATTTTGATCCCTATGTTACATGATACTGTAGGTGGCGCCACCAATATTGAAAGGAACCTAGATTTTCATACACCCTTTAAATGCTGAGAGTTACATGTAAACTGGTCTAACTTGAAAAGTGTAGACGGTATCACACAAGTGAAAAGTTTACGGACGGACGGTCGGACGTCTCTAGTATGATATGCTTATGTAGGAAACCATGACCCATATTCATAAATATCAAACTCAACGATGACAGCAAAGAGATTCCAGAGTTTCCAAAGCATCACCATTCATCTTCCAATATCAATGTGAAGAAACAAATTTCACTCCTGACTTGAGGCAGGTAATAACCCATCAGAGGCAACTGGTGGTTTAAACAGGTCCTCTCCACATGAGAAATATTCTTCATTAAATACAGACTATAGTGTTTCCAAAATGTATAGGCCCAACCACTCAAAATCCAAAAATTTTATCACTTCTGCCAAAAATAGAAAGAGAATTGGTAGGCCTATCACTTTTTTTGCTCTTCTGACTCGTTTGTCAGCTGAGTTTACATCAAAAGTTAAAGTAGGCCTATGTCGTTTTTGTGATATCTATGAATTTGGAACATTATGTAATTAATAAGGTAAGTAATTGAATCACTGTTATAGAGTATCAAATGCAAGGAAAAAATTTCTACAAGACCCTCACTATAGAATTTAAGTTCTATAGATGGATGTCTCTTGTATGATACACTTATGTAGAAAAACATGACCCACATTCATAAATATCAAACCCAAAAATGACAGATGGATGGACAGACAAAATGACGGACGTCTCTAGTATGATTCATTTATGTAGAAAAACATGACCCATATTCATAAATATCAAACTCAACAATAACAGCAAAGAGATTCCAGAGTTTCCAAAGCATCAACATTCATCTTCCAATACCGATGTGAAGAAACAAATTTCACTCCTGACTTTAGACAGGCAGTCACCCACAAAAGGCAACTGGTGGTTATAAACCGGTCCTCTCAACCTTTGAAATATTCGTCATTAAATACAGACTATAGTGTTTCCAATATGCATAGGCCCAACCACTCAAAATCCAAATTTTATTACTTCTGCAAAACATTAAAAGAGAATTGGTAGGCCTATCATTATTTTGGTTCTTCTGACTAGTTTGTCAGCTGAGTTTACAGCGAAAGTAGAAAGTAGGCCTATATCGTTTTTATGATATCTATGAATCTAGAACATTATCTAATTAATAAGTTAAGTGACATAAGTGATGCTATAAGCTCTGTGACCTTTGGTCAGCAGAGCTAAAAAAGCACAGGGTTGATGGAAAGCTTTCATTATTTTACTTTTGTGCAAAACCTAGTGGTTAAGTGGGTGTAGACCTTTGACATAGATAAACAAGAGGTCCACCAGCTTGGTGCTCTGCTGACTTGTAATGGATTGTACATTAATATAGAGATTCAAAACAAACATTTACATTTTGACCCCTACAGTATATGTTACCTGTGGCTAGATTACCTTGCCTTTCATTTCTGATTTAAAAAAAAAGAATAACAATAATAATGTTAAAAAATTATGCTCCCAGCTTGGCTTTCCAACTGATGGTCTGCTTTTCCAAATTGGATAAAAACTTTTTGAGTTACACTTTTTAAGTTGAGAAAAATAATACAGTTGGACAAGTACCACATTTCATAATAATTAGGTCATGGCCACCATCCCACTAAATTTCATGATAATCCATCAAAAACTGAAGATACTGTAAGGTTCACAAGATTTTGATATTTTGACCCGCATGCTACATAATAATGTAGGCGGCACCACCAATCTCAAGACTTTCAAACACTTGATAAGTCCTGAAAGTTACATGGCTAGCTTGAAGACTGTGGAGTATATCACATTCACAAGCAAAACTTTTACAGATGGAATGACAAACAGACAGACATTCTTGAGTGATCGCATGAGCTTTACCACCTCTTAGTCAGCATCTAGCCAAAAATAACAGATTTCATTATTTCTGCATGTAACATTTCTCTGGCATGTGTTGTTCAGAAAAAAAAAAAAAAAAAAAGAACAAAAAAAATCTCTGCATTGTTCCATAATTAACAACAATTTT
The DNA here is from genome assembly GCA_964020975.1 of Hermodice carunculata. Classification (NCBI taxonomy): domain Eukaryota; kingdom Metazoa; phylum Annelida; class Polychaeta; order Eunicida; family Amphinomidae; genus Hermodice; species Hermodice carunculata. The sequence goes on from OZ026622.1 coordinate 43,045,582, forward strand.
CAGGGATGTGCTTGAGATTTTGCCTTTGGGAAGGGCAAAATTTAGCCACAGTTGGTAGCCACCTGGGCCTCAGTAAGATACATGTAGGCCATGATTTTCAATGTTTCAGAGGGTACAAAATACCAAATTTATGACACAAGTCATCTAAATCAAGGATTAATTTAAGACTTACAAAGTTTTAAATTCACATTAAATCTGAGCATATTCAATGAGTGAACTCAACACAAAAATTAATTATTTCCATACTTTCTAATTATGATTAATTGGTGACATCACTTGTATTGTTCTCGCCCATATTGCCACAAATGACTCAAAAGTGTTGATGTAGTAAGTCTTCCCCCATGAAATTCAAGGGTTTTATTTGAGTCAATCGTCTTTGTAAGCCTCTGTAATCATTTCCACTAAATTTTAAGTTGGATAATTACCTCAAAACAGCCGCACTTGTGTCCATAAACATTTTCCAGCTTGTTAATTTGCTCACACTTAACTTGTTTCATGAACATAAAAGTGTGCTGCTGTTGCATTTACATGTGTCTTGTCTGATATAAAACCAGTCACTTGTTTTGATAGTAAAGGAGGACAGGGTTACAGAGGTTGACTGTTGTTCATAATTACATTACGCTCCCTTGATCCTGCAGAAGAATGAGTAAAGCCATATGAAATACATGCATTTCCCGCTGCATGCCAATAAAATTCAATGCAGTTTTCCCCCCAATTTCATTAGATTTTTCCTGTCAATCACTTAATTTTTCAGGTACTAGTCATCAGAAGCAGAGGCATTTCATCATATTCATTCTACTAGTAGTACACGATGCCAATGCCAACAATGCCTGGGTCAAACCTTGGAATTGTTTCAACAGTACTGCATAATCTAGATTCTTCTCAATTCATAATACATGTACATGTAGTACCAGTCTGTACAGTGCATGCAAAGCTTGAAACACAAAAAGTACCATCAGTGCTGCCTGTCTTTTAAACCAGAAATCAAGTTTTGAAAAAAATATCGGGTAAAATTAATCTTTAATGTTGAGTCCACAAATAAACAAGTTAATGAGTATTGCAGAGCAATACATAGTCCCCCGCTCGTCGCCCACGAGGTTGAATGGACTACTATATAGGGGTGTGACCTAGATGAAAAAAAAATTAAAAGTATGGCACATTCTTAGATTAAGCTTCACATTTGTGTAAAATTTCATTAATCTAAGTAAAAGGACAAAAAAGTTATGGCCCGGACAAGATTTTGAATGGATTTCACAGTGACCTAGATATTTGACCTAGTGACCTACTTTTGCCATGTGACACAACAACTCCCCAGGTAGTATTAAAATAATAGATTTGGTAGCTGTAGGTATTATAGTAAGGGAAATATGGCATGGACAAGGTTTTACATGGAGTTTACACTGTGACCTAGATATTTGACCTAGTGACCTAGTTTTGCGTCATGACACACTTTTAGGTCACAATACATTATCAGTAAACTTTTATAACAAGAAGTCAAAATTTTTTAAGAATTACAGTAAGGACATGAAAATACTGTACATTTATGTATTACTGTGACCCAAATATTTGACGGACTGACGGACACACGCACGGTGCCCATTACCATATCCCCTCTAAGGTCTACCCACCATAAAAAAAATCAAAGGGCTGGCATCAATAATTTAGAAGATATGGCCCGGACAAAATTTGTATTGTATCTTGAGCTTGCTTAATGAACTTCGTTAATTAATTAATTAATGGAAGTAATTAGCCACAGAAAACAATGCGTATGCACACCTACTACCTAAGGTCTACACACCATAAAAAATTCAAAGGGCTAGCATTAATAGTTTAGAAGATATGGCCCGGACAAATTTTGTCTTGCTTAACGAACTTTGTTAAATAATTAATTAATGCAAGTAATTAGCCACACAAAACAATGCCTATGCACACCTACTACCTATGGTCTATCCACCACAAAAAATTCAAAGGGCTAGCATTAATAGTTTAGAAGATATGTGCCGGACAAAATTTGTCTTGCTTAACGAACTTTGTTAAATAATTAATTAATGCAAGTAATTAGCCACACAAAACAATGCCTATGCACAGCTACTACCTAAGGTCTACCCACCATAAAAAAATTGAAGAGGTAGCATTAATATAGGGAAGATATGTGCCGGACAAAATTTGTTTCTGTATATTTACATATCGTGGTGACCCAAATATTTGACCTAGTGACCTAGTTTTGCTTTATGACACTTTCTTAGACTAAGCTTCACATTTGTGTAACATTTCATGACTCTAAGTAAAAGGACAAAAAAGTTATGGCCCGGACAAGATTTTTCATACATATGTATTCTGTGACCCAGATATTTGACCTAGTGACCTACTTTTGGCACACCATACACCTCTATCCTAGGAAGTACAAACACATTAAATTTGGTAGCTGTGGGTGTTATGGTGTTGGAAATATGGCCCGGAGAAGCTTCGGACGGACGAACGGAAGGACGGAAGGACGGAAGGACGGACGGAGTGCAAACCTATAGTCCCCCACCAAGTGGGCGAGGGACTAAAAAATGGGGATGTGCTTCTATTAATCTATGAGAATGCATGCTCCAACTGAAATTAATCAGGCAATACAGACACTCAGCTGCCATGATATGGGTGCACTGATGGTACTTGTATGTAGCTAAGTGTGTTTAGAGAACTGGACAATGAGTTCTATATGGTCAGTTTTATACAAGTTGCTAGTTTGTCAAAACAAACAAAACATATATTGCCGTATTTAATAGAAGGATCTACCCATACACACAGGTACTTTCTTGATAAATGATACATGTATGGTCCACAGCAGCACTGCAGCTAATATGGATGTCCAGTATATTCATGTGGCATTTCTCCAAGAACCTCTACGAAGCCGTATTAATAATTCTCAAGTCTGACCCAGTGTAATTGGTCAATGTACTACACATGTAAATTTAACAAACACTCTTGTAATATACATGTAGGCTAGGGGCCTGAAATTGCAGAAATAACGTGTTATATATAAGTCTGAGCCATTAATGAAATGTGACTATAACCAATTAAAGCTCTGATATACATGTACATCAACTCTTTGATGATCATATACATTACATCAAGTGCATAAATTTGAAATTACCTATAGTTACATTAACTTTTAGAAAGGAACTTTGGTCATTTTCAGAATCACATGCTGTCATGGCATTCATGTAATATAAACCCCGTCCAAAATTACTCCATTCTGAAAATTGATCTACGAAAAAAAAAAAAAAATTTTTGTCCACTTGTTGTGTGGGGTATCACCTATCAAGGACTTCATTCAGTATTTAGCATGTAAACTTCCACCAAAATGCCTTTTTATTATCTTATTAATAAACGTTGATTTTTGCTGCACTTATATGATTTACATCTCTGACTTTACTATGTGTCTGACTAGTGAAATCATTTCTTTAATAGAAATAAGTTCTACCCAGCAACTTTTTAATTTTCAATTAATATAAATACACATTATTATAGATAACATTATGCCCTTAGATTATTTTACAAAGAGGTACATGCACCTCCATCAGTCCCACATCACAAAGAGGCATGTGATAAAAGACACAAATTTAAATAGCCAAAATCAGGCGTAGTGGTTTCATTTTAATCAATATTAAAGTGATAAAAGATAATACAGAAATATATATCCGGAGGAAGCATAAATATTTACATCAAAAAGAAAGGTAAGGAAGTTCCTGAATTTCCAGTCATGGGTTTTAAGTTTATGTATAAGCACATGTATTCATGGTAATATGATAAAAACAATATGGAATTATATCAACACCTCTCGTGATATTTGCAAATATACATTAAAAATTATGGATAAAAATTTCTTAAATATAAATTTACACATACTGATGCATCAGTAACTAATTAATGCATGCTCAAAACAAACTGATGCTTGCTTATGCTGAGGGCACAGCGATGCCCCAGTCACTGCACACCTTGTCCAGCTCTTTTTGTGTCCAATGTGATCATCTTGTTGAGACAAAAGAAAGTGAATACAATTCAGCTTTCTCCTCTTCGCAGACCTTTAAAAAAATATAGACATGTCAAATTTGCATGCAGGGGGATTGGTGAATGATATCATGTGCTCATTACAGATTTTAAATCTCAGGACCACAAGGTGTTTTTGAATGCTACAAATGTTATCACTCTGTTTGGTCAGCCAGGCCCACAGTGACCTCATTCCAACAGCCATCAGTGATTTCATGACAAGAATTTCCACCATTGGCCTCAGACACAGTTCACATATAAGAGGCAGAACAGCATACTATTTACTTGGCTTGTTTCAGAAATTGCTGTCTGACCTTACGATAAAACAGGATGAGAAATACTTTGAATACAGAGATTTTTTGTACTGTTTTGCACAAATAAAGTCAGGTAAATCACATTAATATTTCAGAAAGGATAATCATTATATCGAAACTATGCCCCCCCCCAAAAAAAGAAAAAGAGAGTTAACCCAGTCTTATTCTAACCAAGAAAGGGTTAAACTTCTGTTCAGAATAGAGAATTGACATTTTGACACCACCCACATGGTGCCTTGCAACAATGTGATCCCACACAAAATGCCATGTGAAGTGACAGCATTGTGTGGCCAGTAGAATGGAAATGTAATTACACAAAGAAATGTATGGTCTGCTTGTTGCAAATACATACAGTACTTCATACATGACATTTAGTATAGCCCCACATGTTTTACATGGATTGTGAAACAGGCCAAGCCTGTATTAATCACTCTCCATCGCACAGAGGTTGATGTATACTTTCCTACCTATTAAAGCTGTGAAGAGGAGGAAACCAAAGGACTCAGAGAAAACCAACAGGAACAGTCACCCATAATAAAAAGAAAGGTTACCACAGAAGAGCTGCTATATAACAACTATATAGCAGCTCTATCGTGGGAACCTATTTTACATCCACTCAGTTTTTCAGAGATTGTTGCTACAGTGCTCAAAACTTAATTGCCTTGCACTTGTTGGAGTGCAGGTGGCCCAAAAACTCATCTTGCTAAATTATTATCAATTGTCCATTCTGAAAAGTTTGGGCCACTATTCATCGATTTGTTGCAAAATGAGGTGGCCCAGCCAGCTTCTTGATGGTACTGGACCACTGGCTATTTCGAGCACTGTGCTATGTTGCCTCTCTCCCTCAGACTCTCTACACTCTGAAGCCTGGTTGTCAGACTGAGGGGTTGCCACTCCCAAAAAGAGTGACTAGACAGCCATTCAGGGCTTGGTTTGTATATTACTATGCCATGTTGATATATTCCTTAGTTGTAGAGCTGCCACACAGCTGTTAAAGGATGTGACAAATATCACATGACAAATTCAATTCAAATCCTGGTCCAATAGTTTCCCTCCATTTTAGCAGAGATGAACTGACCAGCCATAGGGGGAAGTATGAATATTTAATAGTTTGCTGGTCAGAGCTTGTTCAAAGCTCCATGAACTCTCTAAATTGATGCTTAAAGTATCCTGTAACAGGTATGTCAATGATGTACAGCTGCTCCTGAAGATACATATATGATGAAATAAATATTTCTTGCAATGTGGACTGCTTCTTGTGCAGTTTGCAGGTATGTCAGTGCAAGTGAATGAGTACAGCAGCCAGTAACTGGTGTTGTGGAACAGGTCTATACATGTAGGTATTCACAGTCAACTATATGGTGAATAGAAATGGTGATCAATATCAAAAAGTCACACTTCAGAATACTAGTATCACCATTCCATTTACTATATAGGACTATGTACTTGCACCGAAAACATATGTTGTCCATTACATTTACTATATAGGGCTATGTACTTGCACCAAAAACATATATTGTGTGTACGGGGTCCAGAAAGCTAGGCTGAATATAGGTCAGCTCCAGGATTATGTTGTTGTGCCAGCTGGGACATCCTTCTTATGAGTGGCTGCAGAGCAGCAATATAGCTGCTGTATAGTTGCTACACAGCAGCTCTGTTATTTGTAAGTCTCAACCTAATACATACAAGGACAATGCTCACAGTGGCTATATAGGAACCATACAGCTGCTACATAGCCACTACAGTAGTCCCTCTTTTGAGCGACCACCCCTGGCGCAGATGAAAAAGCAGTCGTATAATGCAGGTGGTCGCTTATTGGAGGAACCCTACAAGCACGACCTCAACAGCTCAAATCCTGGGTGGACTTTCCCAGGTAGGGAGGTACGCAAATTTCTGCCACCACCAGTTCATTACTGATTACATATATACTTTGAAAAGAAAGCATTTATCAAATTTAACAATGACAACCCTTAAAATGTTTATTTCAATAAAGAACTCTTGTCTGGGTGCTGAAAGATGTGTTTCGCAACTTGAAAATATTTGCCGGTCTTGAGTTTTGTTATTTTCCCATTACACTCAGTGGGCCTGATGCATCGGCCATCGCCCGGTATGAAACCTTGGCTTGTGAAGTAATCAGCTTAAACGATCGTAAAATTATTTTGATGGCATAACTCACGGCAATTCATAACTTATGGATCAAAACAAAACTCAGCATTTTCCCACTTCCACCACCTTTGTTTTGGGTGCCATGTTTACCTCACTGTGAACCATGGTAAAAATAGATCGGGCCACTTCGTCAGTGTCCGTCACACACTCAAGCAGGTAAGCACGTGTTTGATCAGGATTCCATGTGATTTTGACCTAGTGAAAGTTATCATCGTTTATTTTATAGAATATACTATGATCAAACATTGTTCAATTAGAAATGAGAAAAATAAATAATAATATTTCCGTGGCTTTCCGCTTATGTGCCAAGGTTAGCTTAGGTTTTGCATGCAAAAAAGGGATCACCACGTGGGTCTACGATCTCCGGAAAACGACAAAGATTATTCTGGACATTTCCTGAGATCCAGCTTCGGCAACCTTCATTGCGCATTTTTATTTGAAGCATTTCAAAGATGGACGACGTGAACGATCAAGAGTGGGAGCGATCAAGTTCCCATCACAAGTAAATTCCTGCCGATCATTATAAAGTTTAGCTGAGAAAACAATCCATAATATGTCAGCATACAGAGAAAGAAACATGGTGGTCGAAATCCTTTGAGATTTGCTATAAAGAAGCCTGATACATGTTGAGTATGCCACATTCACTGCCAATGTGCCATTGCAACAATGTGAATAAAGGGAATGATCTGACACTCATGAGAATTTGAAATAAGGAGGTATAGATACAGATTGATCAAATTAAATACTTGTTTAAGGAAATTTACTGTAGAAAGAAATCTTTTATTGTTTGCACTCAATAAATTTAGCAAGAATCCTGTCAATTTCATAACAATTGGCAAGTTGCGTGCATGAATTTTGTTGGCCGACTTGAGGTGTAGTGGCTGGATATGGGCCCTTATGGCTCAAATTTGTGTTGTGTGGTCACAAAATCTGTTCATTTTGCATGGTCGCTGGTCGCTTTTAACAGGTGGTCCTTCATAAGAGGTAAATCATTGAGGAAAAACAGCTTTGGCGACCTAATATGGTCATTCAAACCAGGTGGTCGCTCATAGGAGGAATCGTTCAAGACAGGGACTACTGTATATAGTTGCTCAAATATCTGTAAATCTGGTGTATCACCACCATGTGGCTTAATATGGAGGGGCTATTTGCCAGCTACCAAGTGGCTGTATAGCTGCTGTCTCATTTGCATATCAAATGGTATATACATTGGTTTAATACCAGAGGCCTGATGGCTGAATGCCAGCAAAAAGGTGGCTGGGTCACCTGATTTTGTAAAAAAATGATGACCAGTGGCCCAAATTTTTCAGATTGAACAATTGCTAACAACGCAAAGGTGGCTTGAAATAAATTTTTGGGCCACCTACCCCTCTGGGCGAGTTTCATGTGCTTCATATAGCTGCTATGCAGCTGCTGTATAGCCACATCTTGCTGCAACTTCCTGTGTGTGTGTGTGTGTTTTGTTTTTGTTTTTGTTTTTTTGTTTTTGTTTTTGTTTAAATTGTTTTCTTATGGGCAGAGTAATAGGAACTCTTTCCACTTGCTTCCCAGGCCGTGCTTCGAATCCAAGCTGCACAGATGAAAAGCAAGTATGTTACTGCTCCACCAACCAAACATACATGACATTTCCTTTTCTGCTCTCAATCAACCCCCAAATTTAAATGCCTGTCGTGCTGTCTGACTGTCAGATGACCTATCACGCACATGCCAAACATTATTGTCCTAATGATGTGCAAAATCATTCTTTAAAAATAAATCAAGGGTATCAACTTCAACACACACCGAAAACTGGGTCTCGCTCTTACAAAGTCATGTCACTCTCAAGTTAAAAAATCTATATATATACAAATCCAATGTGGCTTTTTAATTTTTTTCATTCATTTTCTTTTTTCTCTTATTTTTTCAGCAGCTACCAAAGCTGAAACAGTGTGTGATGGTTGGAAGCTCACAGAAAGCTCAGGCTGAAGTCTAGATATATGTGACCATAAGTCAAATTTTCCAGCATGTCAAAGAAAATCCTGGCTCAGCTGTCACACTTCCAAGGTAAAGAATGGAATTTGAGGTTGGATACATGAAATCACCCCTATGATGGACTGCATTTCTGTCTTGAATCAACACTTTTCATGATACTTTACTTTAAAAAGTGGTACATTTCAAGTTGTTTCTGCCTCCTGTGACAGAGTATCTGTTTTGAGACCATATTTTGGGGGATCTGTTTCTGTGGTCTTTCAAGACAAGTTTACTGTATGTAATCCACAAAATCCTAACATACATGTATTCTGATAATATATGTACGAAGATTTCCATATGGACTTAATTAGCTTCAAACTGCAATTTTGCTGTACAGCAAGTACAAACCAGCTTGGCTGGTTTCAATGACATAATCTGCACATATTGCTCCCAATGTTAATATTCTGAATTCTCTGAACAGAGAAGCCACCAAAACACATTTCAACACTCTACTCTTATGTCAACATGGGCTGATACCCATTTGCCATGCTCTTCACTTTGCAGTTACAGGGACTTAAAAGGTTGGCAAATATACAGTACCTGTCTCCACACATTTGAGTGGAAATAAATACACTCTCCACCTTTTTGCTGTCCCAGAAATTACTCATTACAATCCCAAGGTGGAACTGCATGTAAAGACTTAGATCATGTAACATGGCAACTAAGGCCACTGCATTAATGATGCCACAACAGGTATTTACTGTATTTGTCATGTTTATTCAACTTATTAGTTAATTTTTTTTTTATCAGTGGATTAATACGATGAACATTGACACAAATCAAACCATTAAAACTTCATAATTCTATTCTGGGAAGAAAATTAAATGCCGTTTCTCCTATGAATACATTTTTAAACAGAAATATGCCCTACAACTTTGAACTGGAAGTCTCTCTTATGTACATGTACTTTAAACCCTATATGGCTTCTTACAGCCTACAGCTGGGAAGAAGCATTGAATGGGCAACTCATATCCCTGAGACATGTCTACAGCTATAAACAGATAAACACACACCACAGAACCAGTTCTTCTGCCACAATACATGTACTTCCCATTTGCAATCAAAACAACTTATTTTTCCTGCTTATTATGCACATTATCATCCTGGGGATATGTGGCTTCCCATTATCCTATGGTGCATCAAATTTCTCCATTAACTGCTGATACCAGGAAGGAAAAGCTCATCTGTAACCATCTTTAAATGATAAATCTGTGAAGTATGAAAGAGCTTTAGAATAAAGCTGTGTTGGGCCAGCTGTTATTGCTAACCTAACCAGAATACGGTCAGCAGGTCATGCAGAAATGTAAGCCGTGTATATACCCACAGTCCTGCTACACATGAGTTCTGGCTTTTTCCTATGTTGGTCTAAATATATACATCTTCACCCTATCCTGTCAGAATATAATAAGAGTCAAGCACACTCCTCGGAATAAGTTGAACACCTGGCATTCCACCCCTTGACAAGCAAAATTTACCTTGAAGATGTGCTCTTGATATATGTTAGTCTCTGGTACAACTCACATTCAAAACTTCTCCATTAACAAGACAATTAATTTGAATGGGTAAGGATTAGTCAAAACAAGAATAGAAAGCTGTCAGCAAGTATGCGAGTTGATGAGAGAGAGAGAGAGAGAGAGAGAGAGAGAGAGAGAGAGAGAGAGAGAGAGAGAGAGAGAGAGAGAGAGAGAGAGAGAGAGAGAGAGAGAGAGAGAGAGAGAGAGAGAGAGAGAGAGAGAGAGAGAGAGAGAGAGAGAGAGAGAGAGAGAGAGAGAGAGAGAGAGAGAGAGAGAGAGAGAGAGAGAGAGCAATATCAGGACTGTCTTTGTAATTACCTAATTGATATGGGATACTTTCCTATCAGACCATAACAGGTTCTGGACATAAAATTCAGGAGATGAAAGAATCAAAACAGCTTGCAGACATGTATTCTGACCAGAATGCCTGTGCACGTCACTCTTGGGACTGGAGTACAAAACCTTCAGTTTTATTCCTCTCATAGCACTCAGTGGGGAGGATGGGTGGGCTTCTGTGTGGTCCAATATGTAACTCCCATACATTTTCCTGCTATTGCGTCAGGATATTGGATTAAATCGGGTGAAATATGGACACAACAGAATGGCAGGCAACCATCTTCCAGGAGTGTAGGTGAAATCCACGTCAAAACAAAAAATTATCACTCAAAAAATCCCAATCATCTGAGAATGTGAAAGACATATTGCCTTGATGCATGCGAAAAAATTCAGAATTACATACATGTAGCTTCCAATGACCACCTCTCCATATATGGCTCATTTTCCCAGTGAAAACAAACCCCAAAACAAAAGGTTTATTTCCTGCTGAAGATACTAACTTGAATAAATTAATCATTTTGCTAATTCCATAACACATAAACATTCAACGATCAACTTGCCACAAAATGGTTGAGCACCATGCATGCATTTGGCTATACATTGAATCAGAAAAGTTACAAGTATAACTTCCTGTAATAAAATTAAGTACAATAAGAAAGAATATTTTGTATGTCATAATCTTGAACCCCAAATGCTGTCAAGTGATAGGACATGGTCCAATAAAAGCCCCAAATTGGATGCCAAAGGAGTACATGTAGTTCTGCTCTACCATACAGAACATAGCTGTAACAGTAGGCTGCACTACCAAGGACTGAGAGCCAAAACAGCATGTTGAATGAGCTGAAATAGTAACCCAAATATCAAAGCTATATGTTGATTACTAACACTGCACCAAGGACTTCTCAAGCCCACACAAAATTCACAAGACTCTTACCCTGTTGACACAGAGGATGCAAGTTTGAGCATTTAAAAAATGCTAAGGCTAAGGTGACTAAGTCACACATTCCTCTGGGGAACAAATACTAGAATCAAAGAAGGCTCTAGGTTGTACAGGTCAGAATTGCATTTAACAAAGTGAAGGAAGAGCTAAACAAACTTCTCATGCTGGAAAAGCACCTTGAGGAAGAATGACCATGACAGCTCTATGCCATAAAGGTCAAAATTGCATAAAACAATGTGAAGAAACAGCTTGACAAGCTTTTCATGCCAGAAAAGCACCTCGTGTTGGGTAAACATGGCCTTGAGAAACAAACCAAGATATAATGGGTTATGCATTCCAGTTCCCAGAGTACCCTGTAAACGTACTCTGGTTAGAATGCATGTCTGCAGTGCAATTCAAGGGTGCTCATTTTTCATGGAAATGTGGTAATACATGTATAACTAGGGGAAACACATCTAATGTGCTCCAACAGGTCCGTATCCAGACACAAAATTAAAACAAATAGTGCTAGCTGCCACTCAAGACTGCCTCTACTGCCACCAAAAAGTTGTCTCGTATTGTAGGTGCTCTTACCCATAAAAGTGCTCACTTTAAAGTTTTGCATTGGTCTAAAATGCATCGGGTCACACCTGGTGCAGCGCTATATGCATTTTGGCCAGAAAGCCAGAAAAGTGGCCAGCTGCACTTTATCAGTTAAAGTTCAGGTTTATAAACCAAGAAACATGATGACATGTCTCATAACAGTGGCCTTAAAAACACACGCAGTTTGTCTGCAGAGGTCACCACTGTAGCTCAGCAATAGAACACATCCATAATACACTGGTGTACAAATTTCCACTTACCAATAGCAGCTTTGCCCCATATTTCTACCACATGAGTGTTTGTGGGCCCAGCATCCTGCCCCAACTTGCTTTTTTGATCTTTGGATTCAGACCAGTAGAGTTTGGGTGGTGAAAATACTGGTGGGTGTTTGTTGGTGCCCTCTTTTTGGAACTCCTCGCCCCAAGGATTCCAATCATCATCAAGATCGTCTGCAAGCACAGAACAGCATCCACGTATTCAAAGGGTTAAAATTTAAATCATGATGCACATACATGTACAGGTAAATGCAGGCAATCATTGTCTTTAATGTTTTAAAGCACCGCATTGTTGCAGAGGACACAATTATTCCTGAGCTATCCAAGTAGTAAATATTTACATTAATATGCATATGCTGATTATAAGAAAAAAAGCAGCTTGACTTCATTTTATGGGGATTTTTTTTCTTTTTTTTTGGTGTCACTTTTGAGCAAAAAAATGTCACAGCATTTTTGTGGTAGAGTTTGAAAAAAGAAGTACAAGTTTAAATGTCACTTGAACTGATCGATGCACTCCCCTCTTGTTGCTTGTTGTGCCAGACCTACATGTAAAGCTGATGTGTCAGCATATAACTTTTTCCCCACTGAAAATACCTGAAAGTATATGATGTATGTCATACATATTGCTTCTCTTTTGTCATTAAGAATAATAAACCATCTGTCAACAGCTTTCCTTGGCACTCTAGGTGCATTGAACTGCTGATTCAACTGTCTCTTTAGAAATGGTAGGTTTGTTTATTACAATACATGTTATAATTTGAGAAAACAAAATCATGATACTGTTGACCTGAATATGGCGGTGTAGGAAACAGCCAGCGAAAATCCCTAACAGGTTGTTAAACTATTTTTTCTCAAGTATCCTGAGGCTTGTGGATATCTCCTTTCTGTTTCTGGGAACATAGTTATTCATATGAATGAACACGAAAGGGATTTAAGAATGCAAAATGGTAACAGGATGGGGATATATAAAGCAGACAAATCTGAAGATGCTGAGAAATCTATAATGTATGTGTCTGAGGAGCTGTACAACACGTCTGAAAACAGGCCTTAAGCTTTTGGGTCCTGTGCATGGACAAGTTCTACCCAATTCACAGCTATTCAATTCTGCACAACAGAAGACTAACAGAAAGCAGTAATGTCTAATCATTCAACAATTAAAACATTATTATAAAGTTTCATCCTGTACTTGACATTTTTTGAAAAAGTTTAAAGTTCAATAAATAACCATGCCAAGCATTTTGGCCTTTGACCAAGTATGACATGACCTATTGTACATGTACATGTATATGTGCTCTTTCAGAACTGCTGAAAATGTTTAAGTTATACACATAGAGAATTGGCCTCAGAAGGCAAATTCCAAAGGTATATGTCATTTAGCTGGTTGTCATGGTTGTTCATATGTAATTTTACCATTACCAATAAAAAACAAAAAAAACAAAAAAACAAAAAAAACAGCTTGGGTCTTTTATGACATCTTATGACACATTACACAACAATGCATGTTGCAACTTCTGAAACACTTCAGGATACAACCACAGTTGTTGTTTGTACATAACAGTTGTCATGTCTAGACAGCCAGTGACAGCTGTTTTTGTTTTGAGCTGGTCTTGTTGGATAAAACTACACGAAATGAACCCATCGGCCAAAGCCTCATTTCCATATCCATACTAAATGGGGGAAAAATAATCCTAATTCTAACCATGCTAACTAGCGACCAATTAAAAAAAGCATGCAAAACTCCTTTATTGCAAGTATCTCTGCCAAGCATGTAACAATCAATCTTTTATCTTCATAATCTGTTCAGCATCTACCATGAAGTACATAATAACACATGGCAGTCCATCAAATATCTCCAAAGGTACTCCCCTTGAAAGTGTCCCCTGAATATTTGATAACCTTGGCACCCATCATACTTTGCAATGCACACCAACTACAAATTATTAACTGGAATGATATTGCCTTTGGTTTATCACATCATGTCTTGATGAATGGCAACTGCCTGACATGAGTCGTCCATCTGCAATGCTCTCTCCAAGGACACTACTGTGGAACAAAGGCTGTCTGGTCACGGCCACAACAAGCAGGCTGACTTAGCAGACTCCAAGTCTGAAGGAAAAGTTTCCTGAGCATAATAGCACATGGTATTAACCCTAAGGGACCTAATGCAGATGCAGCACTGTACAACTTTTGCCCATTAAAATTTCCAGCAAAGATTTGATGTCATGAATGTGACCTGCTTCCTTTTTGTTCTTCAGAATTACATGCTACCAGTCAACAGGTTTCCCCAGGACATTCTGGGTGTACTGTGCCAAGAGTGCACTGAGGAAAGTTATATGGATTCAGACTCCAGGGGGTCGATACATATATTAACTTTTTCACTGTCAGCTGTGACTAAAGTCGAACTACTTTTAAGACAAAATGCTCTCAATTATAATAAAGATACTGGATTCATGTTTCCAGGTGAAAAGACCTTTCATTGAAGCACCAGCCTGCCTGCAGTTCCGAAGAATATAATGGTCCAGGTCAACAGCATTCTTCAGCATGCTTTGAGCACATTGCCCCCAAAGCATGCCGAGGAAATTGTTGACTCAGTCTAAAATGTGGCACTGAAATGGTTAATTAACATGATTGATCCAAAATGAATTTTGGATTAATGAAAAAAATGATCACAGGTCATTATACAGTGAAAACTCATTATAATGACAGCATTTGTTCCCTAGAAAATGTGTCAGATAACTGAATATGTCAGATAAATGAATCAAATAACATAGTAAATGTACTTTCTGTCCTTTGAAAGTTGTGTCGTTAAGTGAATATGTCGGATATCTGAGTGTCGTTATAATGAGGTTTCACTGTAGTTATTTTTTTACTTGTCTGACTACCCTTTTCTGCTGTAGTCCACTTTCTGTACAGTTGTCCTCACTCCATTCTGGCACAGTTACTGCTGATGAAACACATGACGTGATTGTTGATCTGTCCTATAGTATAAGCAATGGACACTGAGACGGAGCACATACATGTATTGTGTTCCCACACAATCCACAATCCACATCCTCGCAGTACAAGTCTGTGTCCCTTCTCTTGGAATCTATTAATTTCTCCAAAGCCCCAGCACTATCCTCATATATGCATGTAATAGATTGAGGATAACCTTTGTCATAAAAAGCATCTGTAACAAAGGTGTGGGTTTCGTTTTGCTTTGTTTTCCTAGCAAGGTTACATTTAAAACTAGAACTGACTGATTTTCCAACAGAAAATCAAATGTCTCCCGGTGGAACACTTACGTCTCTGAATAAGCTACAGGTGATAACAAATTACAAATGACCAAGTTTGCTTGAAAATTACAATCCTATTTTAGCTCTCACCTAGATACATTACTCTAGCAATTTTCATCAAGTTCTTCAAGACTTATTGCAGAGAAGCCAATCTCACATAAATGACCCTGTGACCTTGAAAATAATGTCAAGGTCACCCAAATACAATCCCAACCTTGGTCTTACCTTGATACATAATCCTACCAAGTTTCATCAAATTCCATCCTGTTTTTCATGACTTATCGCTCGGAAACCAATTTCACATAAGTGACCCTGTGACCTTGAGAATTCGATCAAGCTCATCCAAATACAATTCCAACCTAGACCTTGCCTAGATACATAAGCCTACCACATTTCATCAAATTCCATCAAGTTCTTCAAGACTTATCGCACGGAAACCAATTTCACATAAGTAACCCTGTGACCTTGAAAATTAGGTCAAGGTCATCTAAGTACAATCCCAACTTAGGGCTTACCTAGATACATAATCCTACCAAGTTTCATCAAATTCCATCAAGCTCTTCATGACTTATCGCATGGAAACCAATTTCACGTAAGTGACCCTGTGACCTTGAGAATTCCCTCAAGGTCATCCAAATACAATCCCAACCTAGGTCTTGCCTAGATACATATTCCTGCCAAGCTTCATCAAATTCCATCAAGTTCTTCAAGACTTATCGCACGGAAACCAATTTCACATAAGTGACCCTGTGACCTTGAGAATTCACTCAAGGTCATCCAAATACTATCCCTACCTAGGTCTTGCCAAGATACATAATCCTTCCAAGTTTCATCAAATTCCATCAAGTTTTTCATGACTTATTGCACGGAAACCAGTTTCACATAAGTGACCCTGTGACCTTAAGAATTAGGTCAAGGTCACCCAAATACAATCCCAACCTAGGTCTTGCCAAGATACATAATCCTACCAAGTTTCATCAAATTCCATCAAGTTCTTCTAGACTTATTGCACAGAAACCAGTTTCACATAAGTGACCCTGTGACCTTGAAAATTAGGTCAAGGTCACCCAAGTACGATCCCCACCTAGGTCTTGCCTAGATACATAATCCTACCAAGTTTCATCAAATTCCATCAAGTTCTTCAAGACTTATTGCACAGAAACGAATTTCACATAGGTGACCCTGTGACCTTGAAAATTAGGTCAAGGTCACCCAAGTACAATCCCCACCTAGGTCTTGCCTAGATACATAATCCTACCAAGTTTCATCAAATTCCATCAAGTTCTTCAAGACTTATTGCACGGAAACCAATTTCACATAAGTGACCCTGTGACCTTGAAAATTAGGTCAAGGTCACCCAAATACAATCCCAACCTAGGTCTTGCCTAGATGCATAATCCTACCAAGTTTCATCAAATTCCATCAAGTCCTTCAAGACTTATTGCACGGAAACCAATTTCACATAAGTGACCCTGTGACCTTAAGAATTAGATCAAGGTCACCCAAATACAATCCCAACCTAGGTCTTGCCTAGATACATGATCCTACCAAGTTTCATCAAATTCCATCAAGTTCTTCTAGACTTATTGCACAGAAACCAGTTTCACATAAGTGACCCTGTGACCTTGAAAATTAGGTCAAGGTCACCCAAATACAATTCCAACCTAGGTCTTGCCTAGATACATAATCCTACCAAGTTTCATCAAATTCCATCAAGTTCTTCTAGACTTATTGCACAGAAACTAATTTCACATAAGTGACCCTGTGACCTTGAAAATTAGGTCAAGGTCACCCAAATACAATCCCCACCTAGGTCTTGCCTAGATATATAATCCTACCAAGTTTCATCAAATTTCATCAAATTCTTCTAGACTTATTGCACAGAAACTAATTTCACATAAGTGACCCTGTGACCTTGAAAATTAGGTCAAGGTCACCCAAATACAATCTCCACCTAGGTCTTGCCTAGATACATAATCCTACCAAGTTTCATCAAATTCCATCAAGTTCTTCAAGACTTATTGTACGGAAACCAATTTCACATAAGTGACCCTGTGACCTTGAAAATTAGGTCAAGGTCACCCAAATACAATCCCCACCTAGGTCTTGCCTAGATACATAATCCTACCAAGTTTCATCAAATTCCATCAAGTTCTTCAAGACTTATTGCACGGAAACCAATTTCACATAAGTGACCCTGTGACCTTGAAAATTACGTCAAGGTCACCCAAATACAATCCCAACCTAGGTCTTGCTTAGATACATAATCCTATCAAGTTTCATCAAATTCCATCAAGTCCTTCAAGACTTATCGCACGGAAACCAATTTCACATAAATGACCCTGTGACCTTAAGAATTAGGTCAAGGTCACCCAAATACAATCCCAACCTAGGTCTTGCCTAGATACATGATCCTACCAAGTTTCATCAAATTCCATCAAGTTCTTCATGACTTATCGAACGGAAACCAATTTCACATTAGTGACCCTGTGACCTTGAAAATTACGTCAAGGTCACCCAAATACAATCCCCACCTAGGTCTTGCCTAGATACATAATCCTACCAAGTTTCATGAAATTCTGTCAAGTCCTTCAAGACTTATCGCACGGAAACCAAGTGTTGAAGAACCTGAACAAAAACAACAACAACAACAACAACAACAAGAAGAAGAAGAAGCGGAAGAAACGGGCACTAAACCAATATGTCCCCCGGCTTCCACCGGGAGACATAATACAATGTATGTCACAGCATTGCGATACCAGTAACTGAATTTTCTGTGAGCCAATTGTTGTCTGCATTACTCAAGAAGTCACTGGACTATTGATGCTTTGAACCCAGTTTTTCTTCTTTTAAGCCACAATCTCCCATTATTTTTTCAGAAAAAGGCCTGGCTAAAACAGAATCCATAAGAGGTAAGGTCTAGCATTTAAGGTTTGCAAATGTTGGCAGCTTTGGCCACATTTCACAAGACACCTTGTGAAAATGACCAAAACTATCTTGGCAAACCCTTTATCGTGGTACACCTCTACCTATGATGGATTGTTTGTATGCACATAAAGAGGTTCTTGCAAGAGATTATTCTTATACCTTTATTTGTTTCGGTACTTAACATGACCTAATGCATCAAGTGTACTTTAGCTGTCACAAGTTATCATACTTAACACCACCACTAAAGCATGGAGAAAGTAATTTCTACTACCAGATGTTCATTTGCTTGGCAGCAAATCATTCTGTGTATCCACAGAGAAAACTGCCGTCTAACTTGCTTACACATTGGAGGCAAGTACATGTACAAGTATACTGTGACACCAATTCAAAATTGCACCTGGACATAGCTAGATTACTCAAGCTTTCATGCTTGTAATTTTGAATTCATAGTTGACAGAATGTGCAACTCCAGATTTAGCATTACATATGGTTATTAATTTCATAGATGCATATCTTCATGCATGCTTTTCATCACAACAGGATTTTTTTTATCATTATTATTACCATAGATCAGTCATCTGCTTAAAATTTCCTCTGGGGATAAACACTCCTCTGAGTTTCTCTCTTTACTTTGCGTATGTAAATGCTTTGATGTGTTTAATCAATCATACATCATGCTTAATTCAACAAAATTCAACATCCTGTGTTTCACAGAAATTACACTGCAGTTTTACTCACAGCTCATCACAAGCTTTTTTTTTGTTTACTTTCGTTTTTATATTTTTCAACAAAATTTACACAGTTGACATAACAAAGTGCACAGACATGTACATGTAGTTACAGCCCATTATCTGTGCACTTCAAATGGACAAAATCAGGTTGTACTGATGTACTTAATGAACTCCATTTGATCTGCACAACATTATATAACATATTATAAATACCACGTTGATTATTTATAAACTTTATTTCAAGTGGGCAGCTCAGTTAGCATTTCTACTTATCTCCCATGAGGCCATCATAATCCAATACAACACATTTTGAAAGAAATTTGCCGATTACTGCTGAATCGACCTATCAGTGAGCTTTTTCATGTACCTCTAAATCCCGTAGAAGTGTCTTCTAAGCGGGTCAGAGTGAAACGTGAAAATGCTCAGTGATTGGCTTATCTCTGACAAGCGAGGTGGAACCAGCCTGGAAGAACCACGTGCATAACCAACCCACAAGTTGCATGAGTGCCAGAGAACAGTGAGACAACATAACTGAAAGAAAGGTCAAAGTGAAGTAACAGCAAATTTTAATGCCACATCAAAACTAATTTACATGAAAATAAATTTCCCATTAACACAATGCATGGATGAAAAATTTTATCCATGTAGCAAGACAGTTTTCTTTATAAACTCATGTCCTGGTTGTATCATCATTGTAAGGCCACCCACTGCAATAGAATACATTTTACAAAGGAGTATAGACTCCTTGATTTTGACTGAACTGAACTGTTATTTTCACTTTTCTCCCTTTTTCTGTTATAACAAGAGTCTTGATGCTAGATGGTACAGTCAAAAACATGGTACACCTGTCAGCAGTATCAATATTTTCATCATTTAAATCATGTGTTCTCATTTCACGCTTCAGTTCAGGGGCCGCTGACTTTGTTTTGCTGTAATTCGACAGGTGGGAGAGGTGCAAGAGCATTACTGATATTTTGCTGCATCAGAGACAAAATTCTTTTGTAAGTTTGTACCACACTGCTACGACGGTAAGTGCGGCTGCACACAGTTTTGTCGTCAAAACCCTGATTATACAAAGAGGTTGTGCTGGTAACTCGTCCACAATGACTAGATGTAAATCTTCCTTCAGTGGAAATACCAGCATCTTCATAGAATTGTTTCATCATTGTGGACAAGTCTCCTTGGCTTATTATGGCGGCACTAAATCGGGGTTGCTTGGATTTTTTGCATGGAGGTAGTGGCTTTTTGCAAAAGTTGCCTTTTCTAGGTATGAGGTCCAGATAAGTGGAATATAGGTGAACAATGTCACAAGGATTGTCACGCTGTTCAAAATGCTTCACAACTTCTGGGCATACCATACTCTCCTATTGGTGAGACCTCCCTGAAATGTTTTTGATAATCATTCTTCGTACTTAACATATCACGCATGAACTCCAAGGTCAATCCCAAAAACAAATTGTTCTGCCTGCAAAGACAAATGTTCACTTCTGCCTCGAAACCCGAATACTTCGCAGTTGTGAAAAACACTGCGTTGCTCAATCCTGAAGCAGTATCTAAGCTAAAGACCCTTTTTCCCACATTGCCACCTCTTCCTCACAGGTAACTGCATCAGCCCTTCACACCAAAATTCCAATATCCATTGCTTGGAGAGCTTTCATTTTTTCGTCCAATGCCTTGCACATGTCCTTGAAAGTAGAGTCATTTGAAGAAAGAAATCAACATGTTGAGAATTGTCCTGAAGATGCCTTTGCAAGGCAGTCACGATATGATAGAGTCTGATGGTATGGTTTCCCATCAGCTCGCTTTGCTTCCTTGAACCAGGACATTGGATTGTTAGGCAGACACACAGGGCAAAAATCTTTTTTTCCAAATGTGCATCAAAGTACAAGGCTTTTCACAAGTTCCTAAACAATGTGAGTTAATAGCCTTTAATGGCTTTTTGCACAAACCCAGTTTTTTCTTTTCTGAAATGAAGACATCCGTTCACAGGTGCCTTTTTTTAAACATATGAGATCATATCAGTCATATACTGATGATATATGTTTTTCAACATTCAACCTGTTCAATTTACCTGATAATGATCTGCAGCCATGAAAACCACAGGCAACAAGGACTAGGTCTGCTCCAACTTTATGAAGCCGCTGAACCTGTCTCAGCAGTTTCTGATTGCAGCTTCCCAAATTTAGGCCACAATATTCAACATCCAGTAAAATGTACACACTGAAACTTTATATAACTTCATAATAGATGCTGGCAAATGATGTCAAATTTGCCTCAATATCCTCAACTAAGTGGTTATTTTGTTATATAAAGCAAATAAATGGACATGGACAGCCCAGGATAATGTTGCATCAACATGTAATCCTAAAACCTCATGGAGATTGGTATTGGTTAGCAAAAACTTCCCCATTGTGAATGGAACTACAAGTCACAGTGTTGTTTAGCCTGTACATGAATGGCAGGCATGGAGGCCAGACTGACAGGAACATAACAGGACCACACCTGACTAGAAACCAATAAAGATAAGTATCAACATGTCACAGTGAAGCTCCACTTTAGGGGTACAACTATAAGTACCTAAAAATACTCCTCATATTGGTGCAAAAATTTGTGCAAAGATGGCCTCATCCAATGAGAAACCAGAACAAATTTAAAAAAAAAAAAAAAAACATAACTGACAAAGACGCATTTACACAACGGGATGCTCTGAAGAAGATGCACAGTGCATCTCAATTTCGTTGCAGACAGTGTCCAGTTGACATGAAAGGTTCCTGTCCCTTATCTTTCCAGTTTTTAAAAGAATCAGTCCATTTTCAAGCACAATGGGCTTGCAGCACAATACACTTGGCTATTCCAGGATGCTGTGGATTTAATTATTTGCCTATGGTGCAAAAATCTTGGCAAAAGTAGGAATGTTGCCAGTGTCATAGAAACTCTCCCTTACCAGGAGTTGCACCCCTAAAAATGGAGTTTTACCATTTCATAGCAGCATCTTTCATAAACTACAAGTTTAGTATTCATACGGGTCAGTAATTGTTCCTGTGAAGCTGATTTCTACATGTTCCAGACTGTTGGAAACACATTTAACATCATATAGACTATGTATAATTCTTTATTTTTGCCTTATTTGAATTGTGGTCTTCTTTGCTGGGGTTACAGTCATGCACCCGGATCTTTAAACTTCAAAAATTTGTAGTTCAACTTATATGCCATGAAAATTTTTATACTCACACAGACCCACTCTTGAATTTATTAGATATTTCAAAAGTTCAAGATATACTTGAGCTGAAGGCTCTGAAATTCTTTTATAAATATATTCAGAACCAATTACCTATATATTTCCATAATCTTTATGCCTTACCATGTGTGACCCACACTTACCAAAGAACAAGCATCTACCTCAACTTCCTATTCCAAATAGAAACAGAAGTTCTCATAGTGTAAGGTTTTTCATTCCATCTCTCTTAAAATATACAGCACCATGCATCAAAGACAAACTGTACACCCACTCATTACCAGGTTTTTCCAAGTGCGCAAAACATATGCTCCAGAAATACCCAGACGTTTGTACTATCATGTACTATAAATCAGTATGTATGTAACAGGTAATTTTGAAAAGTCTCATGTAAATGTATATTTTTCCTTATTTCTTGACAGCTGTTTTGCATTAATATGTTTTCCTAGGTAGCCCTCGTGATAGCAGGGGTTTTTTCTGACTATACATTTTCAATTAATTTGTACATTGCTATAAATATTGATTACCAGTAGTTTATCAATTTTTTTGTACTTGTCTGTTATATGTGGTATGTTTGTCAAATAAAACTGTTCTCAGTTTTAAGTTCATATTTGGTTTAAAGATACATTTAGTGGATTGACTAGGCTACAAATGTAGATGCACAATTTTCCCCACTTTGCAAAGCTATGTTCCTACACATATGTATGTATAAAACTCAACCACATTGGTGTTTACAATACCTGTGCAAACTCACAAACACACATGTGGCAAGAGAAATAGGGATTTTCATATTTTCCACAGAAATGAAAAAATATTAAATTGATTGTGGTGCATATCTGCATTTTTTCCCTTTTGTGTTTGCCAGGATCTTCACTATTTTGGGAAAACAAGCATGCATGGGTGAACCAGAGTCCATACTCGTGATGACAATTAGTAATATCTAGGGTACAGATTTGCCACTTGTTAGTAGCTTTGGCCACATTTCAATTAGCAGAGTCTTGTGAAAATGACCAAAGTTGTCAACTCATGGCATACGTTTACCAGATAATGCATGATTGGCTCTTGCCAGTGTTAGAATGTGTTGTATTTTTTCATAGGAACTTATCACAAGATGAAAGTAAAGACTTTCGCACCGAATATTACATTTCCTGGGTGGCATGGGCTGTTGGAAAACATTTCATCTGTTATGTGAACCCCTACCGAAATCTATAATCACTACTATTTTATGAATTTTTGGCCCAGGTGTTGGCAGACATAACCAAAGTCTGGCTAAACATTTTCAGCTACTTTAGCGAAATCAGCTACAAACTTGAAAATTATTCTAGTAACAACCCAGGCCAAGCACCACATACTTTCCAGCACTCAACTGACGTGCTAAGGAGAGTTGTTGACCTACAGCATGCTATCCCAATGGGTCTGAACTCAACTTTTAAAAACAATTCTTCTATAGAATTGTAAGTGTGTGTGTGTGTCATTGATATTTAAAAAAGAAATTTATGCCCAAATATTGCAGGGGAACTTCAGGTTTGTTTGGCCGTCTTGAACAAAAAAAGAGTTAAAATATGGACATGTAAACACACAGTGAAGACACTAGTACAACAGCTGCTGAAAAATCTGCCTGTCAGTAAGATTTTCCCCTACAGGGCACCTAGCTGGCACATAGAAGACTTTCTTATATATACTCACTGCATGCCTTTTTCTGCTACATAAATATGATCCATCTGCCATGGACGTCTGCCAAAGGATTTTTTCTTAAAATACCACGATTCAGTCAATGGTGTAAAAAGTTATGAGTTACAGATGGACTGAGCAAATGTTGTTTTCTCCCACAGCATTATACAACCCAGAAACACAAGACACTATCACCATGATAATAATGAACAAGTCTTTCTGCATTTTTTAAATATATTGAGAGCTGTAACAATCCAAGTTTATTCTTGTGAATCTGTTATTTTGAAGAACAGCTATCATATTATTTAATTTAGCATATATGCAAAAGTACACACATATAGGGTTGATAATAATATATTATTAGTTGATGTATTGTAAATGTGTTTAATTTTGTGGGAACTTAATTTTGCACATGACATTTTACATTTTTACTGGTATTTAATCTATTGAATTTTCTGTTATATATATATTTTAGTTAATTTTGTGCTGCCAATATGTTGTGTGGAAATCACTAAATGAAGTACAATGTCACACTTAATAATTATGTGTTTTCATTATGGGAATAAATTGTACAAACAAGAGGCCTATATACCTAATGCTCTGCTGCCATCATACAAAATACTTTGAATCCAACGTATGATGCCATCTTCATTGACCTTGAAAACATATATCAAGGTTAGCATGGTTGCAATGGTATTACTCTGTCAAGAATTGATACATATCTTCACATTAAATTCCTTGTATGATTCATAACATGGTATTTTCAACTTCTAAGTGCCCAAATACATGTATTTTACTGTCCAGTGTGGTTATTTTTAGACCACTACTCAGGAAACTTATTGTAAGGAAATGTTATGTGGGGCATATGTTCAGTTTTCTTCTGCTAGATAGCATGGCTATGTGTGACTACTGTAACTTGTTATGTGCTGTATCTCTTTTGAAACCAAACTTGCATTGATGTCTGATTTTACTGACAGTATGCCACTCTGTTTTATCACATACATTTCTCATCCCTGTGCAATTATTTACTGATGTTGCACATCATGGTAAAATAATGTGCATATAATTTTCAAAACATGATGAACCACACACAGCTTGATATGCCTATGTGCATCATGGATTAAGTGTACTGCAGGGCACTGTTGAATCAATTCAAGGTCATGCACATCAAGAAAATATAACTTCCATGTAACACATGTTTCTTACAGATTTTTGCATGTTTTACTGCATTTTGCTTCACCTTGTTGACAATACTATAAGTGGCCCCACCAATGTCATATTTGTTGGAAAGATCTGCCTACCATCTACACATTCCAACCAAATGGCAATAAACATTCAAACAAGGTGCCCATGACCAAAGGCTGTACTGCTATAGTACATAGGATGGAACCTGCTTATGGAACCATCTGGATAATGGGACCTTTCTGGTATTATAAGCAATCAAGAATTTGACTTCCTCCTAAATCCCACTGGATTTCATGAAGATCCACCAAAAAGTATGGATGTTAGAGTGTTAACAAGATTTTCCCGTTTTGACCATAATGTATACCCTTACCAAACCCGAAAGCTAAGGTAGCTTTACTTACGCATTTCAAAAGCTTTCCAAAAGTTAATCTTCTCTCAAATAAGCAATCACAAGCATTCGAAGAAATGATTGCTAGTAACTAAAAAGTGGTGAAAGCTATCAAAAGTTAACCCCTTAGCTTTTGAAAGGTAATGGGCTTTGAAAGCTATACATGCTATAAGAATTGTCAAGTTAGAAAGCCTAGACCAGCACTTTCTACTTAGCTGTCAAACCAAACTTTGCTTAGCTTTCAATTGCTTAATCTGAAAGCTTAGATGGTCACATGCTCCAATCAAATAAACTTGTATTTTACGACTGAAAGAGGTAAGCCCTTTCAATGTATCTCTAGTTTCAAGGGAGAGTCTTTCTGAAAATGAACTGTCATTGATACAGGTGGCACATAAAATATCATTAACCATGCAGCCACAAAATGTTTTAAACATTTTCCTGTGCTCAAAGTGTGCATGCATGTCTGTATGAGTAACTATACATTTATCATATTTGTACCAATATTCATCACCTATAGACTAAACACCTTTTTGGAATACAGCTTTATGTAGTGCATTCCTGCACTTGCTATAAGTTGCGGCAAATCCATGTAGTTAAGCAACTGCATGACTATTGCAGTTCATACTTGTACCAGTTAACCTATTTTTGTGAAACAAAGCCCTTTTATTTTTAGCTTTTGAATGCTACCAGTAGGTTGCAAGTGCTATTACCCAATAACTTTCGAGTGTTAAAATTACCAGGTTTTGAAAGCTAAGCCACTAGCTTTCGAGTGCTTTCAGAAAGTGAAGGCTTAGCTCATTTAAATAATTCTCCTCTATTACAAGCTGAGTGAAAGCTTTTCTAAAGCTAATGCAACTTTTGAAAGTTAAAGACAGCTACTGAAGGACATATTAAGTGTACACAAGCCTTCAGGTCAGTAGCTTTCCAATACCTTTTGCAAGCTGGTGTTTAGAAAGCATTCTGAGGGCTAGAAAAAAGCTTTTGAGTTTGGTAAGGGTTAAACACAATACTGTACATGTAGGTGGCACCACCAACCTTGAACTCCATTATATACTCAATAGTCCTGAAAGTTACATGGGGCTAACTTGAAAACTTTGGAAAAAAATTGGCACTAGTCACCTCTTTTATCTTTACAGCATATAGTTCCTGACATGATCTATTAGTCCTATAAATTGAGCATGTCCAGCTAAATAATTGTTTTTGAGATAATATGAAAGTTATATGATTCAACACATTTAGGCTCATAAGTTCTGTTACTATATAGGTGGTGCCACTGGTAACACAATTAATCATGATTTTAACTCCTCTACTCCTGCAATCCCAGAAAATTTCACAAAGATCCACCAAAAATTATAGATGCCATAGAATTCACATGTTCACATTAAAACCCATTTATTCCTAGTGGACATATGACCTTGTTCTACTCTTATTAATTTACTTGCTACCATTCAAAATGTGCATGTGAGTCCAGTTTTCCATAGGTGGTCTGTTTGTCCAAATCAGTTAATATACTTTTTGAGTTAGTATCCAAAAGTGTAAATCAGAACCCCCTGAATAAAATGTTCCAATATTTTTCAACCTAATGTTACAATGTTTGATTACCTATAAAGAAACTACACATGCAGGGCTAGAAATAGGGCTTATCCGCTTGTCCGTACTAAGTGAAACTTGTGACGGACAAGTAAAGTTGCCAATGCACTTGTCCAAAATTTACATACAGTTCAATTAGAATAAGACTCCACTTGGTTGGCGGACAAGTGAAAATTTTTCCTTATTTCTAGCACTGACATGGTGAGAACTAAAAATATATACGTTTATGAACTTGCACAAAAAACAGAAACACAGCAGGAAAACAGTGTACCACAATGCCATATGTGCAGAGAGCTCTGCCACTGAACTCTTTCAGTGCCAATTGTGACTTAAGTCGAACTACTTAAATCAGACAGCTCTGAATTATGATAAGGATGCCAGAAAAAATTCCTTGTAAAAAGGTCATTCATTCACGTACACTAGCATGCCTGTAGTTACATAGTACAGTGCCCCCTCTTTGTAACGCTGGTGTTGGGATCCACAGAACAGATCATGTTATAGTAAAACTGCCTTATAACAGAAGGACTTTTAACATAGCAGTAATGGGAAAACTATGTCAGTAGGGGCCATGGTACACACAGTGTTATGTCAGAAACCGCCTTGTAATGAGGGGTGTTATAAAGAGGAAGCACTGTATATAGTAATAATTATTGAGGTCAACAGCTTTCCTTGGCATGCTTCTGACACACTGCACCCAAACTGTGCCAAGGAAGGCTGTTAACTCAGTCAATAATGTGGCACTGAAAGAGTTCAAGCAAAACAGCATTAAAGAACACAAGTGTGGCTTTGAACATGCTGGGTGCCAAGCTTATATTGTCCTACATACATGTACATGTCTCTTTCAGTTTATTCATGATGTTGCAAGATTAGAGGTTTGTGAAGTCTATACATGTATAAATGTAATGGCCACAGCTACATTGTTTTTATCTGCATGATAATGCCACTTTTGTCTTACTGTTGCCTTTGTTGTATTCTGTTTTACCAATTGGCTTTACTGAACCTTACTTACCAGCAGCCAAGACATTTTATGTTGAAAACCAAATAGATTTCTATGCTGATGACTCGTCAATTCATGCAAAAGGAAAAACCATCACTGAGTTGGATGAAGATTTGAATAAGGATGTACAGAATATACATGGTTGGTGTCAAACAAAGAAAATGGTCATTAAAGCTGAAAAAACAAAAGCCATACTTATGACCATGTAATGTGGACATTTGGCTAAGACAATATTAGACTATAACATCAATGGGAAAGCTCCTGAAAATGTAAAATTGTGATAAACTATTACGGGTTAAAGTTGTGAAAAGCCCTTTACTGGAAAGCTCACTGTGATCAAGTATACAAAGCGGTTTGTGGAAATATTGCTTTATTTTCACAGATCAAATCATGTTTACCTCTTTAAACAAGGAAAACCTCTTATTATGCTTATATCTTACCTCACTTTGATTATTGCAACAAACTATGGGGTGGCTGTATTAATATACAAAAGCTTGTAAAATTGAAATATTAAAAGTTTTGTACGATTAATGATAGTAGAGCCTCAACTGGGATTGGAATTCTTAGAGGTCTCTATATAATGCCATTATGAGAGAGATTCAAACACAGAAAGGCACTAATGGCGTACAAAAGCCTAAATGGGCATACCCCATGGTACATGAGAGACATGTATTAAAGATTCTCACACCAGGCTCACTTGTCTGTCTGATGGAGGAAACCTTGCTGTACCTAGGAGCCAAAAAATCAACCTTCCGTAACTCTCAAGCAATACCAGGTAGCATAGTTTTAAATTCAAGGTAAAAATCAATACGGGAGCAAAAGAAAAAAAAGTCTTCAGGCATTTAAATCCACATATCCAGAATCATATTACAACCAATGTTAGTATTTTTCTGCCATGTAACACATTTACAAGTATCTATTTATGATGTTTTTATGTTTATACATATGAAACTTTTTATCTTAATGTAATAATGTATCTATTTATTTAATGTACTTTGTGCTCAATTCTTTTATCCTGTAATAACATTTATATTTATTGACATAAATGGCCCTGGGGAAGATGAGCTTTCTGTTTACCAGGTCACCCTCCCGAAATCAAGTTTGTCACTATCAGTTCATGAATACAGGCTTCTTGTGGCCAGGGGGCTTCAGTGGATGTTCCTTCCTCCCAGTTGGCAATGCAAAGACCATCATTAAGCAGGCGAACTATCTCAGCATTTATTCATTTGATATGCAATGGTCAATTAAATGTGTGGAAGAGATATTGAGAAAGAGTGTGTGGAAGTGAGATAAAGAATGAATTCTTGGAAGAACAAAATGTCTGTATTGACAGAGATGATAAGCTTGCATGCTTCAGAAGCTTACCTCAACATGATGAATAAATGTACATGTATTTGTTGGCTGTTATATCCATGCACATTTCTATCAAGAAATATTATTGAAATGATATGTGTGTAGACACCAATGACCAGGATATATGGATCTCTACAGCAACTAACACGTATGGAAAGTAGGTTGCTTAGTAACATATGGGCTGTCAAGTCAAAACAGGGGGCAAAATTGCCTGTTACCCCTTCAAATAAGATCCCTGATCTAATGTCACCTCTTCATCCAACCTTAAATACGTACAATCTTCTGTGAGAATTGGCTACATGCAGGTGATACATGTACACATGTATGTGCCAATGTCTCAGTAACATGTAACATGTTTAAAATAAAAAAATAAATAAAAATCAACGCTCTGCAGGTGCTGTCAACCCTTAAAAAAATCACATCCTCGTATGTCTTTTAAATCAAGCTGGTCAGTGACGAAGTGTGGTCTCCTCTGTGTGAACCTGCTTGTATGGGGGCAGCTCACTGACAGCACTGCACATGTATGATTTATATGGGCACTGAACAGTATCCATTTGGCACTTGTAAGGCTTGGCAGATTTGGACCTGCCCCTCATCAGCCCACAGCATTGGACAGGTTGGAGCCAAATGGATCTTGGGCACACAGCAATCAAATAAGGAAGACATTCTGTCTGCTATTAACAGTAAATTTCTTTTTTCTTTTGCCATAAATCATAAAATGACATCAATCAGATTAATAATTGTGCCATGGCCATATGCATCAAAGCTTTTGCTACATATGGATTCAAATGCAAACTTACCAAATTGAATACATCCCCATATTTTATATATTATAGCCAATGAAACTTCTGCTATGTACAACTATTAAGTTCCCTGTTTTATTTCTGATCTAATTTTGATGAGCTGCCGGGTATTTACAAAAAATCGATTTCATTTGCTGCTTACCATTCATTAAAAGTGATTTCTTTCTTTTACTGGACATTTCATCAGACAAATATGTAAAATGAAAATTGATCTGTCAACATTTCAGCACAGGAATCTGTCTTCCCATGCTGGTTTAAGCATGTGTAAAGTTTACAAGTACCTACAAGTCTTATTGTGTGTACTTCAAAGGATAGCTTGGTAAGTAAGTAAGTGAATCTATTGATAGAAAAAGGGATAAACCTTGACTCATCAGTCATGAATACAAAAAAGGGTGTACATAACAACATTGCTCTATTCATATGTGTTTATACTTATGCTAAATCTGACAATTGGGGGCCTTTTTCTCAGTTGGGCCCTAAATATTTAGGTGGGACTGTTTAAAGAACGAAAGTTTCAAAGTTTTAAAGGGATGTCACCAGCATGCCCATATTTTAAACATGAATTGGGGCTCACCAATTTGCATGTCTTCTAGCCCATGGTATGCAAAAAGCAATCAGAACAAGTAACAATTTCAAAGCATTTGGCAACCAAATATTTTGTTTATTAGAAACAGGACTTGAATAAGTGGACAAATGACACCAACACATGCTCACTCAGAGTGAACCTCTTTGCTGTGGGCAATTTCTGATTTTCCTTAGACCTCCCATGTTATTTTATGTTTCCATTGACCCCTTGATGAGAATCTCTTCTCCATTGTCCATCATGGGAAATAGTTTTATAATTCTGCTTGTAAAAAATGCTCCACCTGTAACAGGCACTAGAGACAATAAACAATTCAACTGACGTACAGTTACTGACAAGCCTTGCCCTTTACTTGTCTCTGTGTCATTTGCTCATGAATGCAAAGATAGGAATAGCAGACAATTACCAACTGTAGGCACCTCAAATAGACATTTATGTCAGAACCTGCAACAGTGGGCACCTAAAATTTGTCATTTTGAACCAAATTTCAGAGAATTGTTTGTGCTTTCCATACTTTACAGAGTTATCACATGTGACAATTTTAAACATCTTGGGTTTATTTCCGTGAAAGAATTATGCATGTGTTCATTAGATTGTTGTATACTCCACTCAAAGCATAGCAGAACATCTAGTTCAGAGCAGTTTGACCTGAACTGCCTGCATGGGTCAACCATCTCACCAGTTAACACCTACCAATGGAATATGCTGCTTAAAGGTGCACATGGCACTACAAATAAATTCCTCCTGGCATCCACCTGCTGCAGGTAGAGACACCTGGGGGATAAACAAAACCTAGCTGCTTCATTCATTGTTGAAAATGTTGTTTGACAAAATTAAGGAAGCAAGTGCTGTAACCATGCAGAAAGGTATGTACATGTATCAGGCATGCCCTGTTGAAACAGTAGGCACTTTGAATTTCCCCAAGTGTGCATGGTGTACACAGTACTGTACCAACAAAAGTGCTTCGTCCACTTTTTTACTGCAAGTACTCAATGCAGTATTGACATAAAGTCTGATAAGTACATGTCATATAGGTTGTAACATCTCTTAGCATAATGTCAAGCACAATAGGGCCACTTCTATGCACATGCATATCAGCTCCACGGACATGTACCGGTACAGAACCTCATTTTGATTACACAACATCCTGCAAATTTTATGACCATATAATGAGCCACACAGGAATGGCCATATTGTGAACACCAATTTCCCTGACTAGGCTAGATTGCTGATATCAGTCTATAGAGCGACTTTTAACCATTTCCCACTCAAAGTAGAAAGTATAGAGCTGTGAATCTGCATGTGATATGCTGTCTGCCTTTTAAAATGTTTTAGTAAAATAATTTGGTGGATTGGTGTTCATTTATAGTCTTAGCAATTCCCTTCCTGAAGTACATGTGCATGTATGTGCCATTGGAAAGGCAGGAAAACCACCATCATTATAGTAAGTCAGTCACGTTTTCCATGGAACATGACAACATCATGCCTCAGTCTTCTTCTTCCAACCACAAAGGGGGTTAATATGCTGGATATCTAACCATGAAGGAGTTAATGAAGGTGAATGGGTATACCACACAGCTAACCTACCTGTGGTCCACGTTCAAATTTTATCTCCATGTATTCCATTACATCAAAACCCCTCATGGAGTTTTGATAGCATTTAGCATACATGCACTATTCGCAAAGGGTAACCTTTTCCTATAGATACCAAAGTACCTTTTGGTCATTGTATCCCCATTTAATATAGATATGAAGATCAGGAAAAAGTGTTGTTTTGTTGGAACGGGGATTAATAATTGTAACTCTGCATTTAAGTGTTTATAAAACCACATGGGGTTTTGGTGCTCACCAGAAAGAGGGCAGTATAAGGAACCATATTATTTAATGAGACACTCCATACTTGCCTTTAGTTGGAAGCAGATTCTTCCAATTTCAGAAAAGTGTAATTTGACCAACACTTTCCAATACCACCAATACAAGGGCATAGGGATACAGACAGATCGGAGGTATTGGAGAACTATACAGTAGCCATGATATATGCGTCACTGACTGACAAGTCTGAAGAAGCAAGTACTGATATTACTCAGCTTCACGTTCAAGCTATTTTTGGTTTTCAAGGATTTCTACAAGTTAACTTCTCAATTTTCCAGCTTTATTTAGAAAGACTGGCAGGTCACTCTTAGTCTCACATACCAGGCTCAGCAGCTTAGTATGTGAAAAATGTTTTTCCCCAATGCTCACAAAATACTGTACATACTCATCTGAATTATCGCAGTTGAAACTGAACACAAAACACAAACTTTTTTTTTCAAAAAATTAAAAAGAATTAAATAGTCTGGGTCAAAAGCTTTCCTAGGTCCACTCTGGATGAAATGCACCTAAAGCACAGCAAAATTAGCTGTTGACTCAGTCCACAATCTGACCCTGAAGGAGGATAACTCAATTTGCATTGGTAAGAGAAGCATAGACAGGACATGCAGAAGACTAAAAATATCTTGATGTTTTTGCCAGGAGTACCTGTGCATATATACCGGCCAGTAATAGCAGTACACACTTTGTATCGGCTACAGCCAACATGTAAAATATACTGGATGAATGGTGTAACAGCATCACTCATAGGTACCTGTATACTGTTATGGTGATGAGCAAAATCCCCAAAGATAAATTAGTTATGCATGTTTCTATGTATTTATAGTATATACACAGATATATACATAGGAATGTTATTGGCATAACTATAATTATTATATGAATGCTGTCATCACAGTTCGTTTAAATTTGTTTCAAGCGCCTATGACAATTGGTAAGGTGCACATGCCTGCAGGCCTTTTCTTGGCACCTCGCATATGACACCCTCAATGTTTAGGTTGTTCAAAGTTGTTGTTGATGCTGTAATATGTCAAGGTTGAACAGACAGATTCTGTATCCTTAAAAAGTCACTGTATCAAGTTTTATGAGAGATACATTGTTTACTGAAAATTCTAAGCGCCATGTGTAAGAATTGAGCGAATATTGTAAAGCAGAAATTCAGGGTTAGGAAGTGTTTGCGATGTCATCTTTTAACTATTATAAATGATTCTTCATGCAATTTTAATTAAAATTGCCAGGTTTTGGGTGTGTTTTGGGATTCATGAGAAGGATTTCGTAATAACTTAAGAAATTGTGTTTATCAATGGTTAAAGTAAAATGGGCATCAAGCGGTGTGTTTGGGCTCTACAACAAAAGGCTGGAGAGAGCATTTCTCTCCAATATATGAGAAGTTAATTGAAAATACACTTCATGTATATCTACTTTTACTGGTCATGGCACTTCATCATAAGAACTGTACTCATGAGAACTGAAGCTGCACAATAAATACTATCATAATTTACAACACCTCTGAATCCTGGACTCTCAAAGCACAATAGGCCTACCACTTCTTGAAATATCAAGTTTCAGATTGCAATTTCCTACGGATAACTTATTCTTTAGTGAGACACAAAATTCACTCGATGCTTTTCTATTTCTTATCTACATTTTAAAATCCTGACTCTTTGCAAAATGCTAATAAATTGACAGAGCTCTACAATCTGCATGTCTGCTAGCCTGGGATGAGTCGAATGCCAACAAGGGCAAGTTAAAGTCCCCAAGCACTAGTGGTGGGAGCACCTAATAATTTTGGTTTTTGGTTTCCTAAGTAAGATTTGTATATGAACAAGCAAGTTTGAATGAAGGACCAGTAAAATATCAAAAACTACATGCACTAGCCCTGAGGACTATGTACAGCTACATAAACAAATGCGGAGCCTTGATTGAAAAGATGAAATCGGAGAAGTGTACCATATTTGAAGCTACCCTGGCTTCTTGATCTTTTTCTTCTTCTCTTTTCCCCTTTTTCTCAAATATCTTGCTAGCTAATGTAAGGAAGGTATCCTCTTAACAAATCATTGCATTAGCATGTAAGTGTGATAAATTATTTCATCAATTTAGCACAGCAGCACTTTGCATTAAAAGTTCGCAGCAGCTCCAAGTTTAAACAAAAGGAAGTGAGGAAGGTAAGATAGGGCAGGAAGGGAAAAAAAGGGACTCATTACCAGCCAAGCTGGCTCATAAAAGATGCACAAGGCCCATCTTAACAAGTTGTGCAATGTGTAGTAATATGGGACATGCATATAAATTTACCACCAAAATCTCTGACCCCATCAGGAGGGAACAGTGACAATTATAGACCAGTTTATAGGACTTGGGGTTATTCGATTCACTTCGGGAAGCGCACCCTGCTTTGTTTACATTTTGTGCTCGACCACGCTGGCCAGATTACACGTTGAAGGATCAGAAAGTAAAACACAGGATGTGCTTGGATTTAATAAAAAATCAAACTGTCAGCAAACTTCAAATTCCCGTTTCACCACTGATATGACATTTTAGGTAAAAGATTTGCACTGTTCAGCACAATCCATGCTGTACTCACTAACATTAGCCATAAGTGGCATCCATTGTAAACATGAAAGTGTGGGCCAGACTTGCCCACTTGCTGATTGGACAATCAGGCCAACGATGGAATGCATAATTAATTACTGCCCAAAAAGTTCGGTACAACTCGGTATGAACAGGTCTATTAGCAGCCATCATATGCAGGAAAAGAGCAGTCCTTCAATATTTATATTGCAGCCAAATCAGAAAATAAAACAGTAACTACTGCAGAATTTCACTTGGCCCTAACATAATTCATGTTAAAATGAATAAGCCATTTACAAATTTCTTTAACCAAATGAATGAAACATTGGCATTTGGCTAAAGGCACCAGCAGTCCCTGGATATAGGTGCACTGATAGAAAAAAAGGGTGTTACTAAATTGGGGAATCATTGAAACACTTATTCCAAACGTATGACTCCCCACATCAAGTTCACTGCAAGTTTGGAGAACATGACTGACTTAATATTTAAACAGTTAATTTATTCAAAATGCTAAGTTTTGGCAAGAGGTACATACAATGTACCTTGCCATGTTTGATACAGGTGGGGATTGGCCGCTACTAAGGAGCCCATTCCCCTTGATGAATGATATGTGCAAAATCAGCATCACAGCTAATTATGAATGTCCCATCTTGCAGTAGTGCTAAATACAATGCACCTAATTGCTCTTTGCTCTCCGCAGTTTACTTATACTGCACTCAGTACCCAGCAACTTAACACATTATGCCGAGCATAATGGTCCTTGAAACTAAATCCATTCAAGGAAAAAAATAAAGCAGAAAAAATGATCTACAAAGCTATATTCTTGTGAGGATCTGAGTGTATAGCTGCTTGGCACAACAGGAAAAATCAATTTGATTGATGCATGACCAAGTTGCTGCTCATGTGGCCTTGGTGGAACTTTAACTGCAAGACATTGGTTTCAAATATATGTACACATGTGGTACTCATCTAGAATACATACCATTCCAGGACAGGTATCCCATGAAGTTATAACCTTCACACAAAGTACAGTGTCAGGTTAGCAATCTGAATCACGTGCATTTTTGTGTCACTGTGACTATAAAATCCATTGAGGAATTTTTGATAAAATTTATGATCCAGGATCAAAGCATTTGCCATACAATACATTGTAGCACCAGATAGGTATGGAGTCATGGGTTGGTTTGTTAATGTAAGCCAGGCAAGCTAAGCTAGGGAGGTTAACATATAACTGGGTTGTCCCTTGGGACCTCAGTGGGATCACACAGAAGCTTCAGTAGATGTATGTTGACTTGGGTGCCTGCCAGTTGCCCAGATAGCTTTGGGATGCAGGCAGAGCTTGGGGCACACACCATGGTATGTGATGCAGGGCCTGCAATGCTCAGCTTGTGACACAGGGTCCAACATGCAGAGCTTGGGGACCAGAGCCCACAGCTTGAGCAAACAGCATGGGAGGCAGGGGCACAGATGGGTATATACAGGGCACATCCCAGAAAAAGTAGGTACCCCTAATTGAGTACAGGCAGTTGCCAGAGAGGCCTCAGAGGCATAGTCAGATAGACAGCAAAGTTAATCGAGATTTGTACAGCACTGAGCACTGCAAGCATCTGCATTGTCATGATGGCACATCATTGAGTTATCCTCAATAAATGGTTAAAAGGACTGCAGACTCCGCTTTTATTGAGTGAAAACTTAACAACTGGTGGCAGCAGTGGGATGGAACTGATAACACCCATTTTCATTATGTGAAACGTTTTACAACACTATAAAGAGCCGATATTTTCACAGGCACCTCTATGTATACATGTATTTGGGCATGTCTCTTACATCTTTACAGTAAATTGCCTTCAATTTTACTTTTTCAAGACTTTTTTCAAAACTTTCTTTGAGATACTACCCCTACGGCAGGTCCAAACGTGGCTACGTACAGCAGGTAGTTTCTGAAATGGGGTCAAACAACATCAGATAGAGCAAACAATCTAGTCCAGTAGTAAAATGTACAATAAGCATTCTCTCAAAACAAGGACTATATATGTATTTAATTCATGCTGTCATATCTGATCATGCATACACCAGACCCTTCTTGAAAACCACAAGCCTTGCAAATTTGAAAATCACATTTATCACGTCACTGGAGGTATCTTTCCCATGTTATTTGATCTCCATGGAGGGACCTGCTTCACGTGACCACTTCTGGGCCTAACCTATGGGTGGTCTCCGAAAGGCAGGGTTGCAAGTTATGTTTATATATATACATATATGTATATTTTCAGAACAAGAAAAACAGCCTGCAATATCATGAGAAAATCCTTATTCTTGGTGACAAGCATCACACAAAAAACATACACAGACCACTTCTCCCTGTAAGTGAATCAAATAGGCTTCCCTTCAAAACATTTCGACTCGATCATTATGTATTGAGGTTTCAATACTACAGTGGTACCTGCTATTTAAGACCACCCCTACAGCCAACAAAAAGTGGTCTCATACTGCAGGTGGTCTTAAATTGAAGGTATATTTAACATGTATATACAGCAGAGGGTCTTGAAAGAGTGGTCTTAAAAAGACATGCGGCCTTAAATTGGAGGTGGTCTTTAGAGCAGGTACCACTGTATAAGCATGTACAGGATATCCCACCCTCTCTATATTTATGTCTTAGGACCAAACCACCTTTATATCACAGATATGTAGTCCTTCATTATGCACAAATTTAACATAGAATCATGATGAAATACCTTTAAAGGATCATTTTCAAGTCATGTATAATTTCTTGTGCCAGATGCATGGTCTTTTTTGTCTGCCCAGCCAGCCAGCATCTGTAGTACAAAGGCTCCTCGGTCTTGTTGATACACTGAACAAAATGATCTCAAACTTCTGATTAAACATGTACAGAGTACACATGGAGTAGACCATATCAGAAGATACGGGTATTGCAAGATATAGGTTGATGACTAGTAATGATTGTCACTTGATACACATGTATAGTAAATTAACTCTTTCAAGTGTTAAATCACAATAAAGTCCTTCTCACCTAGAATAGTATAATATATGTAAGTCAAAATATAATTTATCATTAAAAAGCAAAAAAACACTCAAGAACAATGTACAAGTGTGCCTGTATATCCAAAGTAAAAAAGGAATGGTCTAGGTCAGCAAAA
Organism: Hermodice carunculata; assembly: GCA_964020975.1. NCBI lineage: Eukaryota > Metazoa > Annelida > Polychaeta > Eunicida > Amphinomidae > Hermodice > Hermodice carunculata. Next base: position 43,084,088 of record OZ026622.1, read on the forward strand.
TCTGCATGTACTTTGTGCCCAAAGAATGCCAAGTAAATCTGTTGCCTCAGTCTACAATTTAGTCCATCCATCGCCATTGCCTATCCACATTTAACATTTCTGACTTCTCCAAAAGTGTCTGCCAGATTCAATTTCAAACGTGGTGGGGATGTACCTTGAGTGGGCCTCTGCCAGGTTTGTCTAAATGGTCATGATTGTTGGGGGAAGGATGATTTTTTAATGCACTTTTATTTATTTTTTAGCCAAATTTTTAAAAAAGGTCATCTGTGAAACAGCTTGGCTACATGTATGTCATTGCTTCAAATAGTGAGCTAATCAAGCCCATTTCAAAGTCATCCATGGATTGATGCGATACTCATGTGCATCACCGATCAAGCCACTGCACCTATCGCTTTGTTGGTGATGCTTGTCTTATCATGGGGTGACTATGAAAAGCTAACCGTTGCACCCATAGCAGATATTTTGTTGGTTCATTCTATTGCCTGGTGTCTGCATAGAAGCCTAGAATCTTGCAGTTTTGCCCTGGTATTTTGAAAGCATGGAACTGCCTGGAACTAATAACAATCAAATCCTCCATATCTACTACATTTAGTATTTCCGTTATCACTTCACAAGCTACAATAATGGCTTACCTATGTCTCTGTTTTGATGTATCCTGCATAAAGGTTAAACACTGATCATAAAGTACCTAATATGCTCTTTCTTTCCGTGTTGTTAATTTTGACCTTGAGTGACCTTGAAAAGTCAAAATGCCAAATTTGCTAAATATCTCCGTAACGGTGGATCCTGGCTAATGATAAATACACACTAATAGAAAAGGTTCTGTGGTGTTTCTTTTGATGTTGTCAATTTTGACCTTGAGTGACCTTAAATGGTCAAACTGACATTTTGCATCATAGTTCATTAATGGCAGGTCCTAGGCCCATAGTTACTATTAAACACTAACAGGAAAGTATCTATGGGGTGCGTTTTAATTGATGTTATTGATTTTGAACTTCAGTGACCTTCAAAGATCAAAGTGACATATTGGTTTTTACCTTGGTAACAGTGGATCCTGTTGCTTTTCATTTAAACAAGGCCAAAGGCCTGGAAGCTATTTGGCAAGTCTGGGGTAAAAACTGTCTATAGTGGTCCCCTCTTATAAGGCTACCCCAAATGTCTCAGGATTGTGGCCCTATAAGAAGGATGGCATCTCTTGCTAGAGTAAATCAAATAAAAATGCCATTCATGTAAGTTTCAAGTTTTGAGCCGACAAAATGTAACACAAGAGGGCTGTGACAGTCCGGTGTAGAGAATTGAAAGTTTGGTTAACAATCAAGAGTCCATAGCAGTTTTGGAGAAGCTTTTAAAGATTTTTTTTCCTGAAAAATGGACCAAAAAATTAATATATTCATACAACAAAATTGATAGAGTATAATGGTACATCTCCACCACACCTGAAGTGAATCTGGTTGACAATTTGGGTGAAAAAGTCAAAAATATAAATTTTCATTGTAATCACCATTGATTTATATGGTAATCAATAGGAATGCATGCATTAACTGACAAGCTGAAAAAATTGTTTTTGTATACTGCTCCCACAAGCTACACTTCCACCAAGTTTCAGAATAATCTGAGTGGCAGTTTTGAAGAAGTCGAAAATAAAAAACAAACAAAAAACCCCAAGGGCTAAGCCCTATGGAATCGGCACTTGCTGAGCATCTGGTAAAGAACATTTGATGCCATATATATACCAAATTGAACAAAAAGACAAAATGGAGGTAAAACACCAAATGCCTAAAATTTAGTCAACTCTATCATAAATCGTTGATAGATTATGTATAATTTATTAACTTAGTGTGCAAGCAATAATTGAGATAAAGAATAAATCTCCCAACATATCATACACTATCCTTCATCACTGAACAAAAATTGTAAGGATGATAATTTTGGCTCCATCACTGAAATACATCTTAATATTTCTTATTGATGTGAGCATATCAATAAACAGCACACCCCTGGCATGCTGCTTTCAGGCACACCAAACACGTATTTGAACATGGTTTGGCACTGTTGTCGATTTGAGCCATGTGCAACACAAGCCAACCTTACAGCAGTTTCCCTCTGGCATGCAATGACAATGTTTTTTTAACTGCAAGTGTGTGCATTTTATCATAGACAAACTTAACTGCTAGGCCTATTTTGATTTTGAGGTAAAAAAGTATATTCTTGTTAAATGGATAAAAATCAAACAACTGTCTGTTTTTTTAGGATAAAAATCAAACAACTGTCTGTTTTTTTGCGACATTTTAAATGGTACAGATGCAAAATTTACCCCAAAATTTCGTAACTTTGCAACTTTGCCCTCACGATATTTTGCATCGTCTGCAATATTCTTTTACACTGCTAGAATCTTCAGATTTTTCGTCTTTTAACTCTCATATTGGCTAAGAAAATAATATTCCTCATTATAAATGCACTTTGATCATGTGCCCCTCACTGTCCAATCACACTCGTTGTTCTCGGTCCATGTGCAGGTCTAATGATCACAATGTTGGAAAACAAGTCATATTTATGCAAAGATTATTGGACCAGGATGCTACATTTTCACATCATACTTTCACAAAAATACTTTGGTCGAACAAATCTAGACACAGATAAGGCAGGAGTGAAAATTCCTTACAGAGGGCCAGGAAAATACGCAGAGTAATCACTGCACCCTGACCTTGGCAGATGAGCAGAGAGCTACAGAAGATTTGCGTCAACACGATGTGCTGTTGAACTCTGTTTCCAATGTGTCTAGTCATTATTGAGGTTTTTTAACAAAAATTTTGTTGCTTTAATTTTATTAAAATGTTTGAATGGAACAGATCAAATCTGTATGAAAGAACAAGACAGGAATGATATTCATGATGCAGATGGAAGGCTGGAAAAAATATGCGTACATAGCACAAAAATAATCACACCTGGGAGCATGCCTGTGGCTATGCACACTCACTGTCATTCCATGTGATTAAGCATGCTCTGGCAGCCACATATATTCATAAGTGAGTGTAAGGATGTAATCTTTCTGCATAAGTGAGGCCCTTTTTGGGAAAGTCATTTTATGTGAAATTTACCTCATTTGGACCTTGCTATGTTGATATGCAAGACCCCTACATAAAAGCCCCCTCCCCCTACGCATCAGTCACCTTTGCACAAGAGTGTGATGTGCAGCAGGCTTTCTTCAGTTTCTGGCAACATTTACTTCTGCTACGCCCATGGCATTTAAAGGTTTTGAAGAAAAAACATAGTGTAATAAAGACTCGCCCATCTTTATAATTGTTTGTTGTTTGTATGTAACACTATTTAAGTTATTTTAAAGGGGTTCCCAAATTAAGAACATATGTCGCTTAAATGTGAAATAAATTATGGATTGACTTGGAACCTAAATGCTAATTCAAAAATTGGAAGATCGTTTGAAAAAATAGAATGATAAATAATTGAGGATTTTTCTGAAAATAAATTTCCTATTAGTCACACTAGCAGTGGCTATTTTATTTAATCCTTAACTTGATGGGGGAGATTCCTTATGCTAAAAGCAGGCATTTCCAAGCAAAAGTAATTTGGCCTACATTTTCAGTGAACATGAAATTTATTGAGTTATAGAGTCCTTATTATATCAACCCTTCAAGTGCCTATCACTGTTATAGCAGTGCAAATCAAATTTTCCCACTGAAAATATTTGTTGTCTGCTTGAAAAGGCTTTGCTGTTTTATGTGTAGGGATGTCCAGTTACCGCGATTGCGGAATCACGGACGGATTCGCGGAATCAGTAAAATAAAACGAAATTATACATTTCTCCAAAACTGCAACCTTTTCCCGTTATTTTCAGCCATTCCAAAGCTTTATTGAAGTAAATCCACATAAAACTCATCCTTCGTGATCGCCGCCATTCCATTCTAATAAACAATGATTTACCAGAGACCTCTGGTGACAAATTTACATAAATTACCCAATGCTGGCGACTGGCCTTTTTGTGCGGGACTATCATATATTACGTGCCCAAGTTGGCCAGCAATATGGCAGCCATGCAGTGTGGCGACGGACGCCAAGCACTACCAGCTTCAAACAGCCCTTCCTAAGTTGCAGAGTGGATAAAATACCTAAAACGGAAAAAAAACCCCCGGGATTATCATTTTGAGAAAACGGAATTTTTAATTTGAGAAAGGGAAAATGACAAAAAAATCATGGAATATGGACATCCCTATATGTGATTTATATTGTTTGGGATTGTGCTAGTTTATCCCTTTGGTTAAAACCCTGACATGTACTTTTTGAAGAAAATGTAACAGATATAATCTATAAATACTTTTATTTTCCACAGTACACACACAAATTTGATTAGAAATGTGTATACAAGTGAATGACAAGACGGACTGGTCAATCATATATAAACCCTAAAGTACACAAGAAATATCAAAAACTTTAAACTAGAGGGCTACGTGAACAGCCCGTGCTCAGCTGAACTAAGCTTCTCCAACAAAATCAAGGTTGCAATTGAATATACCTGTGTTGAGCTTTAGCTGAGTGCATATGACATTTGGAAGTACATGTATTTCTAAGTCGGACGACTGAACCCCCTAAAAGCTTAGTCTGACTAGCAACTCAGCTGAGCTAAAAATTGCAGCGCCACCAGGTGAGCAAATTATGAATTAAGAGTCCCGAGGAGTGTTCCTGTGTGATATCAAAGCAACAGAGTGGGTAATTTAATTTAGAGAACAAGTTTTTTTTAAGATTTGCCCAAATAAATTATCAAAAAAAAAAAAAAAAAAATCCAAAAATCAATGGAGTGTGACTATTTGATAAAACTGGTAGAGACCCACCCATGGTACATTGCTACCAAGTTTGAAGTCAGTTTGGATGACAGTTTGGGAGAAGAAGTAGAAAAATGTGAATTGGCTTTAGAATGCCCATTGACATACACTGTAATCAATAGGAAAGGCGCATTTACCGATATGCACCCAAATTGAAAAAATCGTTAAAAATCAGGAATCGACAGCAGTGCTACCTAGGAGCAACTTTGTTTGACCCTTCCGTAAGAAACATATCCACCTAGTTTCAGCATAATCTGAGTGACGGTTCCGGAGAGGAAGTCAAAAATAGTGAAAACCCACAAAAAATCATAAAAAATTAGGGAAAAATTGCAGCGCCACCTGGTGACCAAATTAAGCACTAGGAGTCCCTCGGAATGTCCCTGTGTGATATGAAAGCAATTAGGTGAGCATTTTCGGAGAAGATTTTTTAAGATTTGCCCCCTTTAAAAAACAAAGAACTTTATAAAAAATAAAAAAATTACTGGAACGTTACCATTTGAACAAAATTGGTAGAGACCCACCCAAGGTACATCCCAACCAAGTTAGTTTAAGTGAATCTGGATGACAGTTTCGGAGAAAAAGTAAAAAATATGAATGGTAAACGGAAGGGCGACAGACGGATGACGGACAACTCAGCCTCCTAAAAAGTCAGCTGAACCCATTCTACTTAGCTACTGGCTATTATGCCCTGTTGCGATTTCATGCATTGGCCTTGATGCCCAAATGAGTGGCCTTCACAGTGTTTTCCCCACATTAGCTCAAAAGTGGCCCACTTTTGTCATCTTTTCTTCACCACCTTTCACCTTTTTACCACTTGTCACCTTTTTCATTAAAAATTATGTTGTTTTAGTAATATCTATGCAAATTTGGTAAATATCTGTTCTGGAACAAGAAATTCTAGGTTGTCATCAGGTTCACCACCTTTCTGCTCTGCAAAACTGGGGAAAACCCTGCTTCATGGCCTTTAAATTTCAAGATAGTGAAAGCCAATCTGGCCATGCCCCAAAATATATGAAGTTCAAGGCCTGATGTACAACATTACATTTACCAATAATACCCCTATGTTTCAACCTTTGTGATATAAGAAACAAGTTAACGTTAAATAAATCAACATTTGCCTCTTTACCCAAAGAAAAATTGTATGTACTTCATGCACCATAAGCACAGATGTCTCCTTGCTGGCTCTACGCCAACATACATGGTGACAATTGACTAATAATACGCATGCGCAGAAAATTATTGTATCACCGACAGGGCTTATTAAACACATTAACAATTGCTGTGCAACGTTTGAGGTAGGTTTCTATATTTAACAGCAAAGACTTGCTGAAATGGATCATTTAAAAAGCTCACAAATGGAATTACCAACTGTAGCACATAAAATAATTGTTTAACGAAAATATACTGAAAATTAGTAGACAGAGATTACTTTCATACTATCACTGTATGAAAATGAGTTTCCTTTTGAAGTTTCTCTTGGGGTAGTGTTTAGAAAAACATAACTTTATTCTAACCAATGTATATATGATTAGATATTATTATGAACTGTGGTCTATGCATGTGATGCCATACTCATATTTCTCAAAAGTATATCAGATGATGTTTTTGGTATGCAGTCTAAGCAGTAACTGGGAAAAGCTAGATGCACAGGCCTCATAACTTAACAACAGGCCCATAGGCCTAATACTCCGCTGGTACAGTGGCTATATTGCACCTACATCTTCATTTGAAAGTTGCAAGTCCTCAAGTGGCTTCTGAACATGTTAAGCTTATGTGATTTTAAGTGTCTCATCCATCCACCAGATGGCACTTTGCATCCTCAGTGACCCTGGGACAAAAGATCAAGGTCACCCAGGTTATGTAATACATGAGGCCCATGGGCCCGGTGCTATCCTGACATTGCCATTGGTGTCTAATCTACACCCTGCAATTACAAAAACACCTCTTTCAACTTTACAGAGATGGTGACCTCACAAAACAGGTCAAGGTCACATTATAGCATTGTACATGGTCTATCTATCCTATAAATTTTGCAAGTCTAATCCAATATGGTAGAGCAATAATTCTGCGTTCTCTCATTGACCGCCATGTGGCGCTGCGGACGGCTTTCATCCAGGTATTCAATACCGGGTCAACCTGAGTAGCGTCGCATACTATGATGTGTTAACGCATGGTGCAAACTGAGCGTTTTTCTTGGCGAATGAAATAAACAAGTGTAACTCATAATCATGATAATGTTATCATTAATAAATACTTTTGTAGAAAGTATTGCAATCAAGGAATCAACCCAATCACATTTGATTTTAATTTTAATTTACGCTACCTGCCGACCCCACCCCACCCCCACACACGTACAGTAACATTATAAAACTTGGGAATTCATTTCCAATAACATATTCTGATGAGATTGTCTACTTGTCTTTATTTTTGACACAATGACAACACACCCGGCAAATAAATATATGTACAATCGACTTCTTAAAACGCGATGACCAATGTTGTTTTATCCTACTCGATCCTCCATTATTGCCCGCGATGAACCGGGTCACATTAAATCCTTGCAACAGGAGTCTTACGAAATCATCATGCTGTTGAGTCCATATTATGTGCTATGTCGATAATTTGTTATATTTGATCATTGCATTATTTTAATAACTGTCGAAGAATATTCTTTATTATTGCATTTCTTTCGACCATTCACATTGTCGAGTGGCGCTACGCAGGAATGTAACAAGCAGAATGCGGTTCCCGGTCACAGCGGTTCAAATGGATTTTTCACTTTTTTAACAACATACGAACAAATGCATTCATGCTCTGCTATAACACAATCTTATCTTTTGTGTGTGTAAAATTTATTAGCAGATAATACCTGAAAAGGAACATTTTGGCACTTTGATTGCCGATACGTACAATGTTATCATAGTGTTTGCAAATCCGACGAGACCAATGTTCACCCGCAGGGGAGTACCCGGATGAAAGCGATGACTCGCGCCGAGTAGTGGAGGTTTCTGGAAACTTAAGAAACTGACCTTCCCTATTACTTTTCCAAATATGGAATTTTATATCTTAAAACACATTTTGGCTTATAATTTCCATCAAATTATAGATGGTGCCACTAGTATCATTAGTGAATTGGATTTTGACCTCCCTCATAATCCCACCAAATTCAGCAAAGATCCGCCAAAAATTAAAGATGCCAGAATGTTCACAACATTTTCACATTTTGACCTTTATATTGCATAATATTGTAGGTGGTGCCATCAATATCACAAGGGACCTTGATTTTCATACACACTATAAATCCTGAAAGTTATATTGGGCTGACTTGAAAACTATGGACGGTATTGCAGTCACAAGATTTTCGAATTTTGACCTAGATATATTACATAATAGTAGAGGTGGTGCCACCAACATTGATGTCAACAAAGATTTTCATACACTTTGTAAATTCTCAACTTTATATGGCCCTACCTCAAAAATTGATGGGGTGCAGAGCATTCTTGAGATGACCCCTATATTTAAACTGGCCATTTGACCTTGACCAACTCAGATTAAAAAATTGTTATCTTCAAAATGTGCGTTCCATACCCAGTTTTCCATACATGGTCTGTTTGTTCAAATCGGGTGATAACTTTTTGAGTCATTGAAGAAAAACAATAAATTTGGACAAGCACCACAATCCATATTAAGTGGGTCATAGTGACCAAAAAAGTAGGCCACCAAGTACAGTTCTATGTACAATATAATCAAGTGCAATTTTGATCTGGAGGCTAAATTCTCTTTGCCATTGATGTCCACATTACACCCTGCCATTACAAAATCACCTAGAAATTTACATGGATGGTGATCTCACAAAAATATGTCAAGGTCACTGATATTACATGTTATTCTAGCATTGGACATGGTCTATATATCATATAAATTTGGCAAGTCTAATCCAATTACTCTTCCAAGTATGGAATTTTATATCTTAAAACACATTTTAGCTCATAATTGACGTCCAATTATAGGTGGCGCCACTAGTGACTTAAGACTTTGAGCTCCTGCACAATCCCACCAAATTTGGTGAAGATCCACCAAAAATTAAAGATGCTAGCGTGTTCCCAATATTTTCACATTTAGACTGGCTATTTTACTGTATAATATTGTAGGTGGTGCCACAAATATCAAAAGGGACCTAGATTTTCATACACCCTATAAGTCCTGAAAGTTATATTGGGTAACATCAAAACCTTCGAAGTTATCACGCTCACAACCCAAAAGTTTATGGATGGACAGATGGACCGACGAACATGAGTGATGCAAAAAATGATGACTCCTGAATTCTATTAAGTGAGGACTGATATTTCAGACAGTGATGATGTGCTTAAACAAAAGGCGACCTTGATATTATTCCAAAGGTCACAAGACAACTTCAGTCAGTGCATCCAAGGTCAGCCCTTAGGTGTGCAATACGAGATATGCATATTAAGTTCCCGCCCGAACTGCATACCCGATTGCCTAGTCTCACTTGGTGAGATATGGCATATATATGGGTCGGTACCTGTGGAGAAAAGCGGGATATTACTAATATTTTGGAATGCAGACTACTCATTAAAGGCACATATGGAAATGTTTCCTATATGTGGCCCGGGAAGTACTAGAAGAATACCAGTTTGGCTTTTCTGAACTTAAATTTTAAACAAGAGGGCTGTGTGAACAGCCTGTGCCTCAGCTGATCTTGACATTCATCACACTTGCAGCTCTATGAACTTGGGAAAGGATCAAGGACACCATGTTCTGATTAAGTCTGACCTTAATAGAAGAACACTTACATGTACAACATCAAAGTTCAAGTAGTTCTCAAGTTATAATGAAGAGTAAAATTCATGTATGTTGCACTGTGACCCCACAAACGAGGTCAAGGTCATTCATGTACTGTCTCAGCATGACCTTCATACACAATAATTAACATGTGTAGCTAACTCAAAACAGATCTCAAGTTTTCAAATAAACAGTAAATTTTGTGTCAGTTGTCCTGTGAATTAGCATTAGAATGCCCATTGACTTACAGAGTAATCAATAGGAAAGCTCCACTGACTGGTAAGTACCGTAATTGAAAATCCTTAAAAATCAGGAATCCAAAGCAGTGCCACCTACTAAACAACTGTTTGACCCTTCCACAACAACATATCCATCACATTTCAGCTTAATCTGAGGGACAGTTCTGAAAACAAGTGAAAAATAGCAAAACCATACAAAAAATTCATTAAAAAAATTGCAGCGCCACCTGGTGAACAAATTGGGAACTAGGTGTCCCGGGGGAGTGTCTATGAACGATATCAAAGCAATTGGGTGAGCGGTTTCAGAGGAGAAGAATTTTGAAGGTTTGCCCCAAAAAAGAACAAACAAATTCATAAAAAATCCAAAAATCAATAGAGCATGACCATTTGAACACACTTGATAGAGATCCACCCAAGGCACATCCCCACCAAGTTTGAAGTAAATCTGGTCAATATTATTAAAGTTATGACCATTACAAGAAATTCCCATGTTAAACTTTCCTATTAAAACTTTTGTAGAGATTTTTGAAAAAAAATCATAAAAAAATCCAAATTCATTGGAACATGACCATTGAAACAAACCTGGTAGACACCCACCCAAGGTACATTGCCACCAAGTTTGAAGCAAATCTGGATGATGGTTTTGGGGAAGAAGTCGAAAATGTAAATTAGCATTAGAATGCCCATTGACTTACATGGTAATCAATAGTAAAGGTGCATTCAAAAAAAATATAAAAATCAATGGAGCATGACCATTTGAACAACTTGGTAGAGATCCACTCAAGGTGTATCCCCACCAAGTTTGAAGTCAATCTGGATGACGGTTTTGGAGAAGAAGTCGAAAATGTGAATCAGCATTAGAATGCCCATTGACTTCCATAGTAATCAATAGGAAAGCTGCATTGACCGAGAAGTACCAGAATTGAAAAAATCGTTAAAAATCAGGAATCCACAGCATTCCCACATAGTGAACAACTTAGTTTGACCCTTCTACAAGGAACATATCCACCATGTTTCAGCTTAATCTGAGTGACGGTTCTGGAGAAGAAGTCGAAAATAGCTATAACACACAAAAATTCATAAAGAATTAGGAAAAAATTGCAGCGCCACCTGGTGAACAAATTAAGAACTAGGAGTCCCAGGGAGTGTTCCTGTGTGATATCAAAGCAATTGGGTGAGCGGTTTCGGAGAAGAAGATTTTTTAAGATTTACCCAAAAAAAGAACAAAAAAATTCATTAAAAATCCAAAAATCACTGGACCGTGACCAATTGAACAAACTTGGTAGAGACCCACCCAAGGCACATCTCCACCAAGTTTACAGTGAATCTGACTGACGGTTTTTGAGAAGAAGTCGAAAATGTGAATTGTGGACGACGGACGGACGGACGACGTACGGACCCTCAAAAAACCTCAGCTGACTGACAAGTCAGCTGAGGTAAAAAGTGCTAATTTTGCAAGAAATAAGCATATGGCCTGTCTGTGACAGTGATGCGACATGCATGTCCCCGTTATCGCCAGGCATCATACCCATGCTTTGTGGTGGGAAATTAATATGCATACTGCGTATTCAGCTACCAGCTAACCAGAGATTTTCACCCTCATTTGCCCATCCATCCCCCCCAGCTTCCATGTGCAGCCATGCCTTCAAGCTGATGATCCCTGTGTACACACCACCTGCTGCTTTGCAGCTGCCCTCCTGACACTCTCTCTTGGGTGCTACTTTCAGCCAGGTCAAGCTCTCTATGCATAATTGAGTATCCCTTGGTCCATTTTGGAAATTAAACTCTAAAACTGTTATAGTTTTTTCCTTAAAAACATTTAAATTAGTTACACAGGCATAGTGATATGTGGTGTAAGAGTGATAAATTTGAAGCTTGTAGTGCTGAGTCAGGCACATGGAGTTGTGGTCATTGCATAACCCTGATTGGCTATGGTCCATCACATTCACTTTGATGTTTCACCAACATCTTCCTCGCTCCTTGGACAAATAAGGGTCAAGCAAACACGTCTTATGAGGATCTAGCGGGGGATGAATGGCTGAAGAGTACACGACATGGAGCACAGGACTGTCATAATTCTTTTTGTTTTAAAAGCCTCTTCATTTGTTATTGTTCTTCTTCATTCATAGCAATTTTGAAAAAAAAAAAAAAAAAAATGAAAAATAAATAAACCATTACAATTTACTTGATGGAAGGTATCTTGCTTTACATGTTCAGGAACATCACTTTTAATACTGCAAGCTACATGTGCTATCCACATGCACTGCTTCCGGTGAGGCAAAATGAAAAAAAAAAACAAAAAAAAAAAAAAAACCCTGGGAAATCTGCACATAAATGTGATCAAGTCATATAATGATCTCAATCTAGTACACAATGCAGATCTATATACATGGAAAATATGTTTATCCACATGTCATTCTGCACATGTACATGGTGAAAATTCCCTCAATTTTTCCTTGAAAAGAATAAATAAAGAACAATATAGATTTTTGACTATCCATTGAAGCTACCATTGCTCATCTGAACAACTGAAAAGCACCCATGAGATAAAAATATCCATGCCAGTTATTCTGTGTTCAACTGATACCTTGAAAGGCAAAAGGACACCTACATGCCAGGAATGTTTCTGAATTGAAACTGGTTACTTGCACATGTAAAGGGACTGTGCAGTGATTTAATCATGATTATATGAATGTATACGTCTATAGAATGACCCTCATGCGTAATCTGGATTATCACACTTTCTTTTTTTTCTTTTCTGTCTTTCTTGTGGGGAGTGGGGGAGCAAGCTGAGGATACATGTATGTCTATAAGACACTAATCTCTGTGGGCATATGATGTGAGAAGAAACTGTACATCCAGGTTATGAATGTTGCTGCTGGGTGGGACAACAATCTGAGAAGCATTATAATGAACATACAAATTTTGTAGCTTTGTTGAGTACATCTACACAAAGTAGAATAGCTGGTGATATTGAATCAAATTCAAACTTTATTTTGACATAAATATACACATAATTGGTTAAAAGAGTAAGTCATTGAGCTGGGTGCCTGATGAGCTAGATCCACACAAATAGAATGTGAAGTTCACTAAGTGAACTGGAAAACAAAGGAAAAAAAAACTGATTTTACCAAAGATTCTGTTTTGATTTCACATTGAGCTTGGAAAATGATAGTTTAAACCATGATAATTCACTCTAAATCACAAACATACAAATGTAAACAATATTACTAATACATGTACAAATCAAGTACAATATTTACATTGTGACTCAGACATGAAAGTTAATACTTAGTCTACACATACTTCTAGTACCTATGTAACCCATATTGTTATGTAAAACACACAATTCATGAGAAATTTAATATCCACTTGCAGCTGTACCACTAGAAAATGGTTTCACAGAAGACTGTCCAGATTTCACACTAGCTCTTGTGATAACCAGGAAATCAGTTATTTACTCTCTTTCTCTCATTAGTTTGTTTATTTTCTTGGGGGGGGGGGGGGAGGATACATACATTTATAGTTTGCAAATTGCAACCAATATGACCAAGCAACTTAAAAATCTGTACATGTCAGGAATTGAAACTCCTGTAGCAGTTACTTTGCAGACAGGGTCACTTTAGTTTAGAGACAAATCAAGCTAGATTACACATACATGTAAACCCTGTCTCCCTTGAACTGGCCATAACTCCAGGGCAGCATCAACAGTATGGCAATCACTAATGTTGAGCCAACCCTGTTCCACGTTAAGGTGTCAAATGGTCACATGTAAACAGCCATACCCTCAAGTCATGTTGTCAGTTATGTTATTCCATTTAGGTAAGTGATGGAATTCTATACATCTACATTGTTCACTAACATGCATTTATCATGTACCAATACAATGTATGTGTGGGTTCTGACCAGACAATTTATATGCAATGTTGCATTCAGACTGTTATATGTAACCTCTTGATGTCTCACCAGTAGTGAAGCGAATGCTATGAGTACACATATTCTATATCAGTATAGAAAATTGTGAAGTTTAAAGTTTCCCCACATTGACCATGTTAACCCACCCCAGACTGTAACTTATTCAAAATAAGGCCTTTTTACTTGTCTGAGTAAAGTTCTTTATCATATGGACAAGTCAGTTTCAAATACATGTAGTGCTGAACTGTAATGGGGCATAACACTTCCCTTTGCATTAAGTCTTAATGAAGTCCACAGCCCACCAAGCACCCAACCCATGTCAAGGAAAGCTATTGACCTGGGTTATGTTGTCTTGATAGGCCTTATCTACATTTTTTTTCAGTACTGTTAACTTTAGTCTTGAAAATATTTATAGCAGATGACCTATGACAACCAGCCATCAAATGAATAGAGCTTGAAATCACCAACAGTCAAGTCGGGCCACACATTCTTGGGGAACTGGTCCAAACATAACACTGAAAGATACAAGAAATAAAGTTTCCTAGATAAAGCAGACCAAGATCTGTAGTATTTCTGCTGCTCTTGTGGAGTGGAGAAAACATGGATATTGGTTCTGATTAGCAGGCAAGATATAAGTAAAAAGATACCAACACAGTAATTTGTGAAGTGTCTATTATTCTAACCGGATCAGATAGCAATTAATTTACATGTATGCTAGAGCATCCAAAAGATTGTGATTGGCTGTTGTCACATCATGAGTATCTCACAATATTTTCATTGTATGGGTTCATGTGACCTCAAGACAGTGGAGGCACAGGACATGGTGTTCATTGTCATCTTCCAACCTACCCTGTTTATTTAAGTGTGTGTGTGGGGTGTGTGTGTGTGTGTCTGTAAAGCGCTAAATCAATAAAAAGTGTTGTTTAATGGTAACACAAGATGCACATATTTTACTAATTGGCCTATCCTGCTCTATGGCATAATTGACAAGGAGGACAGATCTGGCCTTCTATTCTGTCTTGCCTAAGACAGCTAGGAATGAAACTCTTGACCACTGAAACAGCCACAGCACCTGATCTGGCCCCAGCTGACATCATGACTCCATTGCAGAAGCAACTCATATATACAGACATGAGCCTGACAAAAAAGAAAAACCACTGACAATACCTCTCCCCACCCCTTAACAAAATTTAAAGAATTTAGTGAATTCTCTGAAAAGGCTCATGTCTGTATATATACCAGCTCCAGTGGTGGATCTGGTGCAGGTGTCATACATCACTGTACTATACCATGTATACAGCACTGCTGGGCCCAGTACTACTATAGTCAAGTTGACAACAAGGACCAGTGTTGCCAAATATTTGGGTCCCTGAATGGATGAGCCATCGGGCCCAAATATTCACAAAGCAGATGGGCCCCCAACACAAATGTTCAGGCTCTCAGGGGCCCAAACATTCTGGAATATTTGGGCCCCTTCTGAAGATGTGGGCCACCTTTCATAATTGACTTTTGTTATACTTTATGAGACACTGTAACCACAGCAATGTGGTTAGTGATGTTAGTAGTACAAAGTAATGCATGGGGGGGGGGGGGGGGGGGGGCAAATATTCAGCAAACAAATGGACCCAAGCAGGCCCATCCATTCTGGGACCCAAATATTCTTTCACACCAGATCTGGTATTGCAGCCACAGCCAATCATTTAGCATCTATCCACTTGTTTTGGTCAATGAACGCAACTTTGATACACAATCCAACTAAAATTGCGAGCAAAAATAATTCTTTAATAAAAATCATATGTTAGCCTCTGTACATACCAGACTGTACTGTGTACAAACTACAATATATGGTGAACTGTGAGACTCTCATTCAAGCAATCAAGTCATGTGCGTTAAGCCACGTAGAATTGCTTTCTGATATATTTCGAGGACTCCATCTTATCAGATAAGATAGGGACCAGTTGCTTTCTCATATATTTCGAGGACTCCATCTTATCACTATCAGATAAGATAGGGACCACAAGATAACAGGGTAAAGAAGGTCTGGGAGGGCAAGAGTAGCACAGGAAAAGCGCGAGGGGTAAGGGACGACTCCTTCCGGCGTAGGCATACCCGTTCCGACCTATTCAAGCCGCAACCCTGCCCCTCCGCTCTCCTTTCCCCCTCTCTACCTTCTCTCGTACCAGTGCCAGTGGTTCCGTTCCGCCTTTCCGGTACCCAGTAGTACCCTGACTCCTAAGCCCAGATGAACATCCAAAATAATTAAAGCCAAAGGTCCGATTCATTTTATGTCCTGTCATCAGACAGATAAATTACAATGGGATTATCGTCACATCAACATAACTGCAAATCTGTCATTGCTATTGATAGTGACACAAGGCTATGGATTTGTCAGCTGATCCCTGTAATGCTGCATTCAAAACCGAGAGAGAGACACTTCTGGGACACAGGACAGTGACAGTAAATGTGAATGAAATGCACATTGACATTGTAAACGGTGAACAAATGGAAATTTTAACATACCAGGAGGCTTTCTTATCCTCTGATCGTCAGCATCTGATCTTGCAATCTTCCTCCTTATCAAGACATATCCTGTGTAACATGTGACGAGGAAATATAAAGCAAGAAATAACAGAATGATTTTCTTAAATGTCAACTTCATTGCGCCATGTTGACCGTCTGTCAAATCCCTTCAAATTATCGTCTGCTTTCTCGTCGGCACTGAAGCATTTCGGGGGAAGAACTTGCTCGGTGCATGCAATGACACATTCATCAATCAATAGTATTTCTGGAACTAGTTCATTCACACACGTAAGAACACACGAACAGTTTGTACGCAAGCCAAAAAGTCTAAATCAATAAATATGTAGACCAAATCACGTGACTGGAAACGTTGTTTCAAAAACCAAGATGGCAGCGCCCGAAGAAGAAGGGACGCCACTGACAGACGAAGATAGTTTTTGCGAAATAGAAGGAACTGTTGTAACTGGATTTGAAATAATAGCGAAAGATGAGGCTGCGGAAAAGCTTGGAGTCTTTGCCAGTACAGACAGAGGGAAAATTACATTTACAATCCGCGTAAAAGACGTCCATAAGGTGTGTTCCTGAAAATGTAAAAAATGCACGTGGTTCATGGTTGCGCGGTTCGGTTGCTCATGGCACTGGCAGGGAACTTCGATGGCAGCTCCCTGGTCATGCCAGCGCTTTACTGAGGTCGTCACAGTATCAGGGACGCTTGTTATTCGTACCCGCGCTTGTCTGCAGCTTGAAATAGAGGAAAGATTACCCTTCCTGTTGGTTTTTGCTGCCTGCTCTTTTTCGGGACAGTGTTCCCGAAGACTAAGACTAAGTTCTATTTCATGTTAAACATGGTCCAGAAAAGGGTGGCAATGTTTCCTTGAGGATTAAAACCCTATATTTTACATGTGTTTCGGCTCATTATTCTAGATTCTGTAGATACATTCACAAAAATTTCAAAATTTGATTTTTGTAATGAAATTTATATCAAAGGATAGGATATTAGGTAAATAAAAAATACTTTTGAAATTATCTTTTTATCTGCAAAACTTTTGAAGATATTGCAAAAGAAAATCTCAGATATTCTCGGATCCGCACATCCGGGAATCTTAGTTTACATGCCTATGTTACTCTGTGAATCTCCCTGAAAGCATCTGTGGATACCCATTCAATGTATGCTAAATGTTACCCGAAACCCAGCGCTAAAACCCCAAGTTATGGTCATCAAAATCTCTCCAACTTTTTATTCAGTAGCAGAATTCGGCAAAATGATGCTGCCTTCAGAAATATTTTGTTGATATGCGGTCGACAACATGGATATAATTTTGGATAAAAATGTCTAATTTACATGGGACAATATGCGATGTGGAACGTGTTTTCACAGGGCCCGCTCATTTACATAACAACAGCAGTCAGCTGATAAGCAGCTTATGACGTGTTGGCGGATCTGAGAATTGGCCAAAATGTCCACACTTCTCCATATAAAAAAAAGTGTGACAAGGGATGGTGCCAGCCAGGGGTGTGAACTACTGTTCCAGCTGAGTCAGGAGGCACTGACCAGTATTTGATCACTAAACAGCCTCAAACAGGCAAAAGTCATGAGCAACTTAATAAGTTAATTCTTTTACAATTCCAGTAATTGACAAACAGTGTATCCATTTTACCAAGCAAATTACATTCTGAATTAGTGAAATAGATTGGAGATAGTCAGTCACAGTGGTGCACTTCAAAATTTTTGCTATTTTCAATTCATGATTTTTGGTCTGGAATTTGTTCCTGTTCACGCATGCATTATACACTGTTTATCAAGATTTTGATTTCACAAGATTAAAATATACAAACCCAGTCATTAATGTTGGTTCTAGGCATTATAAACATTTTCTTTCATGCAATAATTTTAGAAGATAGGATGGAAAACAGTTTAAATTTGGCTGCCATACTTGGCACGAATGATGTTTTCATAGGTGTGAAAACCACTTTCACGACCTCTGGGAGATTAACAAATTTTCAATTATGCACCCAAATTGTCACAAGCTATAACTCGCGAGTGCATGGCTCAATTTTCTTCAAATAAACATTACTGTTTTCAATTCTTTAGATTACCAAGTTTCATCTCATTTTGGTCTAGATAAACCTCAACGTTTCTGTACATTCGTAATCAGGCATCAAAGTTGACTGTGTGTTTCCAAATTGCCTGTCAATCGAATTTCCCATGCTGATTATTCAAAATGGCAGCCACCAGGAATGGTGCATCCTGATTGTTCATTCTGATCACGTGGTTTTGAGATTCTACACACAGTACACGAAAGACAGAATTTTTTAGTTGGGGTCCCTCCAAACCGGAAGCTGAAACCAGGTCACACTTTCATACCATCCAGCATGAACATGTTTTACCGCTGCGCCACCAGCGGATAAGATGCTACCTACATTTGGATCAAAATGGGCGGTCGGTTCTACATTTGTATAAAAATGCAGGGTCATTTTAATTTATCGGAGTGACTATTTTCACTGTACAGTGAGAATGGTGTTCTGTGTATTTTCACCATACGGTGAGAATAGTGCTTTGTCTATTTTGACCGTATGATGATGGAGTTTAGTCTACATACGTCGTAAGGTGAGAATAGGTGCTGCTCTATTTCTCAGGGCGCGGCAATTTGTATGTCCGATTGTCCGGGACAAGTTGATTTTACCATCAGACAAGTACCTTTTCGTCAGCACTTGTCCTGGGGGTCAACCTAAAATTTTTGCAGTGCAGAAGATTTAATCACCTGTCGTGAAAGCGGTCTGCCCTCAAGCCATGCATGTTTACAAATTTTTTTCCGCTGGGAGCTCCATCCTCAAATTTTCATGACACAGTTACAAGTTGCGGTTGTTTCCACGGCTGGCAAGGGGGCGGCAGAAGGTGACGATAATCTGTTGTGATAACAGTGTTGGAAGTCGGAGCGCTGCGTGCATGCTGAAGAACTATGGGGGGTCTTATCACTAAAAAAATCCAGAGCTTTCGCAGCATGTGCGTGGGGCGCCGATATGTGATGATAATTGCTAATTGATAAACATGCCAAGTTTAAACAATTACTTGGTCTGCAGTTGTATTCATCAGAACTTTATTTCTGCAACACAAGCAGACATTTTCACTGTCGTAAATACCATTACAATATCAAACTCGAAGGTACCGGCAGTGATTGGCTTGCTGAGCGGGGCCTCACTACTCACCGTCAGTGTGATCTGCCCGAACGATGTCAAAGCAGCGCCAAAAAGTAATAAAATTGGCATGGCGAATTCATCTGCAAATTAACATCAAATGTTATTTATCGGTGGGTTCTAACAGTGTTGGAAAAAATAGGTGCTGTGAGATGACTTCCCGGGCAAAAACAGCACACAACTGCCAGTCACACGCAAGTGACAGCGTGGAGGGGATCTGCGGTGAACTGACGCAATCTCACGGACTGATTTGGGACACATTCAGCAATCCCCTCTATCCCCTACCTTTGTGTATTTGCCTGTGACTCCAAATAGTTGTTGCAATAAACACTGCAATCTTTATTTTCGTATGCTGCAATATAAACAACGCTTCCCGTTTGTGTGTTCCCTCCATAAATTACTGCAGATTCACACATGTTCAATGGGCGGAAGCCATGCTGAAATCACTGTTACATGAGCCGTGATTGGCTCATTTTTGCATGTGACTCCATTGACCAATCAAGTGATATGTTGTGGGTCAGACCACATGGCCAAAGCAGCTGATTGTGTACAGTTGCAGGAAAGATGTGGACGGTGCGCACGCTCGATTTCTGATTTGAAATATTAAAATTTTAGTTTGCATTTGATTTAAGAACACTGTTTATTGCGAGGAACTTGCCAATACTGTAAGCGCAAATTTACTATGATGTACCGATAGCATTCAGGTTCGGTACGCAAACGATATGCATCGCATCACAGCATCAAAGGCAGCGAGAAAGGATCCTGAAACCAATGCAACTATTTAATCGTTATCTTAATTTACCCGGGATATGGACTCCTATAGTCCCAGAAATTATAATGTATTTTTCATCGTTAGTCACCCCGTGCAAATAGCTTACTTGTCAATATGTATTTTTAATATTTTGCCAGTTTCACTGTCGAACAGTTGCAGCTAGAATCGTTGTAAAATTTGACATTTTTTGCGAATTTGCAAGCATTAATAAGCGGCAAATATATTGTAGGGTAAATGGTTTGGCTAGGCCTTAGCATTGTTAGAAAAAAACGATGTTCATAGAAGATTTATTAGGACACGTGGATTTTGCATACGGGCAAGTGGATTTTGAAATCTACTTGCCCTGCGGACAAGTGATTTTTTAAAAAATTATTGAGCCCTGATTTCTAAAGAGCTTCCAAGTGCTTCTGTTTCAAAATCAGGAGGAAATTAAAGGAAAGTGCTCCAATTTTGGTAGATTCTAAAAGCTCCACCCGCTTATATTGGGGAACATTATCAAAAAATCAGGAGCCTCTATTATTTTACAACTTCTAAACATGAAAAATTCTGTAGATCTACCAAAAAATTGGTAGGTTTGGAACCTCTGTTTCTACCGTACGGCGATGGTTGAGAAGTTAACCAGGGAAGAATATTTTGGAAAAGCATTGTGTCATGATATTGCATGCAAAGAGAATTGGAACCAACATTTGCTGAAATAATAAATAAGCCTAACATCCCAGTTTGAGCATGGTTTATAATGAAATCTGTTGATGTTTTATTTCAGCTTTTATTATCCAATAGGTTTTATAGTGCCAACACTGTATTTTTTTATGTGAAAAGCCAAAAATATAGGTGACAGAGTAGGAACTTTTTTAATATTGTCACAGATCGAAGTAACAGAACTTAAAGGTAATATGGATCTATCTCGTTTTGACTTAAGCTAAGGATGGCATAAAAAAAAAAAAAAAAACCCCGAAGCACGAAAAAATAAAGATAATATCCTCCCACCCTCCCCATTTATTCTGGTAAAAATGATAAAGAAGAAATTAAATTCCTGCATTTCCAGTCACTTTCTACAGGGAAAGGTACAAGAAATGGACAGCCCCACTTGTCTTCACCAATTGATGTTTCATTTCACAAGGATGAAAAGAAAAATATATGTGATGTCAACATTTTATTTGAAAACCTAGAACCTAATACATATACACGATCCTCCAGTTGTCTGGTTCATTTTGAGGGCAATTTGATTGAAACATTATGTAAATGAATAATGAAACCTGCTTGCAGGCCCTTACAGACCTTATTTCAGGTCCTGTTCTTCCGCTTAAAATATCTAGCAAGGAATACACACCTTGTTATAAGAATATTTTATGTGTCACAAAGAATTTGCAGTTTTGGAGGTAGTAGTTGTAATTTGGTTGAAGACATACTCTTTTATTGTCACATGGACACGTACAGAAAATACTGTATGTCCCCTGGTGATGCCTCTCATATAAATTTTTCAAGGTGATGGTGGCGTAAGAAGTGAACATTAAATCCAAAACAGGCTTTGCTTTAGTGCAGCTTTCCACTTCGTGCTTCAGTGATCACGAAGCAATGTCTTTGAGTCAGTCTGCTGAAGTGAAATGGAGTGTTTGTTCTCTAGAAACAGTTCTGAGTCTCCATGGGCTTTCTAGGTTTGAGACAAATAGAGCTAGGAAGATATTGTGGACCAGAACAAGCCTTTGAAGATGGAATTTGAATGTTGTGGAAAGTTAAATGCATGCTTCACTGAGTTGACTTCTTCATGCAGTAGGATGAATAACTTTTTAAGGCTGGTTCATCAATATAAAGGACTTTGAAACAATGCCAGCATGTGATAAATTCATAAGCCTTGTGTCAAACAAAGAACCAAAAGGACTGTTCATTTTGCCATAAGCAAATTTGTATGCAAGTGCTTTGATCATACAAAATTTACTCTGGACAAGTGACAGGTATTTATCCCCTGTCTGAATTTCTCGTTTACTTTGTAGGAATGAAGAGTCAGAATTAACCTTCTTTGTCAGTAAAATTACGTACCATGATGGGCCTCCTCCTCCTCCTCCTCCTCCTCCTCCAGCAAATGATAACGATTGGAAGAGAATTTCATTCAAAAGTCCTGAATGGTGATTTAATGGTTTTTTTTTCTTGGCTTTTAGATATTTGTTGATCCTCTTTCACCCTCTCAGATGTTGTCAGTGCTTTGAGTAATTCCCAATCTTTGTGTAAAAAAGATTTTTGCTGTACATTATGAATATGACCATCAAAAAAAAAAAAAAAAATTCATGGAAAAATGTATCTGCATGCATGTACTTGTGAAAAATTTGGCAATTTGACCAACATCCATCTTAAAATTAATAAGTGGACATATTTCAGGGCAAAATACATTTCACATAAAATTAGTATGGTTATAAATTTAGGATTTAGCCTGTTTGGTGCAGATGAATCAATCCCTAGACTGTGCTGTTCTGGAGGATCAGGTAATTCTCTACTCACCATGATTCTTGAGGCAGGAAGTCTAAAGCACAGTGTTCCCTCTTTATAACGCTGGTGTTGGGGTCCACAGGGTATACCGTGTTATAGCAAAACCACCTTATAACAGAGGGACTTTTAGCATAGAAGTAATGGGAAAACTATTTCAGTGGGAGCCATGGTACACACCATATCTCACAGTGACACTGTATATCCCTACATTTCTGTAAACATGTTACATTGCTCTTTTGTGTTTCAGATTCTGGAACTTCAGTGTATTGATAACCTGTCTGTGATCATCAGTCGCTATCATGATATTCGCTTTGCAGATACTTTGGTAAGGCTGGATTCATTTGTGTGGATCTTCTGTATTGCAGTCTGAATTTTAGGTTGAGTATGTAATAAAACGAGTCAAAATGGCCTGATTTTGAGTCATGATCTGCACCTTGATTTATGGCTATTCATGTGTATGTTCAGGTAAAGGAAAAAAATGTACATAAACAGGCAAATGTAATTTTGTTAAGGAGTGTGAACAGGTGAACTCTTTGCTTGTAATTGTAGATTATATATGTAAACACCATGTATCGTAATAAAGAAGACGAGTCCTGCAAAATATACAAGTAAGAATAGTACCTGGAAAATCTTGAGACTTGGATGCTTCAGTGGCCCATTTGCCATGTAATGGAAATTAGACATCTTTTACCTTACAGTGACACTGTAAATCACAATTGCTTGAAAAGCACTGCTTGTACAGAGTATGTATTGCTTAAGCTTTACTTTGAGATCTATATTATTTTCAGAATGGTGCTTTAAACCAGTTTGCATGCATGGTGCCGCGGGCAGACTGGGTGCTTGGTCTGGATGTATGGTCCCGTTTCATTGGATTTTCTCAAGCAGTGTCTCCATTACCTGGAAGTTCATGGAGTCAGTTTGCAGAAGAATTAAAACATTTAGAAGGGATCAATACACAACCAAAGGAAAACGACTCGTGTAGTGAAGAGTTCACAAAAGCAAGTGCTTATGAATATACCAGGACAGAAAAACTTACAAATGGTGATCATCCAAAATGTTTTGACAGAGATGCATCATATATACCTCATGCGTGTAGTGATATTAACAGTGATAATGAACTAGTCAGATTTAAATCCATAGACTTGTCAAATGAGAGTTCTACAATGCAGAAAGAGTTGACTGAGAATGGACCTACCCTCACTGAAGATAAAAATATGAAGGAAGCCTCAGAAATGAATGACATTGCTGAAAATAGTGAATGTGCCAAACAAAGGAGGATTCGTGATCCAACTATGCCACGTTTTCGTGCCACTTGTTACAGAAGTGGTGGGAAGCATATCTTTCAGTCGCCAGAAGCAGCCACGCGTTTTGGTGGGACGATACAGGATTATTTTGGCTGGAATGTAGATTTGAAAAATTTTGACATTGAGGTTATTTTAACTATTGAAGAAAACCATGTTTACATCGGAATTTCTTTGACTAAAGAGAGCCAGCATAGACGCCATCTGGTGGCCTTTGGGCCCACAACTTTGCGACCAACTATTGCTTTTAACATGCTGAGGTAAAACATACGTGTAGCTGATAGCTGTCAGTTTTCTCTTTGAAATGTCAGTACAGGTACAGCACCCAGGCTCACCTGGTGCACTGGGTAAAACTGGTCTTATTTCAAAAATCTATAAATTTTTTGTTTGAAATAGCACTGTAAAAGTAAACATTTTCAGAATTTTAAACTACTGTAGGTTCCAGACACCTCTAATTAAGGGATACTTGAAGGAAAAATTGCCAATATGGTTCCAAATTGAACCAGTCTTGCACAAAAATATTATTAACGTGGATTTTGAAACAGAGTCTACAAATATCTGGCAGTCCAATCAGTGCCAAACTTCTAAAATACCCACCATAATGTATTTACCAGGGATGGCACCGTGCCTTCAGAATTTGTATTTTCTGATTTGATTGTTTAAAAATTTGTATGATTCAAAGTCAGCTTTAACATTGAGATGTAAAAATTCAAACTTGACCACCTGTGTGTAAAACAACTTTTTCATGATATTTTTTATCGTAATGATACATTCTTTTAAAAGAAAAAAAAAGCATGTCATGAGAAACCACGTTCAATCAACCCTGGGGATTGTTTTTAAAGACAAGATAAAAGTTCTTTTTTTTTCACTGAAAACATGGATTACTTTCCTAGGCATTATTATGAAGTTTTTGTAGAAGGGAGTGGGCAGAAAACATAATTCTTCTAAAAAATTTTGAAAATATACCATGCAGTACCACTGCTAAAGAGTTTGAATACATGAACACATGTATAGCCAGCTGCAGATAATTTGTGTATGATATGCGAAGTAATAAATTGAGGGCCATTGAAACTAGTTGATTGAGTGCCTTAGCTGTGTGTTTGTACATTGATATAAACTATATGTATTGTTGCCAAGTAACCATTTCCTTAGCCTGATGACCATAGACCAAAAATTTGGAAGCACAATCTCAGTTTGTTTGAAAGTCTCAATTCTAATGTTTATATTTCAGGTTATGCAGCATCAAGCCAGGCGATGTAGTCTGTGATCCTATGTGTGGTGGAGGCACCATTCCCATCGAGGTCAGTTGTGTGAGAGCTATATGTATGATTGTTACAGTGGTACCTACTCTATAGACCTCATCCAGTGAGTCGCTGCATATCTTTTCAAGACCCATCATGATACTTGTCAATTTCTGTGATAAGTTAGACACAATAAGACCACTTTTTGCAGACTCCCTGGGGTGGTCTTGAAATTGCTAGGTACTATTGTGGCAGAGTACATACACATGAATAAAACACTGTGAAAATTTATGTGGAATTTGAAATACCATATGGTCTCCGTGAATCTAACCTACATGTATTGGAATGGGTAACATGGCTGGCTGTATTAAAATGCATACCAGTAGACCTGGGCTGATTTATCTACACTGTCACCTCAGGGGGAAAGAACGTATGCAACAGAAACTTGCTGATCACAAAAGATGTGCATGATGACCAGCACATTGATTTGAATCCAGCATACACACACAGTGCTGTTAAGGATGAGCGTGTGAGTCAGTGCTATTTTGAGGGTGCTTGTAAAGATTCTATCACAAAACAATCGATATGCATAAAAACTGTCACAAACTGTACATTTTTGGAAAGCTAACAAACTGCTGATTTGTTTCATCCAACTGTCCTTTGTGTTATCCTATCCTGGCAAGTTAGGGTTGCCATATTACTCCTAAAAAGACTTTTCATTTGAGTTCTAACATGCATATGGTTGTAAACACAGAACTAAGTATGGTCCAGGTCAATGGCTTTCCCGGGTGCATTTTGCCCAAGACATGCCGAGGAAAGCTGTTTTCTTGATCTTCAACCAAGCACTGAAGGGATTATATAGACTTCCAAACTCTGTCTTTGCCAATTTTAACAAAAGTTGATATGTTGTCATCAAGTAAATGTACCACCATGCTGGACTTACGAAGTAAACCACACTTTGTAGGTTTCTGTTGAACTTGTCCTAAAAAGACTTGTGTTCTCTGTTCATGCTTACATGTATTCTCTGATTAAAACCATAATTTAATTTGAGTCCACGATACATACGTAGTGCTTTTGAAAGAAAAATGAGACAGTTATCACATTCAAGGGGCACGATGGTCTTGCAACCATGCTACATGTACATGACGTATGCATTCTTGTAGGCAGCATTAAATTGGCCAGATTCAACCCATCTGTGTGGAGACTATCATGAACAGGCTGTGCCACGGACCTGTGAAAATATTTCAGCTCTCAACCAGAAGAGGATAGAAAGCAACAGGTAGACAATGTGAAAGTCATGATAATTGTGTATAAAGGAAGGTCAAAAACACTGCTGCCAGTCTAGAGCAACTGATGTCAAAAGTAACTGGTCAGCCACATAAGGTGACTTTTACATGTTGTTTCTATACAGCTCATCCACACATGCACATTGTCCGTTTTGTAAATGTTCAGTTTTGTAAACTTTCTGTGTATGAAACGGAATGAAAAGGCATTAATGTTAATGTAAATAGTTCATGTCAGGGTTGGTCACAACATTGAAATGTTTGCACAAGTTTACAAACTTTGATGTGAAGGGGCAAGAAGAAGCTCACGAGATGCTGGTTCTTAAATTGCATACCAGTAGACCTGAACTGACTGACTCACTGGAAGTTCAGGGGGAAAGAATGTATGCTACATCAAGTATGGCCACTTTTGTACTGTGTGTCTTGCCTGTGTGTGCAGGACACAGTTTTGAGTGTGCCAAACATCTTAAATACAATTTTGAGTACATCAGATATGTTTTACGGAAATATTAATATTAAGTGAGAACAGGAGCAGCTAAGTGTGGACTCTCAATTCTTTTGCAGAAAACCTATTAGTGTGGACATTGTAAAGTGGAATGCTTGTGAATTACCACTGAAGAACAGCTATGTTGATGTATTTGTCACTGATCTGGTAAGAACCACCATTTTATAAAGTTAACATATAAAAGGCAGCAATATTTAATCCAGGTATGTCAAAAAATAAAAAATAAATAAATGAATAAAAATAAACAAAATAAGTGCAAGGTAATGTAAATGTCCCACCTTATGGCATGTAGAAAGTATGCCTTTCAATAACACATTATCATTATGAAAAGTGGCAAAATTCAATCTGATCAGCTGCAGTTTTTGAATCAATGATTATACACCATTGCTCAAATATCACCCAAATTTTGGATATTTAAATTTTTCAGAGCTGGAAAAATTGTAATGTGCCTTCGGGGTTGGACATTGCAAATGGATAAAGTGATAAAGCTATTTGGTTTTAGAAAATTGTACTTATTAGCTTTTGCTACCTGTTTCCCTTTAATTTATGAAATTTGTTTTGATGAGATGTTTTCTTTTCTTTTGCAGCCCTTTGGTAAAAGGTAAGGATATTGTTTAAAAAAAAAAGAAGATAATTTGAATTTCAATGTAAAGATCTTGTTGGACAGGGTTCGCACGGAGCTTGAAAAGGCTTGAAAAGTATGGAATTTGAATGCCCTCTGTTCCAGGCCTTGAAAAGTATGGAATTTCATAAAGAAGTCTTGAAAAGTATGGAAAATCGATTTTCCGGTTTAAAAAAAAAACAATGAAAAAATCTATTTGTAAATTGTATGTCAGAAAGCTCGGGCTTGTCAGAATTGGGCTCGGGCTGGTGGAAATAAAAAAGTGCTATCCCACTAGTTTGAATTTTTTACAAGTAAAATCCGTCAAAAAATAATAATATTTTGCAGGGCAAATTCATCTGCAAATTAACATGAAATGCTATTTATCGGTGGGTTCAAACAGTGTTAGAAAAAAATATGTGCCGTGTGATGACTTCCCGGCAAAAACAGCACACACCTGCCAGTCACACGCAAGTGACAGCGGGGACACTGGATTAGATCTGCGGTGAACTGACGTAGTCTCACGGACTGATTTGGGACACATTCGGTAATTCCAGCTATCCCATACCTTTGCGTATTTGCCTGTGACTCCAAATAATTGTTGGAATAAACACCGGAATCTTTATTTTCGTATGCTGCAACAAAAACAAAGCTTCCCGTTTGTGTGTTCCCTCCGTAAATTCACACATGTTCACTGGGCGGAAGCCATGATGAAAACACCGTAGCACGAGTTGTGATTGGCTCATTTTTGCATGTGACTGAATTGACCAATCGGGTGATGTGTTGTGTGTCAGACCACATGGCCAAGGCAGCTGTTTGTGTACAGTTGCAGGAAAGATGTTGACGGTGCGCACGCTCGATATCTGATTTGAAATATTAAAATTTTCGTTTGAATTTGATTTAAGAACACCGTTTATTGCGAGGAACTTGCCAATACTGTATACGCAAATTTACTACGATGTACCGATAGCATTCATGGTAGATATGCAAACGATATGCATCCCATCAGTGCATCACGCCATCCGAGGCAGAGAGAAAGGATCCTGAACTGAAGCCAATGCAACTATTTAATCGTTATTTAAGTTTATACGGACTCCTATAGTCCCAGAAATTACAATGTATTTTTCATCGTTAGTCACCCCAAGCAAATAGCTTACTTTCAATTTGTATTTTTGATATTTTGCCAGTTTCACCGTCAAACAGTTGCAGCTAGAATCATAAAATTTGACATTTTTTGCGATTTTGCAAGCGACAATAAGCGGCATATACATTTTAGGGTAAAGGGTTTGTCTAGCCTAGGCCTTAGCATTGTTAGAAAAAAACGATGTTTATAGAAGTTTTATCAGGACAAGTGGATTTTGAAATCTACTTGCCCAGCAGACAAGTGATTTTTTAAAAAATTGTCGAGCCCTGAATTATGGATAAATGACTGTAAATGTTCGTCGCGGGCATAAATTGTGCACCAAGCCACAACAACAATGGGAGGCTGTACATATAATGAACTTTGGCTTGAAAACCCCAAATAAAAGGACTGGGTTTTGCCTGTAAAACAGGACAAATACAGCGCAAGATGCAAGGTGTGTGCAAGTAATGTGCACTTGAAAAATATGGGGGAAGCAGCGCTTGCTAGTATCAAACAAGAAGTTGTTGTTTTTTTGTTCAATATATAAATTGTATACATTGGTCCCCCTCTTGTAAGCCACCCCCAAAGAGATGCCACTCCCTCTGCAAAGGCTACTTTGCTGCGCAACAAGTATGGCATTTTCATTATATTTTCCCCCTGAAGAGAGACCACCTCTCGTAATAAGGAGACATCTGGGGTGGCCTTATAAAAGGGGAACCACTATATATATATATATATATATATATATATATACATACATACCCATAAAACCACGGATAATTGAGTTTGGAATTTTGGAAAAAATGGTTTGGAAAGTACTTGAAAAAGTATGGAATTTTGGCTTTGCTGTGCTGTATGAACCCTGGTTGGAATAGAAACTCCTACTAATAACGCACATGCACAGAATCTGATATATATATCAGGTGGACCAGTGCCTAAATTGCAGTATAGAGGGGACCACACAAGTACCTAGTATAATTGGTATAATCCTAACAAATAAACTTAAAAACAAACATGTTTTGAGTCCCATCAACTGAGTATCCAATAAAAGTAAGCACATTTTTTTTTCAGTATTAGGGTGACCAAAAATACATAAAAATAAGCATAAAGATGACCCAACTTAGGGGGACCAGTGTTTGGTCTCCTTAAGTCTGTTTTTTTATGTATGTATGGACCCCCAACGGTGAAGTTATGTATTTGGCATTTTGCTGAGTCACTCTTTCCATGAAGTTCTGGTGCTGGGCAGAGTAAACAAGAGTAGCAAGAAAATAACAAAATGTCTCAGACAATTGCCTGCAAAGCAGATCAAGTTCCATGTTACTTGCCCTAACGGACTAGACAAAATACACAGCTTGGGTCTGCTTCGGAGTAGAGTCAAACAATAGTTGGAACTAAAAATATTTTGTATTGTATACAATCTGAATTTGGTTTTGGCAAATGGCAAGGCCAAAAATAAGTTTTCCTCTCCTAAAAATGCCTGGCCAGTTTTGATAGGCTTTGTCTCAGAGGCTGGTGTAATGGCCGTGTGTGTAAACTTTATATAGTTGGGTGTAAATGCACGTAACTAAGGTTACATGTGTAATTAGGTGGATATTTCACATGCTCGGTCTTGCATGTGATACGTGACAATAGCCAAAATTGACACTGTCATGTCTCACCTTGTTTGCTATGAGCGCAAATGGGTGTCACAACTGTGATGCTCATTGCACCCAGATGACCTATGGTCATCTTAGAAAGTGTATAGGTGCAAAGGTTTGATGTGACAGCTTTCACCCTCAATAAAGATTTTTTCAGGTCTCCTTGGCTTTAGGAACTAATGTATCATAAGTCAATAAAACTTGTGTTATTAGGCAGATGAACTTGAAAGTAAAAAATCAATATAATAAATTTGGTTAGGTGCACTATTTTGTAGCAGTCCAGTCCTGCCTCATTGTTAATCAAATACATGTATAGTGCCACTGTGCAGAGGGAGAACAAATTTGGTGAACTTGCAGTTTGAAAATTGGATCATAGTTTCCTCTCCAGTTTTGCATTCTGAGTTCAAACTTTGGGCTTTCTATTGTTCTTTTTCAATAGGAGGCCTCTTCTTGAATGCTATAGAAAAGATTGTGGTACTTTGGCAGGCTTGTCTGGTGACAGTGGCACTGTCTGTCACTCAACCACAACACATTTGTTAATAATGAAGGGTTTTATAAATGACTGCCAGCTGGGTTTAAGTGCAAGACGTGCTGAGAAAATACTGGGCGACTTTACAGTCCTCGCATTGTGTGCCTACACAAGTAACAAGTACATGTACATGTGCACATAGTATCAAAAAGTAGAAACTCTGCTTTCATACAGCAGGCCATTTTTGTTGACTTTATATCTTAAAATTAGGATGTTTCGTTGATACAATAGGATGCTTGATTGTGATTGCTTATTGACAGGAGTGGGTCCAAGATGCGTAACTGGCAGTTGTACCCTCTTGCTCTGACAGAGATGGCACGGGTCTGTAAGCCCCACACAGGACGTGCATGTCTTCTGACGCAGGATAGAAAATGCATGGCCAAGGTGAGTACAGTTGGACATCAGGCAGTTGATCTTTAACATCTTAGGCATTTGCAGAACGTGTGTCTTACTGCACTGTAGTCTGTTACCATGGAAACCAAAGTTGTAGAAGGGCAGAATTATACAAATTGTGACGAGCGGCGTTTCTGGTTGGGACGAAATGATTCTGGGCAGGAAACCGCAAGCCGCAAAGGGGCGAGTGGTTTCCTTGTGTCCTTAATACAGTGACCTGCCCCATCAGCATTCCAAAACAACTGGAAAGGGCTATTTCCTGTCAGAGGATGGGATTGGCAAGCATCCTGTCAAAGGGGCGAGTGGTTTCCTTGTGTCCCAACCTTGTGTCCTTAATACAGTGACCTGCCCCATCAGCATTCCAAAACAACTGGAAAGGGCTATTTCCTGTCAGAGGATGGGATTGGCAAGCATCCTGTCAAAAGGGTATACATCTTATGGACATGAAAGGTAGTTTTCATTGCTGTAACATTGTACCTAATTGAAACTGGCAAACCCACATGCATGTACTGCACTAGCAGACAGCCAAAGTACCAGGGTGAGTTAACAGCCAATCACCAGGCAGGGTGGTGGTCATATGACCAGCCTGACTCCCTGACTGCTCATCCACTGTAAAATTCCATACAAACAATAACAAAAGAAAAAAGGCCTTCAGCTTTCATACATAAGCAAATTGGATTTTCAAACTTTATTTTATCAAAAGTTTATGACCTTCAACTTCATTTAGAATGATAATTATGTGGAAAGCCCTGTTGGACCAAGCTGTAAAGAAATTCAAAATGACCCTTGTCCAACAGAAGGACCTTGTCTTGATCAGAGGGTAGTGTACCCAGGAAACACATGTTTTTGCTATTAACTGACTAATTTACCCTTCCATGACATCAGATAGCCTCAATAAACATTCCTTTGGTGTTAGAATCTCCCGGGTTCCAGTCTGGTCCTTGTCAATCAATAAAGTGTCTTTCAAGGGGTCTATGACAAGGCAGCCTTTCAGCCAATCCCAGGCCTTTATGGTTGAAGTAAGGGTATCGCATATATATATATTCAGGAAGAGGAGGGTCAGACCTGTCAAATGGTACATTAACAAGCTTTGTATGCTTAATGGACCCGCCCATAAAGGAAATCAAAGTCCAAAATGACTGCAGAATGAGGGTTTGACATGGGTTCACGGCATCAGCAGACCTGTTGATACAGAGATAATCTAGCAATGAAGTGGCAGCATATGCAGTCCTGTCCCCTGACTGTAGCATAACATGTCAATATGACTGTTTTTACAACATCAATGCAGTTTTAGAAGTTTAAAAGAGACTGGTGTATCACACACTAGGCTGACGCCATGTGCAGCATCCAACAAAGAATATACTAAGACACCCCAAACTCAGAACGAGGCTGGGTAAATCTGTAATTAGAAGCCTGCTTGAGAATGTACACCGATTCTCATGTGATGAGAAACCGGGAAACTCTCTGGAGGCTTGGCCAACTTGTAAAAATGTTGTGGTTGCCCAGGGGAAACTTAAAAAAAATAGTTAATTTCTACCCCTGATATATAAGTTGGTCTGTCCAGCAAACAACATACAGCAGCACCACACATCTGTCAGGACAACACTATTTTTGCAAGACCACCTTTTCAGGATATGTTCTGTAATAATTATGATGTTATTAGATCAGGTATGAAAGGTCACCATGTTACTCGGATGGCCTGGGACAGGCATCCAATGTAGATTCTACACTAAGAACATGATATTTACATCCAATTTATGTCCAGTGTTAGCTTGAGTAAAGCTTTAAACTTCTACACATTTCCATGTGGATATGTAGGGGGGGGGAGGGGTCAAGGACCTGTAGAATTTAAAAACTCTTACCTCAGGAGGATTAACACAACAGCATCCACCTTGGACTTCCTTCCTG
Organism: Hermodice carunculata; assembly: GCA_964020975.1. NCBI lineage: Eukaryota > Metazoa > Annelida > Polychaeta > Eunicida > Amphinomidae > Hermodice > Hermodice carunculata. Next base: position 43,117,369 of record OZ026622.1, read on the forward strand.
TGTAATGGATTGTGGAGTCCTGCACGGATGCAAGATCAAAATGGCGGTCACTTAGCAGACCTGTCTCCCTGGCAGACTCTGTCATTCAGCCACCAGACATACCTACAGAAAGTTTGATTTCACTGCACCAGTTTGCTTTGTCTGTATTTTTCAATGGTAAAGTATTGGATAACATCACAGAGATCAGCCAGGACCTTATCTAGGCTTTCAAAGTTTGGAGAAGATCACAAAGAATTGTCAAATTTCTCTTGTGTTGAAGCAAAATATTTGTCAATTTGAGGCTTAATTCTGAAAATTGAGGTTTTGAACAGTTTGTTGAAGTGGAGTGTTATTTTTATAGCTAAATTTGCATTGCAGTACATATAGAGGAAAAATAAACTTTGTGCCCTTTGTTTGTTGAGGTTCACTGGCACAATGTTTACCATGGAAGGTATGAAAGCCAGACGGTTCTCATACATTTGTAATCTTCAGAACTGATCTCTCAAAATATATTAAATCCTGTTTAGATACCAAGCTTGAAAAGATTCCTCGAGAATGATGAATCAGTACAAGTCAGCGACTTAGCATATGTTTTAATGATTATGAGGATTACAGATGTGGTGCATTTTAACCTTAGGTGGTCAGAATTAGACTAAGTGAACAGCTTTTCTTGGTACATGTTGGGTGCATTGTGCAGAAGTCATGGTGAGGAAAGCTATTGACCTGGGGCATGCTTTTATGATAGGTGTGTTTATAATTCTTTGCAAAAATGCTTTCTGTCAACATGAAATTTAGTTAAAAAGAGTAAAACAGATAGCAGTTTACATCCAGGCTCCAGGGGGTAATTTGGGCAGAAAAGTGTTAATCCTTTCCCCCTTGAATTAACTATTTCCTGTTCAACTCACAAAAAAAAAAAGAAAAAAAGCTGGATGTAAATTGCCATGTGGTGTAATGTTTTCACTTGAGTTTCATGTTAATGGAAATTATTTTTGCTGAAAATGGTAGGTACGACCTATCATTAAAGCACACCTCAAGTGCATAGGTTTTGTCCGTGCAGTTTGGATGCTATGCCAAGACAAGCTATTGACTGAGGCAGGTTGAACCTGGTGAGAATAACGAGTGAGAGTTCATGAGTATCAGGTTTCACTTATGAAAGATGGCTGTCTTAGTGTATGCATAGTTGACCATCATAGTTGTCTGTGATGATAGATTTAATTTGATTGCATGCATAAATATAGCTGTTAACTGTGTCATCTGGAATCTAGCATCCACCTTGGACTTCCTTTCTATGTAATGGCTGGTGGAGTCCTGCACGGATGCAAGATCAAAATGGGGGTCACTTAGCAGACCTGTCTCCCTGGCAGAGTCTGTCATTCAGCCACCAGACATACCTACAGAAAGTTTGATTTCACTGCACCAGTTTGCTTTGTCTGTATTTTTCAATGGTAAAGTATTGGATAACATCAGAGAGATCAGCCAGGACCTTATCCAGGCTTTCAAAGTTTGGAGAAGATCACAAAGAATTGTCAATTTATGTCTCCCAGTGGAAGCCGGGGGACATATTGGATTAGTGCCCGTTTCTACCGCTTCTTCTTCTTCTTCTTCTTCTTGTTCAGGTTCTTCAACACTTGGTTTCCGTGCGATAAGTCATGAAGAACTTTATGGAATATGATGAAACTTGGTAGGATTATGTATCTTGGCAAGACCTAGGTTAGAATTGTATTTGGATGACCTTGAGCGAATTCCCAAGGTCACAGGGTCACCTTTGTGAAATTGGTTTCCATGCGATAAGTCTTGAAGAACATGATCGAATTTGATGAAACTTGGTAGGATTATGTATCTAGGCAAGACCTAGGTTGGGATTGTACTTGGGTGACCTTGACCTAATTTTCAAGGTCACAGGGTCACTTATGTGAAATTGGTTTCCGTGTGATAAGTCATGAAGAACTTGATGGAATTTGATGAAACTTGGTAGGCTTATGTATCTAGGCAAGACCTAGGTTGGGATTGTATTTGGATGACTGTAAGTGAATTCTCAAGGTCACAGGGTCACTTATGTGAAATTGGTTTCCGTGCGATAAGTCATGAAGAACAGGATGGAATTCGTTGAAACTTGGTACGATTATGTATCAAGGTAAGACCAAGGTTGGGATTGTATTTGGGTGACCTAATTTTCAAGGTCACAGGGTCATTTATGTGAGATTGGCTTCTCCGCAATAAGTCTTGAAGAACTTGATGAAAATTGCTAGAGTAATGTATCTAGGTGAGAGCTAAAATAGGATTGTAATTTTCAAGCAAACTTGGTCATTTGTAATTTGTTATCACCTGTAGCTTATTCAGAGACGTAAGTGTTCCACCGGGAGACATTTGATATTCTGTTGGAAAATCAGTCTGTTCTAGTTTCTCTTGTATTGAAGGAAAATATTTGTCAATTTGAGGCTTAATTCTGAAAATTGAGGTTTTGAATACTTTGATGAAGTGGAGTGTTATTTACAGGTAAACTCATGTTGCAGTATATATTCATGTATTGGGAAAAAAACCTTATGTCCTTTGTTGAGGCTCACTGACACAATGTTTAGGATTCAAGCTATGAAAACCAAAAGGTTCTCGTACATTTGTTATCTTCAAAAGTTGTTTCTCAAAAAATTATAAAATCCTACTTAGGTACCAAGAGTGAAAGGATTCATTGAGGATGATGAATCAGTGCAGGTCAGCAACTTAGTATATGTATTAAGGTACATGAGGATTAGGGATGTGGTGCATTTCAACCTTGCTGTCATCAGAATTCAACTGAGTCAACAGTTTGCCTTGGTGGGTGGTGGGTGCATTGTGCAGAACCTGTGTCGAGGAAAGCTGTTGTCTTGGGGCATGCATTTATGATAGGTATTATTTATAATTCTTTGCAAAAATGCTTTCTATCAACAAGAAATTTGGTTAAGAAAAACAGATAGCAGTTAACATTCAGGCACTTTTGGATGATTTGGGCAGGAAAGTATTAATCCTTTCCCCCTTGATTTAACCATTCCTGTTCAACTCACAAAAAAAAGAGCGGAATGTAAATTGCCATGTGGTGTAACGTTTTCACTTAAGTTTCATGATAATGGAAACTGTTTTAGCTGAAAATGGTAGGTAAGAGCTATCATTAAAGCACGCCTCAGGTGCATAGCTTTTCTCAATGCAGTTAGGGTGCTATGCCAAGGCAAGGTATTGACTAAGGCATGTTGAACCTGGTCAGAAAATGAGTTAGCTTTCATGAGTATTAAGTTTCCCTAATGAAAGATGGCCGTATTAATGTATGCATAATTGACCATAATAGTTGTCTGTGATGATGGATTTGATTGGATGCATAAATATAACTGTGAACTGTGTCATCTGGAATCTAGCATCCACCTTGGACTTCCTTCCTGTGTAATGGATTGTGGAGTCCTGCGCGGATGCAAGATCAAAATGGGGGTCACTTAGCAGACCTGTCTCCCTGGCAGACTCTGTCATTCAGTCACCAGACATACCTACAGAAAGTTTGATTTCACTGCACCAGTTTGCTTTGTCTGTATTTTTCAGTGGTAAACTATTGGATAACATCAGTGAATTAGAACCTTATCCAGGCTTTCAAAGTTTGGAGAAGATCACAAAGAATTGTCAAATTTCTCTTGTATTGAAGGAAAATATTTGTCAATTTGAGGCTTAATTCTGAAAATTGAGGTTTTGAATTCTTTGATGAAGTGGACTGTTATTTACAGGTAAATTTACGTTGCAGTATACATGTATGTATGTATATATATATATATATATATATATATATATATATATATATATATATATATATATATATACATACATACATACATACATACATACATACATACATACATATATATGTAAACCTTGTGCCCTTTGTTGAGGTTCACAGACACAATGTCCGTGCAAGCTATGAAAACCAAAAGGTTCTCATACATTTGTAATCTTCAAAACTGATTTCTCAAAAAAATTATAAAATCCCGTTTAGGCACCAAGCGTGAAAGGATTCATTGAGGATGATGAATCAGTACAGGTCAGCAACTTAGTATATGTATTAAGGTACATGAGGATTAGGGATGTGGTGCATTTCAACCTTGTTGTCATCAGAATCTGACTGAGTCAACAGTTTTCCTTGGTGATGGGTGGGTGCATTGTGCAAAGGTATTGACTAAGGCATGATGAACCTGGTGAGAAAAATGAGTTGGCTTTCACGAGTATTAAGTTTCCCTATTGAAAGGTGGCCGTATTAATGTGTACATGATTGACCATCATAGTTGTCTGTGATGATAGATTTGATTGCATGCATAAATATAACTGTGAACTGTGTCATCTGGAATCTAGCATCCACCTTGGACTTCCTTCCTGTGTAATGGATTGTGGAGTCCTGCACGGATGCAAGATCAAAATGGCGGTCACTTAGCAGACCTGTCTCCCTGGCAGACTCTGTCATTCAGCCACCAGACATACCTACAGAAAGTTTGATTTCACTGCACCAGTTTGCTTTGTCTGTATTTTTCAATGGTAAAGTATTGGATAACATCACAGAGATCAGCCAGGACCTTATCTAGGCTTTCAAAGTTTGGAGAAGATCACAAAGAATTGTCAAATTTCTCTTGTGTTGAAGCAAAATATTTGTCAATTTGAGGCTTAATTCTGAAAATTGAGGTTTTGAACAGTTTGTTGAAGTGGAGTGTTATTTTTATAGCTAAATTTGCATTGCAGTACATATAGAGGAAAAATAAACTTTGTGCCCTTTGTTTGTTGAGGTTCACTGGCACAATGTTTACCATGGAAGGTATGAAAGCCAGACGGTTCTCATACATTTGTAATCTTCAGAACTGATCTCTCAAAATATATTAAATCCTGTTTAGATACCAAGCTTGAAAAGATTCCTCGAGGATGATGAATCAGTACAAGTCAGTGACTTAGCATATGTTTTAATGATTATGAGGATTACAGATGTGGTGCATTTTAACCTTAGGTGGTCAGAATTAGACTAAGTGAACAGCTTTTCTTGGTACATGTTGGGTGCATTGTGCAGAAGTCATGGTGAGGAAAACTATTGACCTGGGGCATGCTTTTATGATAGGTGTGTTTATAATTCTTTGCAAAAATGCTTTCTGTCAACATGAAATTTAGTTAAAAAGAGTAAAACAGATAGCAGTTTACATCCAGGCTCCAGGGGGTAATTTGGGCAGAAAAGTGTTAATCCTTTCCCCCTTGAATTAACTATTTCCTGTTCAACTCACAAAAAAAAAAAGAAAAAAAGCTGGATGTAAATTGCTATGTGGTGTAATGTTTTCACTTGAGTTTCATGTTAATGGAAATTATTTTTGCTGAAAATGGTAGGTACGACCTATCATTAAAGCACACCTCAAGTGCATAGGTTTTGTCCGTGCAGTTTGGATGCTATGCCAAGACAAGCTATTGACTGAGGCAGGTTGAACCTGGTGAGAATAACGAGTGAGAGTTCATGAGTATCAGGTTTCACTTATGAAAGATGGCTGTCTTAGTGTATGCATAGTTGACCATCATAGTTGTCTGTGATGATAGATTTGATTGCATGCATAAATATAGCTGTTAACTGTGTCATCTGGAATCTAGCATCCACCTTGGACTTCCTTTCTATGTAATGGATGGTGGAGTCCTGCACGGATGCAAGATCAAAATGGGGGTCACTTAGCAGACCTGTCTCCCTGGCAGACTCTGTCATTCAGCCACCAGACATACCTACAGAAAGTTTGATTTCACCGCACCAGTTTGCTTTGTCTGTATTTTTCAATGGTAAAGTATTGGATAACATCAGAGAGATCAGCCAGGACTTTATCCAGGCTTTCAAAGTTGGGAGACGGTCCTGTTCAATTCAAGGTAAAATTTCTCCTGTGTTTAAGAAAATATTTGTCAAATTGATGTTTAAATCTGAAAATTGAGGTTTTGAATTCTGTTATTTAGTAGAGTGTTAATTACAGGTAAATGGTTGAGGGCACATTGCACTCAACATGGGCCAAGGAAAGCTATTGACTCAAATGATATGTTAACCACAAAGGGTCGATCCTTTCCCGTTGAATTGACACTTTCCTGTTTAAATCGCCCCATCCCCACCCCCCACCCACCCGCAAAAAAGGAAACAAAAACAGAAAAAGGTGTATGTTTATTTCTGTCAACTATAATTTTTTCACTTAGATTTCATGTTGATAGAAAAAAAAATCCTGACAATGGTACGTAAGACCTATCAAAGACCTATCATTCAGGCATACCTTGGGTCACTAGCTATTATAAGTGCAGGTGAGATGCTATGCAAAAGCAAGATATTGACTGTGGCATGTTATCTTGATTGGTCATATCTGCAATTTTCCTTCAGATGGTTTTTTCAGTACAGTTGAAATTAGTTAAAAACATTGAAGATGGTACATTTTGACCGGTAGCGGGTTTGGGCAAATTTAAGGTGTCATTGATGGCTGAGTCCTGCACGGATGCAAAATTGAATTGGTGGTCACTTTACAGACCTGTCTGAATGAAGGACTCTGTCATTCAGCCGTTATACACAAGTTCTAATTTTTACCATGATATTTTAAACCTGTTATTGTGCAAATATGAATGTCAGTGGGTAATTTGTTTACTGCGGAAATTAACATGCACATTGACAGTACATGAATAAGGCAAAACATAAATGCGGGAGGGCACGCAATAATAATTAATACAGGAATAACAAAGAGAAAAATAAATCAAAGATATGTCTGACATGAGGATGTATACATTAAGCCATCCAAAATTACTTATCTGATTCTCAGACCTTTTCTTAACATTGCATCCAAAGCACATCAAGGAAAGCGGTTGAGTCGGTCCAAACTTTTCACTGAAAGGTCATCTCGTCTTATCCCTTACCCCTTTTTATGCTGTCAGTGTCACATTTTTGAGTGAGTCGGCAGCTTTCTTCTGTGCCCTTTTGGGTGCAAGGTGCGCAAAGTTTGCCGTGGAAAGCTGTTGACCTTGACAATTATATTCTCTGGAACTACAGGCATGCTGGTACTGGAATGAAAGGTCTTTTTACAAGGAACATGAATCTGGCATCCTTGTCATAATTCGGAGCAGTTCCTTTGGTTAAGTAGTTCAGCTTGAATCCCAGTTGGCACTGAAAGAACTAACCAGCTAACAGCAGCAAGAGGTAAAACATCAGTGTTTTCAGTGATATCTCTCCGTTAGTTGTAGCCTGTAAAAAAAAAAAATTGAATGAGAATAATAGTAGACAGGCCCTATCAAAAACGGTAGTGGTATTTGTAATATAGCGGTAGCTGCTGTATGTAGCCACCCTTTCTGCCACAACAAAAAAAAAAAAACCAAAAACAAAAAAAAAATTAAAAATGGACACATACAGCAGGTGAACTGTCACTGCAGGTAAATTAACGAAGAAATTGACTCTTATGGTCATAAAGAGCAGGTGATCTCTCATGGCAGCGGTTGCATGCAGCAGATACCACTTTGACTGTATTATTTTTGTAATTTGTACTTGCAGAGTGAATTTCTCAGCCAGTTGCGCAAACAATTAAAATATAATCTCTTGTATTCTTGCAGACTTTGCAGGGCTTGAGCGGACTGTGGCGGAGAAGTCGTACCCTGTGGGTTAACATTGGTGGGCTAGCAGCAGGCGTGTACCTTCTTCACCGAACAGACAAACCAGTGGATACGTCAGCCAACACATCAAAGAGTAGTAAGACAAAAAAGAAAAAGAAGTCTTACACAATGTTGCAGACTGAAGGATAAAGTAAAATTTTGTTGCTGAATTTGTTCCTATAGAAGTGAATCCCTCAAGGCTAAATACATTTGTGGTACATATACTCACCAGCTGTTGTTTGGATTAGACTTGTACAGCAGCTTGTGACACATTTTAGGACAAATTTCAACTTGTTCAATGATGAAATATTACTATGAATGGTGTTTTGATACGATGTTGCAACTATATTTATTACTTTATTCTCAGGAAGTGGACCAATTGCCATATGAGACAATTTTTGTAGAATAGTGACATTGTGCAGTACAGTGTTGATATCTTAACGGCTGTCAAATAGAAGGAATTGTCACTTCTTGGCAACATAGTCTTAGTTCTGGAGTCGTATGTGAGAACCTTAACATGTAAATTGTAAATTTTGTATCGGAAAAATAATACGGATAGACAAAAAGGCTGCAATGATATTTTGCTGGTTGACTGGAAACTTGACGACAGCCAGGAGGGATAAAAATGAGTTTCTGTCTTTCACGTTTTGCATGGACAAGTGAACCTTGGACAAGGAGTGCATGTACATACTTACAGACTGCATGCAGCAGTATTGGAGTTTATGTTGCCGTGGCTTTGTGCAATACTGGGGAGGAAAAAAAACGTCAGTCGATTTTGCATATATGTGTAAGGTGAATGTTGAAAGCTGACATAGAGAATCTTTCTGCAATGTTGTACCTGTGACAAAGGGTATGTCTGACAACAGTGAGTGCAATTTGTTGTGGCAGACCTCCTGCTTCTGCTATTGAAACTTAAAAATTATTATGGTATGGTTTAAACATATTTTATTTTGAAAGAAATTCTGTAAATTGCTTTAATTTTGCTGTACGGTTACTTTCGCTTATTCGCTGATGGCACAAAACTGTGAAAATGAAGACACAGTGAAATAATATTTTAACATTGGTTGAATAGGAATTATGTCCCAAACAGTGAAATTAAAACTACAGTGAAATGTTGAACATACAAAAACTGTGAAAATTTATACATGCAGAAATAAAGCAGTTTAGGGTACAATTGGGAATGAGGGCTGGGCCCAACATAAATCCCTCTTGTAGGGAAAGGACAAGTACACAGAATGGACTTCAACAAGCAAAGGTGCCCTATGCAGTGCCCTGGAGGCATTATTATTGGCAGAACAAATTGACGAAGAAACCATAAAGACACAGGACAGGCAGTGTGGTTTTTAAGAAAGTGCCAAAAAATCATTCATAACTAACTAATGGCCACAGTACTTACAGGTGAACACGAAGGCCGCTGTGTGCAAAAACAGTAAAAAAGTGATGCCGCACACCTTTACTGTTTGGGCCACATGAACAAGATGGGGAATCTTTGATATAACGTAAAAGACTCGCTCCCAACTCTGCAAGTAGAGCTTCGACCTTTCACCATTATGGGCAAAGAAACGAACAGAAGGTTCAGGGTGTCTTACTAAGAAACATCAAATATAAATGGTGTTTATTTCAACTGTGTGCCAACAGACATTAATCTGGCACAATAAGTCGGGGGTTACATAAAAATGGCACTGCAGCACCAAAGAACTGCTCAATTCATGAATGGTAGGTAAACCCAAATGACTCATAATTCCCGCTGCTGTTAACAGTAACGTCTTGGTCATGTGATTATCTCAGCTCTGCAGGGGACCTACACAAGGTCAGTTACCAAAGCTGGCACTGAAGTGCTTCCATGGTTAAAGTGGACAACTAAAAAATATGATGCACATTAGGCAATGAGATTTGCATTGACGGAGACAAACAAAGGCAATGTACACTAGTTATTGAAGATACAATCTTTTGCTTATAAGAAAACAAGAAGTATCTAAGCTGGTGTTCACTGGAAAGAAATTGAAATTTATTATAATCAGGTTTTTTTGGGTTTTTTTGAAGCAAGTCAGGTAATCAGCAGTTCTGATTTACAAGGCAAGGTGATGAAATGTTTCACAGGAGTACACTTATTTTGTGGGTTACAGTGGGTCTGACTGTTACCCTCCAGTAGCTTCAGCTTGTACAGGATTTTTGTTGTTTCCAACAGTATTCATGACAAGCACGCACCACGGGGGATGGATAACAGTTGTGGCATTTTGGTCAATTTGGATGTTACACTCTCCTGGTATTAGCCCTATTCCTTTGAAGACATCAGTAAACTCAGTAAGAACTGCCGACTTGTTTTATGGATTCATTCCATGTGTGGTTGACTCAACCGAGTATACAAGTTTAATGAATCCAAAGTCAATGCAGGACCTTAAACCAAGGATTGGGGGTGACCTGGTATCTAAGACATAGAACTCTGTGGTCTGTGTATCATCCTTGTCGGTACAAGCGACATTACACATTCCACGTGTCTTTAATGGTGTACCGTTATAGGCTGAAAGTTTCTTTACTGGTTTTTGCAAAGGACGTATGGGGCCAATTTTGCCAAGAATATTCTGTGGGAGTATGTTAACTTGGGCCCCTGTATCAAGCTTAAACTCTGTAGCATGGCAGTTAGTTTGTAGTTTTTATACAAATGCTTGGTGATGTTCTTGAGATAGACTCTATTGCAGAGGCGAAACGCGTCAGGGAGGTTCCTCTCATTTACACTTTTTATCTTTGAGTTTAGTTGGTGATTTCTACTTCTAAGTCAATTTTAACTAATTAGTAGCTGGTTGGACTTCACCCTGCATCCCTGAGGATCCTAAACTCGCCATTTTACGAGTGTTGGGTACACCACGTTTTTACATGTTCTTGAGGGTCTGAATCAATACCATCAACAAATAACTCAAACTCATTGTCTTTGTACTGCTCTGGACATGCATCAATTTAGTCACATTCTACCTAGTATACCTGACTTGACCTACATACATTAGCCCAATGGTTCCACTTGTGGCACTTCAGGCACTGTTGATTAAAAGCAGGACATTTTATTTTTCTTATGAAATGTCCCACAACTGCCACACGGGTTAGATTTTGCCTGTCCATCACTGCCTGGTGGTGACAGTGTGGTGTTGACCTTGCCACGTCCACGTCCGGGGCCATGATGTGTCTTGACCTGAGTTATGGTGACCTTGACCTGAGTTATGGTGACCTTGACCTCGTTTAAATTTTTGTTGAGCACGAACTAGGTTATCATCAAGGGCTGTGAGCGCCATCTTTGGCTGAATTAGCCAACTGTCCCACATGCTGGTCCGATATTTCATTAATGTTACAGACTTGTATGGCCTTATTCAATGTTAAATCATACTCCTTGAGAAGTTGTTTTTGCATAGTGTTGTTGATAATGCCAGTTACGATGTGGTCTCTTATAAGTTTGTCACACAAGTTACCATACTCGCATGTGCTTGCTTTGATTCTGAGGTCATTAATAAATGCGTTGTAGGACTCGCCTGCGTTCTGAGTGGGTGTGTTGAATATGTGTCTCTCCATTATGACGTTTTTTCGTTGGCTGCAAAGCTCTTTAAATTTCTGTTTTAATGTCTCTGGCTGATAGCTTGTTTCCGCTGGCACTGTCACCTGACCTTGCTCATCCCTCTCTTCTGGCCTCTAGACAAACACCCTTTCTCTCTCTGTAGCCTGGCGACCGGCAAGATTAAGTAAGACCATTGCCTTTTCCTTGTCTGTTTTGTCTGAGTGGGCGCATTCTATTAAAATGTTATACTCTTTTTCAAAAACTCTCCAATTTTCGTCTACGTTTCCGTCAAATGAGAGTATATCTGGCTTGCACAGGCCTTCCATCTTGGTATGTCTGATATGATGGGAAATGTCCGAGAAAAATCCTGATGCACTGAATAGATGGCCTACAGTACGTGGTTCGTTTTGATACAGACAGTATTTGGGTGTAAAGCGTTGCTGGCGCACCAGCATCTCTGTTCTGACACCGTGTCATGATATTTGGTTGGATGTGGACGATAAGATGAGCATTCATTCAGGAATGACAATGACACAATGTGTCAAGTTTGATCCATTTATTGAGAGAGCCCGCAACCTCATTCCGAGATGCACATGACATCACATAAACAGGTGAACCACACTGGTTTGCAGGCGAACACAGTGTTGGGCTAATACATTGTGTTGTGTGTGACCAAGTAACTTAAGCACAATGGTGACACCATACAAACATTAACAAACATTAATAATGTGACAGGGTTGACCTAGCTGTCCTAACACTTGAACCATCCACTTATAATATGAAATATATACCGTACGCAACAAGTGAGGTGTTCTGTTCAGATACACCCGCCTTAAGTGTTCTATTATGACACATGAAAGGATAACTTAACATACAGAATATAGTTTAAATAAGATGATGGCATGTGCAATTCTTAAATCAATGTGACACACTTATTATGTACTGATATATGTACACTCTGGCCAGAAATAAATGTGATCACCTGACCAAGAAACGAGTATAATTTGGCACAAACTACCTGTAACTGGTGACAGACAAGTTTCACCTATGAAAATAAACAGTACAGATAATCTGTGACCGTGGACGTCCCAACAAGGATATTGAACCATACACAAAGAGAAATACCATGCATGTACGATATATCACCATTGAGCGATTATTAACCAGCACAATATTCTCCATATAAATGTTATACATTGTCAACTTGTGACAGATTCAACTCTTGCTTATTACAAATGAATATAGAACAAACGTTGAACTTAAAATATATGCTTGAGTTGAAGAAATATGATTAAACAACAAGTAACGGATGTAAAGTTGCTAACTGTATTAATATATCAAAGATAGAACCCGGAACACATCTTGCTTGGGTGATGGTTATACGTTTAATGACTCCATGCTTTCTCACTTCCTATGGTCAGGCTACATAGGAATGCAACTAGGCGGGCATACATGCTTTATTAATCGCCTTTGTTTCTAGGAAGTAACATTCTAGCATCATGACTACACAGGATGTGGGGGTTGTCAAGATGGACCATTGCATCCGTCTTTTCTTCCAACAAAGTTGAAACATTAATGTCACAAGTGATGGTAAAGAAGTCCTTGGTTCACAAAATGACAGGAAAACACAAGCAGGTTAAAGTCCACATGAGTGAATAGAGTGTCAATCGAGTTGATGGCACACTCTTTAAGATATTTAAAATCGAGTGTCAATCTCATTGATGGTACACTATTTGAGATATTTAAAAATGAGTTCTCTCCTCATACACTATTTGACATATTTGAAATCAAGTTCTCTCCCCATCTGTTTTTGTCCTTTGCTTGTATTTTGCCTTTACATAGTGAAAGGAAAGACAGTCCAATAAAAAGTCCGGTGGCCTGCGTTGGCGTTTTGGGTACACTTTGCGGATGGGCGGCATGGCGGCTCCAGTGTCTGCTACGTGCTCCTGTGGTGTGGCAGTGTTGGTGTCAAACTCATCGTCTGTGTCGTCGGAGTCTGACTGGGTGTTTGTGTCGTCGCGTTGATCAGGTAGCACCACACGTTTATAATGTGAGCTATTTCGTGTAAGTGAGTGTCCCTTGGTTTCAGCTGTGACCATTGACCCTTTGACGGCCACGACAGTGGGTGGCTGCGGATGGAAGGGGGCGTAGAGTTTGTGTTTTCGTGGCTGGCGTACAAGTACTGTGTCACCTACTTGTATGCGTGAGGGCTTAGTGTGAAGTGTCCGATCTGAATGTTTTTTCATGAGTTGTTTGGCTGCTGTATTATGACAGCGTACCTCAGCATCACAGGCATGGCTTACATGGGTTGCTTGTGGGAGCCGTGTATTGGGTTTGCAGCCAAATAACAGTTCGGATGCTGGATACGTGGTCGAGCAGTGAGGTTTCGCGCGGTAATTTCTCAGAAATTTGTATAAATCTTGCCTCCAACTTTTGCCTTTGACAGTGGCTGCTCAGATGGCCTTCTCTATTGTTCTCATGAATCGTTCAACTTCGGGATTAGCACGGGGCCACTTGGGCGTGATTTTTCTGTGTTTGAAGCCGAGATAATCGGCGAATTGATTGAAGTCCCGGGAGTCGAACGGCGTGCCGCTGTCGGTTTTCACTTGGACAGGTATTGAATATTCAGAGAATATTTTATCGAGAATCGGAACTATCGTGGTTGCGGCCGTTGATGAAACAATTTCTACCACAGGGTAGCGGAAGTATTCAAAGATTAAAACAAGCAGGTATTTGCCGCATGGGAGTAGTCCTGCAAAATCTGCGCTGATTTGTTCACACGGATGTGCTGGCAGCGGCAACATTTGGAGAGGCTCCATGGTGTGTTGTTCTGTACAGGCTTGGCATGGAATACATTGTCTCACTTCCTGTTCGAGGAGTTTGTGGATGTTTGGGAACCAGATCCCCTCTTTTGCTAGGGCTTTTGTTTTTATGCCCTGATGCCCTTAATGGGCCAGATGGACGGCAGTCGGTCTCAGTTTTTGAATTTTCCCTTTCAGCTTTTATTTTCCACATTTTACCAAAATCAAGGTATAACATTGAGGTGTATCAGCTGCATTCATGCAGCACATGTATCATTTACTTCTGTGAGCAAGTACCTTTTGCCAGGACAAGGCAAATGGTACAGTGGCTTACTGTTTATGTCAATGCTTATGCTCACATAACACATTTATTATATTATGTTTATCCTTATTATTCTAATCCTCAGTACTCAGAACCTCATGTCGTCATCTACAAGGTTATTACTCTCAGATTTAATATCCAATTTTCTGTCTTTCCTATGGATGAGTCGTCGAATATTTGTCAGGCCTGCAAGGTGCATGTAATGAATTTGCCTGTAATATATCATGAAAACATACATCTTTCATATTTAGATAACTCATGATCCCTCGTTTTCTGGAACATGAAGTACTTAGAAATTTTGGTGGTGTATCTGTAAACTGTTTAAATGATTTGTTGAACAATGAAAATGACCTTGAAAATGCTATTTCTATTGCAGCTGACTCTCCATATGTAGAGACAAAAGATCTCTCAGAATATCTTAAGCCATTGATGAACACTTTTTCAGCTTTGACTCTAAATATTCAGAGCCTAAATGCCAAATTTGATAACTTTAAGGTGATGATTGAAAATCTAGCTGAAAATGATTTTGAATTTAGTGTTATTTGTCTTCAAGAGACCTGGATCGAAAATCCATCGTCAGCTGACTCACTTTTTCACCTTAATAACTATACACTGATTCCTTTGGCTGCAACATGTAGTTCCCACGGTGGTTTGATGATTTATTTACGTAAAGATTTTCAGTTTGCTATACGAAACTTCTATTCTTCTAGCAGACATTGGGAAGGCCAATTCATAGACATAACTGGTGCAGATATGAAGCAAAAAGTAACATTATGTAATATTTATAGACCCCCGCATGACAGAAATGATGATATCGATGCCTTTATACATGATCTCAGTCCAATAATTGAAACGATATCAAGGGAATCATCAGACAAAATTATTGTTGGTGATCTAAACATTGATCTCCTTAAGGTAAATACAAGAATCAAGTATGCTGAGTATTTAGATACTTTACTTAGTAATGGCTTCCTACCTAAAATCACTTTGCCAACAAGGTTAACCGATAGGACTGCTACTCTCATTGATCATATCTTTTGTAATCTATCTCACAGTTTGAAATGTTCTACATCTGGTATTATCTTATCTGACATTTCTGATCATCTTCCTTCCTTTACATGTATCAAAACTGAACTTGTTGTTAGTCATCCACCCAAATATGTTAGGAAAATTACAAAGGATCCTTACTCACTTCAATGCTTCTATGATGAGGTAAAAAACTCAAGTATGAGTCAAACTTTTATTCAGAATTTACAGTGTGACCCAAACATTAACTACGACAAATTAGATAGTATAATAAGGAAAGCCAAAGAAGCACATCTTCCAATAAGAAATGTCAAATTTAATAAGTATAAACACAAAAAGTCCCCATGGGTTACAGATGGTATTCTCACTTCGATAAAATTTCGGGACACATTGTATAAAAAGTTAAAATGTACTGAAATAGACAACCCCCAACATGATACCTTGAAACAAAATCTGAGGGTCTATAACAACATACTAAATAAAAGTATCCGCTTACAGAAAAAGAAGCATTACCATTTTCAATTCGAAAAATTTAAAAATGATACCAAAAAGACTTGGGATGTGATAAGAGATGTCTTGAATCTAAACAAAAACAAAACAAATTTCCCTTCATTCTTCCAAATAGAAAATAATAAGATAACAAATAAACAAGTCATTGCTGATCGTTTTAATTAATTTTTCACAAATATTGGTCCTAAACTGGCGGCAGAGATTGATCCTAGAAACAAGCCTTCTTACAATTCCTATCTAAAACGTCCAACTGATCACATATTTTCTTTCACCTCAGTTGGGCCGCAGGAAATAATTCAGATTGTACAAAAGTTTAAACCGAAAACCAGTGCTGGGCATGATAATCTATCAATGAAACTGCTTAAAGGCTTAATTCCTTCAATTTCAGAACCACTGTCAATTATCATAAATCAATCCTTAACCACTAGTATATTCCCAGATAAATTAAAAATAGCAAAAGTGATTCCCATTTACAAAAAGGATGATAAATCCTGTTTAGATAACTATAGACCTATTTCCTTACTTCCAGCCTTGTCAAAAGTTTTTGAAAAAGTTGTCTACAACCAGCTGTACAGTTACTTTGAAACCAATTCATTATTTTATCCCAGTCAACATGGTTTTAAGAAATTACATTCTACTGAAACAGCCTCTTTGGAATTTATAGATCAAATTTTCAATGTTCTTGAAAAAGGCGAATTACCCATAGCTATTTATCTTGATCTGTCAAAAGCGTTCGATACATTAGATCATCAGATTCTCTGCCAAAAATTGAAATACTATGGTGTCTCTGGCATTGCTTTACAGTGGTTTAAAAATTACCTTACAAATAGATCACAATTTGTTCAATATGATGAATTTTCTTCTAAAAATCTAACAGTTAGTACTGGCGTCCCTCAGGGATCGATACTTGGCCCACTCCTCTTCATAATTTATACAAATGACATGCATCTTGCCTCATCTGTTTTTGAATCCATTTTATATGCTGATGACACCACTCTTGTAAAGAGCCTTTGTTCTTTCAGCTTCTGTCCCACCCAAAATTTAAATGTCCAAACTACATCTCTCTCTATTAATTGTGAATTAAACAAGGTGTATAATTGGCTGGCAGCAAATAAACTTTCTCTAAATATCGCAAAAACCAAATATATGATATTTCACTTTCCTCAAAGAAAAACAAATTTTACACTAGATTTAAAAATCAATAATGTTCCCATTTTAAGAACAGAAGAATTTGATTTCCTTGGTCTCCGAATTCAAGAAAATTTAAAATGGGATGCTCATATAAATAAGATTGGTAATAAACTTTCCAAACTTGTTGGAATTTTCAAAAGAACAAACAGTTTTATACCCACTGAAACTATGCTAGTACTGTACAACTCTCTTTTTCTGCCACACCTAAATTATTCTCTCCTTGCCTGGGGTTATTCATGTAAACGAATTTTTCAACTTCAAAAAATGGCCATTCGTCTAATATCTCATGCCAGGTACATATCCCACACTGATCCTCTATTTAAAAAACTCTGTATTCTTAAAGTTGAAGATTTGTTACAGTTAAAGGCATTAAGATTTTACTTCAGATACACAAGAGATGACTTACCAAAATATTTTCAAAACATGTTTTCAGTCCCTCCACCGTATCATACTTACTTCACCCGTGGTTGTAATAATGCACATTTCCCAGTACCTATGAGAGCTAGATCCAAACAGTCTATCAGGTATTACATACCAACTTTACTCCAAAATCATCCCCTTGTATCACTGATAAATTACATACTCATTCACTCTCAGGGTTTTCAGGATATATAAAAAATTACTATGTAAATCTATACTCAAATGTATGTACCATACCCAACTGCTATGTTTGTAACTCTTAAATCGATTATGTTTTATGTATGTGTTGACTGTGTTTTACAAAATTTTGAGTGAGTTTACTTAATCAGTTATTATCTCTCAAAGGTGGCTCCTGTGATAGCGGAAACTTATTTCCTTAGCAGGAGTCATCCTGACACATTACTTGTCGTAATTTTACAAAATAATGGTAACTGCTGTGATATAATTTTGAAAATTGTATTCCTTATGTATGTATTGTTATTGATGTGTCAAATAAATGTCATCTGAGTCTGAGTCTGAGTCTGAGTCAGGGAACGGGGTACCATTATGCAAGTTTCTTGTAACAATACGGTGTTGTCGTGTGCTAGTGAGAACTGATTGCGTATTTTGGACAGGGAGGTTAATCTTTGTAGTCAATGTTGTCAGTAGTGGCATACTTTTGTATGGTGTGCCAGTTGTTGTGTTGTATAAGTTCAGCTGCTGCTTGCAAAGTGTTGTCGTGCCTAGTTGCGTCCTTGACTGCATCTATAGTCAGGGTCTCTGGCATGGCAGCGTCAAGCAGAAAAATCACGACCATCTCCCTTCTAGATTCTAAGGCAACTACTCTTATTTATACAATATACAGACTATATACATTCCTAGGCGTTTCCCAGGGATATGATTGGATTACACTAGCCTTAACTTTTTCTGTCACAATTCCATGACACTCCCGGGCCACAGAAAGTGAATGTCTACAGAAATAATGTTTCAATGTCCACATTGTCCATAATATGTGCATACGTAATGTTGGTTATATGGATATGACATATTCCAGACAACACCTTGATATGCTAACAAGACTATCATGTACTTCGATTATAGTTAAAGCTATATTTGTAAATGCACCCTAAGAACAAAGATGAGATTACTCACAGCATCCGTTCACTGAAATTTCGGAGTTCCTTTACACTTTCATTATCTAAATCACTCATTATCATAATAATCACCAATTTGAAGTTTTGCTGCATACGCAGCATTTCAAGACTGATGCTTGTTGTCAATTTTATCAATAGTATCTTCCCTTGGAATCATGGGTTCATGTGTAGCCATAACTTCTAGAGGGTACAGTTTTGCAATAATTGGTCTATTCATCGTACCGTTTGCTGTTCTTAATTTGACTGATCTCACTAGTCCGTCTTTCCCTGGTAGTAGCTGTTCTACCTTATCCAATTTCCACTGAAGTCACGGCTTGGTTTCATCATGAACCAAGACAATGTCCCCGTGTTGAACTTGGTTTTCAACAGTGCCATGTATATTATGATGCTCACTCAATGCAGGCAAGTATTCACTTATGAATATAGTCCAAAAGTCTTCATTTTATTTTGGCCAACAGGTTAACTCATTTGTTCAGCACATTTTGATTCACAGTTGCACCGTATGTTGGGTCATGTTCACATATATCAACAGGTATATATGGTACATTAGTCAACATTCTCCCATGGAACAGGTGGGAGGGAGTTACAGGTTGCAAATCACCTATTGAAGAGCTTATGTATGTGAGTGGTCTGTCGTTGAGGCCATGGTGCGTTGTTCTGTGCAGGTTTGGTATGGAATACATTGTCTCACTTCCTGTTTGAGGAGTTTGTCGATGGTTGGGAACCAGATCCCCTCTCTTGCTAGGGCTTTTGTTTTGTTTATGCCCTGATGCCCTTCATGGGCCAGATGGACGGCAGTCGGTCTCAGGGAACGGGGTACCACTATGCGTGTCCAGATGGACCATCACAATGATCCCTGAAACAGTATTGACGCTGATCACATTATATGATGCAAAGAGTTATTGTGAATTAGGACCTGCTTCCTTGAGAAGAAATCTGTATGAACTTCACGAAGTGAATCTACTGCAGAATACTCACGATAATGCAGAATGTATTATTAACCGACACTACAATACCACGTTAATTCAAATGTGAGTCACTGAAATCAAGTAAAATACAATATGGATTCGCAGATAAATCAATACATGTATAATTAAATCAACATAGAATGCATAACTAAACTGCCTCGGAAAGGGACTGCAACTTCCCTAGCAGCAAGCATAACCATGCATGTACATTGTGGTCATCACAACTTTACCGTGGCATAGTCTTGAACACGTTATAAAACTTATGGGATCATTTATAGACGTTTCTGAACTGTTGACACAGATGGGGTGCCGTGTATCATGGTAGAGTTGATGAGTGACACGAGGAATGTTCTAGCGGTAAACTGAAAGTACAGAATTATCCGAACATTTGAGACCTTGAACTTACAAAGTTGTCCTACAAAGTCCATGATTATTTTGGTAAGTAAAAGTGGCTCTATTTACAAGAAGTGGTCTTCACAGCTGGCTTAAAGACGAAAGTTGAGTGCGGGTATCATGGGCATGCAATGAGATGCACAAAGATGAAGGCTGCAGATGCTATGAAAGCCAGCAGACAGGAAACTGAGAAATTACACTGACTAACCTAAGATGAAAACATGGGCACCCAAGGTAGATAGGATACACATGAATCAAATGCTCAAAATATTCGATAAGGGCATAAGAATGCTGTTTCATTTAAGGTGGAAGCTGTGAAGCTAGTGCGCAGTGAGACTGGCAACTTTGGATAGCAATTACCCATTTAATTTTTTCACAAGTACATTTAACCTATATATTTTCTGATTACTACGTATTCATAGATTTGTATCCTTAGAGTTTTTTTGCAGGATCAGAATTTTTTGAGATTTTATAGCATTTTTTTCTGACTTGGTAGGATTTTCACATTTTTCGCGCAGAAGTCACACAAAATTGTTTGTTTCCAGTTGAAATCAGAAGAAATTTAAAATCTATATCCATGTACAGGATCGAATTCAATGGTTAGTCCTGAAATAGCATTAATATAAAGTAACAAAATTTTTAATTTAGTCCTGACAGGTTGTTCATTTTCCTTCTATAAATTGCTCCAAAATTCATGGAAGGGGTTGTCAGAAAAAAAAATCCGGGGAACTGTTCCTGGATATGATATTTTTCTTTTAATGTCCGTTCATTATAATGTGATAGGGCAATTTGTATGTTTGTGAGGCGAGATACAAATTTCAGAGGTTGAGCAAAAAATTGTTCCAAGAAAATCGCATTGAAAGAAAAAGTTGCCAATTCTTACACATTTATGGCTAATTTGTTAACAAGAGCGAACAACATCTAGAAATCCAAGTACAAAAGATAACAAGACAAGATAAATGTGTAAAAGAAAGTTCTGGGGTAGCGTCCCCCAACGCGTTTCGGGCCCCAGATGGCCCTTCATCAGGGGATGGGAGGCTCCACTTTATTTAAATTCTAACAGCAGCTTAAGTATTAAATATGAGGCTCATTATCGTGCTGGGTAAAGAAAAAGTTTCGTGACGGTGCTGCCCTCTGTCGGTGGTGGGAACGGTCAGGCTTTGTGACGTTGTGTCTGGCGCTGTCTTACGCTCACGTCTTACTTATAGAATAAGTCAAATCAATATGGTAAAGAGAAGAAAAAAGAAAGAGAGTTAAGTATTAGGCCTATACAGACTAAATGAGTGTCCTCACACTAGAGTCAGACATAAATATCAGTTAGTGTATACGTTGTTAAAGTTATTCCATTTAGAGAGTTCAGTCTTGAATAAATTTCCGTTCTGCCGAATTGCGGTTGAATTACAAGAAACGCCTGATTTTTAATATAAAAAAATTTTTTTATGGAAAAGTGATCTGGTTCCTTGGTTGTCTTTTAATGTTCTGCATATCTCAGCTGATTTTGGACGTGGGTCCGGAGTCCCACTGCAAAAAAAGGATCAAAGTTCAATCAAAGCTGACGGGGGGGTGGGGGGGGGTGGGGGGGTGGGGGTGGTCCTTCATCTTCTTCATCTGATAAGTATAAATCGTTCCTAATTATCGGCGTATTATTCAAAAGCTTCATATGCCACTCAGGGTATGTCGGGAAGGGTTTGGGTAATCTCGGTCCTATGTATTCATTAAAATACGTGGGACGATAGACCCGTGGATTCCTTGTGATTGGAATTTTCTTTTCGCAAGTGTGGGATCTGTCTTCATTATTTTGCTTGCTGACGATCCTAAGGATGACTTTCCCGGGGTCTACTTCGAAGGGTCTGTGGTATTTGACAAGTTTTGTGGCCTCCTTTCTCGGGATATACAGTCTGGGTGGCAAAAAAATCCATGTCATGGATTTTGAAGTGCCAACGATAGTTGTCCATTCTGTTATACGTTTTGTTGCATATCTCGCATGTGAATCTGTCATCCGTTCTGTGGATGTTGGTCACGTGTCTATTCAGCGACTGTTTGTGACAAAAATTACAAATCAGCATTTTTCCGCTTTGGAATTTAGTCCGTATGGTGTGACCGTGTTTAGTTCATGGATCCACGCTGCCTTGTGGGTGGTTCATGTTACGTTGTCATGGTCAGAAAATTTCTGTATTCCATATATTGTGACGTCAGGGGCTGCGCATTGTTTTAAGTGTAGGGGTATGGACTTGGGTTTGTCATCCCTAATGTCTTGTCGGTGTCCGTCAAAACGTTTGACTAGTGACAGTGATGTTTGTCCCACGTACTGCTTATGGCATTTGGTGCATTCAATTATATATATTAAATTAGTGGATCGACAGTTAATTTCCTGGTTAATTTTATATCTAATGTTGGTAGTTGTGCTTATAAAGGAAAAGGTGTCTTTCATATAACTACCAACATTAGATATAAAATAGTCCAGTAGTCAAACGTTTTTACACTATTGGGATCTGCATCTCCTTCAATAATTATATCGTCGTTGTGGCAAATTACCCCATCCTGCCTTGTAAGACTTTCTCCATGCACTTCTGGAAAATATCGGGTGCCGATGCAATTCCATAGGGAGTGATTTTTGTTGTATACCTTGGGCTATGAGGTTCCAGAGGCAACTGGTGAAATCCTGAATTAGCATCAATTTTTGAATACAGTCTGTTCTTTCCACTGCCCTCTGCAATTTTTCCAAGAGTTTTTCTACTTTAGGCATTGGGTGCACTTCACGTTTTACTGCTGGATTGCGTTTCATGAGATCTACAAACATCCCCATTTGCCTTTAGTACCACTACAATGGGTGCGCACCAGTCTGTTGGCTCATCAACAGGCTCAATACCTTTCAAATCCTCAAGATGTGCTATTTCCTGTTTCACTTTACTCAGCAAGGGGAGAGGCACTCTCAGTGGAGTAGGCAAGCAAAATGGAGTTGCATCATCTTTTAGTGTCATGGTCACTGGGTCACCTTTGAGCTTACCAAGCCCTTCAAGTGGTCATGGGAAGGCTTTAACTACCTTTTCTTTTGTGGCAAGTAAACCATCAGGTCTGACGGTTTGGTGTTTGTATTATCAACTGTCTTTACAATGTATGTGCCAGGAATATCATGGATGAGACTGAGACTGTGGATGTCCAGAATACCTAGCAGTAGTTTTGTTGCTTGTGAACCACATATACTCGTTCTTGTATTTGCATACCTGTATCATGGCTTAAAGATAATCCACACCACCATTTATATCTGATGGCATGTCACCAGCACCAACCAGGTGTCTGTCAGGCACTGACAGCTCACCAAATGACTGTTTATGCAGGGCTTCTGGCATAACAGACACTTTGGCACCTGTGTCAATGCACCATGTTAAAATCTCATGATCATGTGCATGTAGTTTGTCACTTCAACAAATGTAGGTGTATGTTCATTTTGTTGAAAATTGACCTGATGAACAACTTTGGTGTGGCATATAGCAGAATAGTGCCAAACTTTTTTGCACCATTTTCATTTATTTGCAGCATTATGGCAATTTTTCTTACCCCAGGCATGGTTTGTATCACAGTAGCCTCATTTTTTTCTCAGGCTGCTCTGTCTTTTTATTTTTTGAGGAGTTGGTTTACTGGATGGGCCCTGGTCTATTCTGTGGACTCCTATGGCTATGCCGTTGTCATTTTGGATTTTGATTCACAGCATCAATTGTTGCAGTTTTAGACTCTCTTAATTCATGACCGGTGGCTTCTTTCAATGGCAGGATTTCCACTGCTTTTTCCAAGGATAGTGTTGCACCCTCATCATACAGCACATATGGCCTCTGACCTGTCACTCAAACCACAACTGACTGTTTGAATATACACAGCAACTGGAAAACTTTTGGATTAAAAGTTCTGGAGATTGATTGTAACTTCTATTTTGTGAGTACATATTTATTCTCAATACCTTCATGCATCTTACTGCCAAACACTGGGTGGATTGATGACTTGAATCATTAGGGAACCGTGATAAACATTGAAATGTTGCTGGAGCACCGAACATCTAAGTGTCCTAGCCATTATGCTGAGTCGTACTTGGAGGTCCCTTTTTATCGGGCAGCTGCACCTTTAAACCTGACTGGCTTCACAATTTTTCTGCCTGTACGTGTACTCACAGGAACTGGGTCTACAATAGGTGGCAATTTATTCCCTGCCTTGAACTTAGCTTTTGGTTTAGTGGTGGGACCTGGACATTCATTTTCTGCCTCTGTGTCACTGCAACTGTGTTGGCCCCCCTCTATATCATGCCTGCATTTCCATTTGCAACTGGAATAGGTGCCTGCTGCTCAGTTTGTTCAGGTGGCTGTGCAGCAGTGCCTTTTGTAGTCACATGATCTTTCACCGAAGGGTTACCAGCTGCTATGTCCTTCTCCAGGAGTTTATGGCAAACTTTATTCACCCAGCCTGGAATGGTGAGGGCCCTATATGGTTTCAGGGGATCAAAGTGTTGTGTCTTTACCTCTTTCTTGTCCCAAACCTTGTAGAGAACAGGAGTTTGCTGGCTGACGACCACACATGGCCCAGTCCAAACTTCCTGCAGCTTTGGATTTTTGCCTTTTGTCCTCCTAAATTTTTTTCTGTACACCAAGTCACCAATCTGGTAGGTTTTGTTACACAAGGGAAGGTCATAACTCCGGAGCATATGTTCCCAGCTTTGTTTTACCCTATCTCAGGCTACATTCTGTATCCCCACTGTTGCCTCTTCCAACTCTGATGCATATTCTTGATAATCCACACTGGCAATGTCTGAGCTGGGCCACCCTAGGTGTACATCCAATGGCCACCTGGTTTCTTGCCCCAGCATTAAACGGTTTGGGGTGAACCCTGTCACTGAATATGGGGTGCTATGGTAGGCGGCAGTGAGAAGGGGCAAGTGTTTGTACCAATCCCACTGGTGTGAACAGACGTAACAGTGGACCATCTGTAGAAGGGTGTGGTTAAAATGATCCACTGCACCATTACTACTGGGTTGATATAGGGTGGTGCGAGTCTTGGTTACTTGGAGCATTTCACACACCCACTTCATTTGCTCACTGTAAAAATTATGACCTTGATTTGTATGGACCTCCAATTTTTGGCCAGCATGATAACAGTCACAGGCTTGTGAATCAATCTTCTTTCTGGACAATCCATCAGCATTCCCATGCTTTTTTCCTGAGCGATGCTCAATAACAAGGTCATACTGGCTGCATTCCTCCAACCAGCATGCTAGTTGAACTTCTGGGGCCTTAAATCTGAACAACCAGGTAATACTGCCATGGTTTGTTTGCAGGATGAACCATCTCCCAAGGAGATAATGGCGAAATTGCCTGGTGAAACGGACCACCGCCAACAACTCACGTCTTGTTACACTGGGTTGTATCCAGTCAGTGGATTGCATAAGAAATGAGCCTCTCAATCCCTTCCAGTTGCTGGTACAGGACAGCACCAATGCTATTTGAAGAGGCATCTGTGTCCAAAATAATAGGTCATTAGCATTTGGGTATGCTGATATGTGTGACCTAGTAAGGCAATCGTTCAAAGTCTGGAAGGCCTTTTCTTGATTTGGACCCCACTCAAATCTGGTCCCTTTCATCAGCAGGTTAGTCATAGGCCCTGGCATCCTGAGGCACAAAATGCATGTAGTATCCAGTAAGACCAAGGAATGCTTGAACTTCACGTACTGTCCTAAGGGGCTCCCTCTCTACAACATCTCTGATCAAAGCAGGGTTGGTCTCCACTCCATCACCACTGACAACATGCCCTAGAAAGACAACACTGTCCTGACACAGCTGGAATTTTTCTGGCTTTAATTTCAGGTCATTTTGACGGCGTCTTTGCAGCACTTCCCTGAGCCATTCAATGTGCTCCTACAAATTGGAGCTGGTAACCAGGACATCATCAATATAAACAGAGAGAGTCCTCCATTGAAGACCTTGGAGCACTAGCTCTATGGCTCTTTGGAAAGTAGATGGAGTATTACAGAGTCCAAAGGGAAGATGCTTGTATTGAAACAAGCCACACTTGGTTATAAGGGCAGTTTCATCTCTGTCTTGCTCATCTACCTCCAACTGATAATATCCACTATTTAAATCAAGGGCTGAGTACCAGTAGGAGTAACTAAGGGTGTCCAGGCACTCCTCTATCTTTGGGAGTGGATAGCTGTCTTTGATGGTCACATCATTTAACTTCCTCAAATCGATGCACCATCAGACACCTTTATCTCTCTTGCTAACTAGTACAACGAGCGAAGCCCATTCACTCTGTGAGGGTTCCACAATATCAGCCGCAAGCATCGTCTTGAGATATTCTTCTTCTTCCCCCTGGTAACGGGGGGGGGGGGGGGGGGTCTACCTAACCACCTGTCAGATAGGTCAGGTCCCTCCAGTGTCAGTCTTGTGTTTAGCCACCGCACAATGGCCTAGGTCAGTGTTATCCTTGGAGAAGACATCTTGAAACTCCCATATGGTGGCTGCCAATACCTGTTGTTATTGAAATCAAGGCCATCACTAGCATGGACTACCATTAGGCGAAGATGCTCTGGCAGATCCTCAGGTGGGACAGGACCCGATTGTCGGACCCAAACCCCATCTGCCATTTCTGCGTCCTGCGAGTCTATACCCCTCTTAGACATTCTTTCATGCGCTGCACGCTCTGCCTCGATCACCTGTCCAATGCAGGTGCCCCTTGACAAAGTAATCTCTTGGTCAGGAAGATTGATCAACCTATGAGGCACTTGAGCAGAGTTCACCAATACAGATCCTGCAACACATCAGGATGAAAGTCTGTAGGTTCAAACACCATGGTGGTTTCCCTATAAGGGTGTTCAATTGCACCCAGAGTAACATTTTCAGTTGCAGGTTTCAAGCTGTAAGGCTTCTTATGAAGAACACGACTGGCCTTGTAATTTACACTGGTGCCCGCATCACGTGCCAACAATGTTGGCTTCCGTGTGTCCTCTTGTCGGACAATTACTTCATTAGGACCTTTGGTGGGAGAAGGGGAAGTGAAGGCACTACTGCCACATGGGTGGTGGCAGAAATTAATGTCTCTTGCTGGGCTGGGCATTCATCACAATCATTATGTGCTTCTAAAAATTGTTCCACTTGTTGTTGGAATGCTGTATCTATCTCTGCATTATCATTTGACAGTGATTTGAAATATTTAAACCATCTGTCAGGTGACATACCTTCATTTCTTCCACCACCTCCTTTTAATGACTTAATGAACTTCCACAACTTATCTGGGTATGACAGACATGCTTTGCATTTCTGAAATAGACTGGATTTGTATAATCTCTTTTTGTACTCACAAAGTGCTTTAAAGCTAGACTTAGCACTCAAATAGGTTTTTAAATCTGTAAGGGATCTAGAAATTCTAAATCTGCTGAGTAATTCATGTCTATTATTTTTAGATACAGTACATTCTTCATCCCACCATTCAGGATTCTTATCATGCTTGTTGCGCAGTGTAGGTATACTTTTTTGGATTGTCCTCATATGTTCAGCAGCAGATTGAAATACACCTGTAAAAACAGAAACTGCTTCATTTATATTACCAAGATTTATAGCATCATAAAAATTAGACCATGCTTGTTCATCATTTAGTCTTTCCAGAAAAGTTTCCTGGAGGTCTGGATCCCATTTAAACTTTACAGGCTTTTGTAGATCATTGAAACTATCATATGAAGACCAGTTACAAGATAATGTACAAGCTAAAGGAAGATGATCTGAAGAACTAGTAAAAGGAACAACTTCAAAGTGTGTTATGTAATCAGATATTGCTGATGAAGTCAACATGTAATCAATCACACTACATTATGCTTTATACAAGTGAAGTTGCCATCGACATCATTTCCAGATCTTCCATTCAGAAAATATACATCAAACAAACAACATAGGTCAATGAGAGCACGACCAAAAGTGTTGATTTCTCCAGTGTCACAAGAAACTCTGGGTTTAACAAAAGTGTCGGACCTATACCACTCACCAATAGGCATATTATCAATTGAATCATCTACAATATAATCTGGTGTATTCTTGGTTCTGGCATTAAAATCACCTATTAGCATTAGCTCTGAATTTTCATGATTTAACATAATAACATTTAAAATATCTTCAAGGAGTTGTAGACCCCTCAGGCGGTAAGTAAACACTCCCAAGTATAATGTCATGTGGTAAATTAAAGAAAGATTTGTCAAGCTTGATAAATGTTGCTATTTCAGTATCATGATTTATTTCATGAACTCCATCTAATGTCTCATTCTTAACAAAAGTCAGAATACCGCCTGGGTTTCTCCCATAATAAGCTGTACGTGGTGAGAACTTACTGAATGCAGTGTATCCTGGTAACAAATCCATAAAGTCCTCCTTTGAAGATGCCCAAGTCTCGGACAATGAGACAATGTCAAACTGAAGCAGAAAATTCTTGATCTTGTCAACATGTCCAGATAACAAAGTTTTTATGCCAGCTACATTCCAGCTTAAGAGTTTTAGATTGTTTCTCCTTAAACCCTGAGATCTGTAGCTGTTCACCCATTTAATTTTTTGACATCCTCATGCTCAAAGTCATACACATATACATCTTGACCAACTACCAGTTTGTCATATCTCAGATAGATGCGAATGTCTTTATTCTCCTGTCTGGCTTTCATTCTTTGAGAAGTCCAGTGAGGGATCAGCTTGCGTCTTATATCTCTAACCTTTTCACTGAAATCCTCACTGACCTTTTCTTTTGTCTTTTTAAGAGTCTTTCTAGCTCTATGCAGTACTTTCTCTCTGTGCTTCCATTTCGAAAACTTAACCACCAGTGGGCGATGATGGGTGTTTTCATCATCATGGGTGGTTTCCTCTACCTCCATGTCATCCTGATCACATGTCGCTTGATGGGTGCGTTTTTTTCCCAAGCGGTGTGCCCGCTCAATTTCAATTCCTCATGTGGAATTTGCAATTTGTCAGCAATAAAGTCTTTCACCACCTCTTCGGTTTCCTCCCAGGTTTCCTTTTCTTTCCCAGGTAAACCTCGGAAAATTAAATTTTCCCTTCTAGATTGGTCCTCCAAGTATATTACCTTATCTCTTAGTTTCTTGTGTTCAGCTTCTAAACATGTTACTCTCTCCTCCAGTATGTCCACTTTATCACTTAGGTCTCCAACTAACTTTGAATCTATAATATCCCCTGTTTGTCCAATGACACTTTGCCTTGAAGTGCTTCTTTGGGTTTTGGGGGGACCTGGATTCAGTTCCACGTCAGCGGCCATTGTCAACAACAGAGCCATGAAAAGAAATGTCCTAGTTGACCCTGATACCCCCTTCTTGCCAAGTACTATCAATGGAGCATGGAACCTGTCCTTTGGCCTGGGTTGTTGAAACCTGCCAATTCTGGCCCTCCAAAGTTGTATGCCAATCCCCATGTTATCCACTTCTCCTTTGCCTTGGTATCTAAAATAATTCCTCTGACAAAATTTGTCACTTTTCAAAACTTCTTTCTATGCAAACTTTGCATTTTAAGGCAGAGGCCACATGCCCAGCTTCTAACTTTGTTACCACCAGGTGTCACCCAAATGTTACTATGGGTGCAATTGAACACCCTTATAGGGAAACCACCATGGTGTTTGAATCTACAAACTTTCATCCTGATGTGGTTATAGATTATTTCACATGCTTGATGGGTACCAGGCAGGGTTGTATGATTCGCCCTTTTTTATTCATTATGTATGTAAATGAATTAGTTAATCAATGCAAGAAAAATGGGTGTAACAGGATTTTTGTCACAGAAGAAGCCTCTGATATTATTTAACTCCTGTATGCAGATGACCTACCATTAATTAATGATACTGTAGCTAGACTTCAAAAGCTACTAAATAGTCTAGATGAATATTGCTATAAACATGTTCTTAAGATTAATTTAGCAAAATCAAATATTATGGTCTTTTGTAATGGAGGACCTCTTCGCAAGAATGAAAAGTGGTACATTAATGGTAAACCTGTTCAAGTTACACCATATTATAAGTACTTAGGCTTGGTGTTCTCCTCCTGGATGAAATGGTATAAAGCTGTAGATACTCCTGCTTCCCAAGCAAGAAAAGCAGTAGGTGTTATTAAAACTCTATACTACAAGTGTGGAAGTGTACCTATTGATTTTGCTTTTGAACTGTTTGATAAAATGGTTGTTCCAATTCTCACATATGGAGCGGAAATATGGGGTGGTGTTTATCAAGACAGAGTAGAAAGTATTCATAGGAGTTTTTGTAAATTCATTCTCAAAGTTCCTTCACAAGCACCAAACGCAGCAGTCCTAGGTGAATGTGGCAGGTCTCCAATCTGTGTTATTTATATGACAAAATGTATTAAGTTCTGGTTTAAGATACTGAATATGTCAGATACTCGTTACCCAAAAGCTTGTTATAATTTAGTGTATAGACTTAACAATAGTGGAAAGACAAATTGGGTTACTGATGTTGAGTTGCTACTTTGTACACTAGGCTTTGGCCATGTTTGGCTAAGTCAGACAGTAGGTGATGTAGAGAGTTTTCTTTCTATATTTAAGCAAAGATTAACAGACACTAGAATGCAAGAATGGAGCGCAAGTATGAAAAATAACTGTACACTAAGAACATATGTAGGATTCAAGTCCTTATTAGTGAAAAAACAATACCTTGATTGTATAACTTGGCAAAGACATCGTGTTGCATTGTCAAAGTTTCGTTGTTCATGTCATGATTTGAATATAGAAGTGGGTAGGAGGAGAAACCTACAGGTTGATCAAAGACAATGTAATTTTTGTTTACAAACTCTCAACATAAATGTTATTGAAGATGAGTACCACATTTTGTTAGTCTGTGATAGATATAGACAACTCAGAAAGAAATATTTACCCAAGAAATACTATGCATTACCTACTCTACATAATTTCAATAATTTAATGAGTAGTCAGAATGTTTCAGTTATAAATGAGGTCCTAATATTTATTAACCACTGTTTTAAGACGAGGAATTCCGACACATAATGTTCTATGATGTTACTCTCCTTACCTGTATTTGTAAAACAACATTGGACTTTGTATTTTGTACCATGAGTGTGTGGCTCATTTAGTACAATAAAGCTTACTTACTTACTTAAACATAGTAACATTTTCAGTTGCAGGATTCAAGCTGAAAGGCTTCTTATGAAGAACACGACTGGCCTTGTAATTTACACTGGTGCCCTCGTCATGTGCCAACAACATTGGCTTCCGTGTGTCCTCTTGTCGGACAATTACTTCATTAGGACCTTTGGTGGGAGAAGGGGAAGTGAAGGCACTACTGCCATATGGGTGGTGGCAGAAGTTAATGTCTCTTGCTGGGCTGGGCAGCTGCCATCTGTCCCAGGCCCTCTTTGTTTTCTGACAGTGATGTTCCGGGCTCTAACTTTGGACATGAGTTTTTGAAGTGTCCTGGTTCCTTTCAGTGATAGCAGAAATCAGTAGGGCCAGCTGTAGAGGGAGACATAGATCTTCTGTCGATGCTCTTGGAGTGGGGTGATTGATTACGACTGCCCAACAGTTGAGCAGGTGATGTCACCCTCTGAGGATCCAACAGATACATCATGTCTTTCATCATATTCCTTAGTTCAGCAAGGTCTCCACTATCTTCAGGTGCATCCTTATCTTTATTATTTGAATCTGTCTTTTTCACCAAGGAAGCATGAGGACTTGGTGAGCGAGTGCGAGTATGGGTCTGCCAGGTCCCACTTGCATGCCTTGCTACACAGTCTTCATCACTGTCCCACTTATCAGCCCAAGCCCCCTGTCTGACTGGCCCAGTTCTGTCCTCTGTGTCTGCCAACAGTGGCCTTGTAGTAGTACTCCTTCATTTGAACTAGGCTCTTTGCCTCTTGTAGGCTTCTTAGCCTCATGTCGAGGACTTCATAAGCCACCCGGCTATTGTTGCATCCTGAGGAAGATATCCACTTTTATATCCTCTTGCATTTGCCATGTAGCAAATGGTTCAGGATATGCATGAGGAACAAGACGATTAATTTCCTCTGCAAATTCTTCCAGGGAATCCTTACCCTGGTGCAGCTCATGCAGTTTGAGTCGCACAGTTATGGAAAGGTCATTGATCCCAAATCTACGCTGCAATTCCAGCTTAGCATCCTGGAAGCTGACATTCTGGTGGGCAGCTAAGGTACACAGATGATGTGCTGGTACACCTTTCAAAGACTCGTATTGCCCTGTGAGTTTCTCCCGGTCTGTCCACCCATATTAATTGGCCACATATGTTCATGGGGCACAATGAAAGATTCCCAGTCAGAAGTGCCATCGAAGCTAGGCATTTTTGACCTGGGGCCTTCATGTCGATTGGCATGGAGTGGGGGACCCCTTGCAGGCAAGCCCATGCAAGGGTCGGTCAATTGTTGTTGAGGAGCCATTGATCCTCTCTTCTGCTCCTCAACTGGGCATCATGAGTGCAGTTTTTTGCATCCAGTAAATCAAATGCCCCTGAAGTTGTGGGTCAACTTGTGATGGAGCACTCAGCACATTGAGATCATCTCCCTGGCTGCCAATCCCCAATCTATTAGAAGTAAGGAGATCTGTTGCATCTGAGGACACGGGTGGATGGGAGACCAGGTAGTACTTGTTCGGCCCGTCCCTCTACCGCAATGGGGGAACGGGGTACGAAGTTAAAGGCAGCACCCTCCCCCTCCAAAAGACCTTGGTCTCTGATTTCAGAAGATGTGAGTAGCCTAACATCTTCTGTTATCATATCCCTTATCCTCCCAAGATTCTCATCCCTGACCCAACCTAACCCAGCCTCTGCAGATGGTTGTTCACCCACCCCCACTGGGGCCATGGGTGTACCATACCCCGTTCCATGCTGTTCATTAGCGTCCGACATTTTTGCTGAGAGGGCTTACTATAAAACTGTTATCCCCCAATCAGTGAAGTTCAGAGTTGTATGGAAAAACAGCTGAGCAAGGTTTCAGAGTGCAATCACAATTATTGACAGTCGAACAATAATAATGCAGACCAAAGATGCAAAATGGGATTCCCAAAACTACACTAAATGTATCCAGCAGCAGCTGACAAGGACTGAATAGAAGAAATGGATCACAAGACTCTCTAGGTAATGAGTCTTAAGTTCCTATAATCAGCAAATTTGTGACCAGATGTTTCCAGGTAAGAATATCCTGACCAAATGCTGTCTGAACACAGTTTTACAAGGCAAAAATTGTGAAGCCAGTTTGGTGCAATGAGATGCTATGTTCCCTTACCCAGAGTTGGACCACTACACATCAATGTATAGTACGGTATTTTATAACAAATATGACTAAAATGTGATCACCCTTGAATAAATACTGCCCTGTGGAAAAGCTGTCTTGCATTCACATATGAAAGCTTTTTCAAAATGCCCAAGGGTCACATAAAAGGAAGTCATCCGATATATATTTTATAAATAATAACTAACTTTTAGTAACATTGACACAATGATCTCACCTGATCACAAGTATGGTTTTGATAAACAATAAGTGCCTAAGTGTTATGCTTGAGATATTTCCCCCAGCACAGCTCCAATATAAATAATACTTGTATCAGGAAGTCAAGCTACAAAAACAGTTTAAAAAAATTTGAAACAGGGGTCACAACAATCAAGGGATTAATGCAATGTTTGTGTAAAATATTTCTCATAAGTACCCCTCTCAATCAGCCTAAAATGCTTCTGAGCTGCCAAGCTAGTTTGAGATGTGGGAGTCAGAAAATTAACTGTCAAGCCTTGATACTTGTAGATAATATTACAAACACTATAATCAAGTCAACCTCAACACTATGGCTATATTTTGTCACTAAAGTATTATGGGTAATAGTTTAGGAACTAATGTGTTAATCTTTCACCTCCAAATTATGATTGCCAGTTCTGCCACTAAATATTGCATGTGGCAAATGTAGAACTCAGCGGGTTAA
Organism: Hermodice carunculata; assembly: GCA_964020975.1. Lineage (NCBI taxonomy): Eukaryota > Metazoa > Annelida > Polychaeta > Eunicida > Amphinomidae > Hermodice > Hermodice carunculata. The sequence goes on from OZ026622.1 coordinate 43,151,249, forward strand.
TGGTGACCTTCAAAATTGTGATGATAATTTTGCCACTTAAGTCTTTTGAGTAACAAATTAGGAACTAAAGGGTTAACATCACTCTCTACAAATTAGTATTCCCCAAGGTATCTACAATGAAAATAGGGTGGGAAGTAAATCAAAATTGAGTAAATTGAAGTATAAAAACTTCACCCTTAGTCTCAAAACTGAGGTGAGGAACAGTGTCTCAAATGATTATTATTGTTATTATTTACCCCGGTAATTTAGAGAATGTACTTTCTCTAAAACACAAAACCACACACATATACGTGGTCTCAGTGCTGGCCTCCCCAACTAGTTATCACTGATCATAACCTAGGGCTAGGGCCCCTACAATCAATCTGCATCTATTGCTCAATCAAAATTTACTTGAATCTGAAGCTGGATCAACCTGGCTGTAAAGCAAATCAAGCAATAATTATTATTGCTGCCTACAACACTGCCCTTCTTAGAAAGATACAACTATCACCCAGAATGTTACAATAGAATACAATGAATGAATACAAAATACATGTCTTAGATAAAACTATCACCCAGAATGTTACAATAGAATACAATGAATGAATACAAAATACATGTCTTAGATAAAACTATCACCCAGAATGTTACAATAGAATACAATGAATGAATACAAAATACATGTCTTAGATAAAACTATCACCCAGAATGTTACAATAGAATACAATGAATGAATACAAAATACATGTCTTAGGCTATAAATGAGAAGTGAACACAATGCCAATAATGCATGCACACCTTTGCTAACTTATCCTGCTGCTGCATGTCTCTACCTATAGGTGGCAGCAGCTCATGATGCCAAGCGACAAGCTCATGAATATTTAGTCAAAATGTCGTCATACAGAGACCCCCATGTGAAGATAACCATGCACATTAAAACCGCTTCGTTTGGAAAGAACACTCACTTTTGATTTCTTTCAACACCTGTGCCAATAAGATGAAACTCACGGCTTGTATGATATGATTTATGTCAGAACAAAATACACTATACAGTCCACTATGCACACATGGCTCCGAATGGGGGAACCGGATGTAGAACACATCACAACATAAGAAATTACGGTTCGGAACCGGAATGGCGTGATCCATCTTTTCCTTCCATTACTTTCAAATTCTTGCAATTAAGAAATTGAGGTAAGAAAAAGTGGGTAGGCAAATAACCTTACACATAATTAATAAACATAAATTATGACGGGTATAATGCAGAAACTACACAGGCATGCTACGTCTTTTTCTCCATCTCGTTCACTTCTCTTCGGATTGTAACAATCAAGTGTTTTATACTGATTGAACAAGAGTCAAATGTCAACAAGTGTCCTCCATACTGTATAACTATGAAACTTGAAAAAAAACCTGTATATGAAAGAGGCAAAGTGCTTGCCAGTCATAATGTTGGTACAGTAAAATATGTAGCGTCCCAAACTGCAAATATACTGTCACATTAATAATTTGTGAAGTTAAGTGGTATCATAAATTTCAGATACACTGCCACATATAATAATTCGTGAAAGTAAGTTATGTGGTATCCCAAACTTCAGATGACAGCCACGTGGGCTGTTTACCTTTAGTACTCCTCAATGAGCGACGAGGAGCAGGTG